>BTHU01000015.1:40166611-40764111 GCA_036184795.1 Tokudaia tokunoshimensis
ATAAAGGAAATGCAGAAGAATATGGGTCAACAGATGGATGCCATAATGAGGCAAACAAAAATTGCTTAAAGAAATGAATCAACGGTTAGATGCCCTTACAAAGGAAACACGAGAACTGCTTAAAGAAGTGCAGGAGACGATGTATCAACAGATGGATTCCATGAGGAGGGAAACACAAAATCGCTCAGAGAAATGCAGGAGAACGTGGGTCATCAGGAAGAAATCCTGAAAGAGGCAATGCAAAAATACCTTAAAGAAATACAGGAAAATAAAAACAAACAAGTAAAGGATCTCAGCAAATCCATCCAGGAACTGAAAAGGAAGTAGAAACAACTAAGAACTCACAAAGGGAGACAACTTTGGAGATAGAAAACCTTGGGAAGAAATCAGGAGTCATAGATGCAAACATCAACAATAGAATACAAAAGATGGAAGAAAGAATCTCAGGTGCTGAAGATTCCATAGAAAGCATCGACTCAACAGTCAAAGAAAAGGTAAAATGCAAAAAACGTGTAACCAAAACATCCAGGAAATCCAGGACACAATGAGAAGACCAAACCTAAGGATTATAGGTATATATGAGAGTGAAGATTTTCAACTTAAAGGGCCAGTAAACATCTTCAACAAAATTATGGATGGAAAAAACTTCCCTAACCTAAAGATAGAGATGCCGATGAACGTACAAGAAGCCTACAGAACTCCAAACAGAATGGACCAGAACAGAAATACTTCCTGTCACATAATAATCAAAACACAAAATGTTCTAAACAAAGAAAGAATATTAAAAGCAGTAAGAGAAAAGGGCCAAGTAACATACAAAGGAAGACCTATCCGAATCACATCAGACTTCTCACCAGAGACTATGAAAGCCAGAAGATCCTGGGCAGATCTCATGCAGACATTAAGAGAGCACAAATGCCAGCCTAGACTACTATACCCAGCAAAACTCTCAATCACCATAGATGGAGAGACCAAGATATTCCATGATAAAACCAAATTTTCACAATATCTTTCCACAAATCCAGCCCTGCAGCAGGTAATAGGTAGAGAAACCTCCAATACAGGGAAAGAAACTACACCCTAGAAAAAATGAGATAATAACCTTCTTGAATCAAACCCAAAAGTAGATAACCACTCAAACATAAAGATAGCGTCAAGAATGGCAGATGGCAATAATCACTATGCCTTAATCTCTCTTAATATCAATGGTCTCAATTCCCCAATTAAAAGACATAGACTAGCAGACTGGATATGTAAACAGGACCCAGCATTTTGCTGCATGCAGGAAACGCACCTCAGTGTCAAAGACAAACACTACCTCAGAGTAAAAGGCTGGAAAACAATTTTACAAGCAAATGGCCCCAAGAAACAAGGTGGAGTAGCCATCCTAATATCAGATAAAATTGATTTTCAACCTAAAGTCATCAAAAAAGACACAGAAGGACACTACATACTGATCAAGGGAAAAATCTACCATCAAGAACTCTCAATTCTGAATACCTATGCTCCAAATGCAAGGGCACCCTCATTCGTAAAAGAAACTTTACTAAAACTCAAAGCACACATCGCACCGCACACAATAATAGTGGGTGACTTCAACACCCCACTCTCTGAAATGGATCGTTCAGGAAAGCAGAAACTAAACAGGGACACAGTGAATCTAATTGAAGCCTTGGACCAAATGGAACTAACAGATATATATAGAACATTTCATCCTAGAGCTAAAGAATACACCTTCTTCTCAGCACCTCATGGTACCTTCTCCAAAATTGACCATATAATTGGTCACAAATCAAACCTCAACAGATATAGAAGATAGAACTAATCCCATGCCTCCCTATCAGATCACTATGGAATAAGGGTGGCCCTTTAATGGCACCAAAAACAAAAGAAAACCCACGTACACATGAAGGCTGAACAATGCTCCCTACTCAATGATAACCTTGGCCAAGGTGGAAATAAAGAAAGAAATCAAAGACTTTTTGAAACTTAATGAAAATGAAGGCACAACATACCCTAACTTTATGGGACACAATTGAAAGCAGTGCTAAGAGGAAAATTCATAGCCCTGAGTGCTGCCAAAAGAAACGGCAGACAGCATACACTAACAGCTTAATGGCACACCTGAAAGCCCCTGGAACAAAAAGAAGCAAATACACCAAAGAGGAGTAGAAGGCAGGAAATCATCAAACCTCAGGGCTGAAATCAATCAAGTAGAAACAAATAAACCATACATAAGAATCAACAAAATGAGGAGTTGGTTCTTTGAGAAAATCAACAAGATAATAAGCCCTTAGCCAGACTAACCAGAGGGCACAGAGATAGTATCCAAATTAAAAAATCAGAAAAGAAAAGGGAGAGATAACAACAGAAAACTGAGGAAATTCAAAAAAACATCATATCCTACTACAAAAAACCTGTATTCAACACAACTAGAAAATCCTTGAGGAAATGGACATATTTCCTTGACAGATTCCAAATACCAAAATTAAATCAGGATCATATAGACCATCTAAACCGTCCAATAACCCCTGAAGAATACTAGAAGTTGTCATTGGAAGTCTTCCAACCAAAAAAAAGCACAGGTCCAGATGGTTTTAGTGCAGAATTCTATCAGACCTTCAAAGAAGACCTAACACCAATACTCTTCAAACTGTTCCAACAAAATAGAGAAACAGAAGGAACAGCTACCCAACTCGTTTCTATGAAGCCACAATTACACTAATACCCAAAAGCACACAAAAAGATCCGACAAAGAAGAGAATCTCAGGGTCAATCTCTCTTATGAATACTCGACTGCAAAAATACTCCATAAAATTCTTGCCAACCGAATCCTAAGAACACATCAAAACTGATCATTCACCTACGATCAGGTAGGCTTCATCCCAAGCGTGCATGCGGGATGGTTACAATATAAGAATCCATACAATCGTAATCCCCCCCACTATATAAACAATCTCCCAAGAAAAAAACCATCATGGTCATCTCATTAGATGCTGAAGAAAGCATTTGACAAAATTCAGCATCCTTTCATGCTAAAGGTCTTGGAAAGATCAGAATTCAAGGCCCATATCTAAACATAGTAAAAGCAATTTTACAGCAAACCAGGTAGCCAGCATCAATCTAAACTGGAGAGAAACTTGAAGCAGTCCCACTAAAATCAGGGGACTAGACAAGCTGCCCTCTCTCTCCATATCTTTTCTAATATTAGTACTTGAAGTTCTAGCTAGAGCAATTAGACAAGAAAAAGAAGGTCAAAGGGATACAAATTGGAAAGAGAAGTCAAACTATCACTATTTGCAGACGATATGAGTATACATAAGCGACCCAAAGAACTCCACCAGAGAACTCCTACAGCTGATTAAACGACTTCAGCAAAGTGGCCCGGATATATAAATCAACTCAAGCAAGTCAGTAGCCTTCCTATACTCAAAGGATAAGGCAGGCTGAGAAAGAAGTAAGAGAAATGAATACCCTTTACGATAGCCACAAACCATATAAGTATCTTGGCGTGACTCTAACCAAACAAGTGAAAGATCTGTATGACAAGAACTTCAAGTCTCTGAAGAAAGGAAATTGAAAGAGGACTCAGAAGATGGAAAAATCTGCCATCTCATGGATTGGCAGGATTAATATAGTAAAAATGAGCATCTTACCAAAAGTAATATACAGACTTCAATGCAAATCCCCATCATAATCCCAATTCAATTCGTTCATATAGTTAGAAAGGGCAATCAAAAATTCATCTGAATAACAGAAAACTCAGAATAGATAAAACTATTCTCAAGAGTAAAAGAACCTCTGGGGGAATCAATATCCAGGACCTCAAAGCTGTGCTACAGAGCAATAGTGTTAAAAAACAACATGGTATTGGTACAGTGATCGGCATGTAGATCAATGGAACAGAATAGAAGACCCAGAAATGAATCCACATCTCCTATGGTCACTTGATCTTTGACAAAGGAGCTAAAACTATCCAGTGGAAAAATGATAGCCTTTTCAAGAATGGTGCTGCTCAGCTGGAGGTCAACATGCAGAAGAATGCAAATTGACCCATCCTTATCTCCTTGCACTAAGCTCAATTCTAAGTGGATCAAGATCTCCACATAAAACCAGACACACTGAAACTAATAGAAGGGAAACTAGGGAAGAACCTTGAACATATGGGCACAGGGGAGAATTTCCTGAACAGAACTCCAATAGCTTATACTCTAAGATCAAGAATAGACAAATGGGACCTCATTAAATTACAAAGTTTTTGCAAGGCAAAAAGACACCGTCAAAAAGACAAAGCTGGCAACCCAACTAACTGGGAAATGATCTTTACCAACCTTACATCCGACAGAGGGCTAATATCCAAGATATACAGAAGAACTCAAGAAGTTAAACTCCAGAGAGGCAAGTAACCCTATTAAAAATGGGGTACAGAAGCTCCACAAAGAGTTCTCACCTGAAGAATATCTAATGGCTGAGAAGCACCTAAAGAGATGTTCATCATCCTTAGTCATTAGGGAAATGCAAATCAAAACCAACCACTGAGATTCCATCTCCACACCATGTCAGGATGGCTAATGATCAAAAAACACAGGAGACAGCATTTGTTGGCAAGATGTGAGAAAGAGGAACACTCCTCCACTGCTGGTGGAATTGCAAGCTGTTACAACCTACTCTGGAAAGCAGTCTTGGTGGTTCCTCAAAACACCTGGGCATGACACTCCTGGAGGATCAGCTGTACCACTCCTGGCATATTACCCAGAGGCTTTACATGCATGCAATAAGGACACATGCTACCACTACTGTTCATAGCAGCCTTATTTATAATAGCCAGAAGCTGGAAAGAACCCAGATGTCCCTCAACGGAGGATGGATTCAGAAGATGTGGTATATCTACACAATGGAATACTTATCTGCAATTAAAAACAAACGAATTCACGAATTCCAAGGCAAATGGTCAGAACCTGAAAATATCATCCTTAGTGAGGTAACCCAATCACAAAGAACACACATGGTATGCAGTCACTGATAAGGGGATAGTAACCCTGAATCTCGGAATACCCTAGACACAATTCGCATATCAATAGATTTCTAAGAAGATGGAAGGAGAGACCCCTGGTCCTGGAAAGACTGGTTGTAGGGGAAACGCCAGGGACAGAGAAACGAATGGGGTTGAATGGAGAACTTAAGGAGGGAAGGGGGCTTATGGGACTTTCGGGGAGGGAGGAAATGGGAAAGGGGAAATGATTTGGAATGTAAATAAAAAAAAACTTAGAAAATAAAAAAAAGAAATCTTCTTCATATCAATGACATATTAATGCTTTCAGAAAGTTTGGCAACTTGTTACAAACTAGGCATTGTGAAAATTTGCCACTAATCATAGTATACATGATAAGACCACAAAAGAATGTCTTGCCTACTATATTTTAATCTGAAAATGTCTCTAATTTAGCAATAATTAATAATACTGCTCTTTTTTTCTTTGAGGAAGTCAACATTTTATGATTTATCTTCATTCTGTCAATCCTATTTAGAAAAACAAAATATATAAAGCAAAGAACTGTGCTGACCCTGAACCATTGTCCCTTGCTTTTAATTTATTTTCATTATCTTACTCCCGCTATAGTACCTGTGAAAAAATAAAGATCATTTATATTAATGAAAATCAACTATGTAATGTCTGGAGAGAATGAAAAGAAATACTTCTGATGAAAAATTAACTCACTTTAGGGGAATGAGCCCTTTTTATTGACAGGAAGACTAATGATTTCTTAAGAAAAAAAACATACAAAACAAATTGCTTTCAGGTAAATGGAAAATATATTTATTCCTGTGGTCAAATAATACAAGAAAAGTGAATACTTCAAAGCAACTGATAAATCTTCATATCTCAGTTAGAAATGGATTCTATGTCTTTGTGCTTGCCCCTTTTGGAATTCACTCAGATGTTACTCAGAATGTCAGTTGAATGTATTTTTTCTCCTGTTTCTACTATAATTCTTTCTCTTTAAATAATTCATTGTATCTGAATTTTTTCATTCACTTGCAGAACATAAAATTTGTATAACCCCAGTTATTATGTCTTTCACATTCACATTCTAATCGTGATTTCAGAGTTATTGCAACTGAATCAACTACAAGTTTTCAAACTTTCAGTGTTTGGAAATATTAATGCTTTTTCTCTTCAAATATAGCATATGTATCATTAGGGGTCTTACATGTTTGTTTGTTCCATCTTATATAACTGTTATTCTCCTTCATAGCAGGGCATTAATTTTATTAAATTTCATTCTTTATGCATTACATAAATAAAAATATTAGATGATGTCAACAGATTCTGAGCTTTGGCATGAAAACTTACAGGTCTTCAATTTCTTTTGAGAATAGAAGATACAAAATTTTGGATTCTCAGGTCTGGCTGTTAAAAAGAAGGCTGCTATGAACTTAATGGAGCACATATCCTTGTCATATGGTGGATCATCTTTTGTGTAGTATATGCTCAGGAGTGGTAAAGCTGGGTCTTCAGGTATATCTACTTACAGTTTTCTGAGGAACCACCAGATTGATTGCCAGAGTGGCTGTACCAGTTTGTAATCCCACCAACAATGGACAAGTATTCCTCCTTTCTTCATAACCTCTACAGCATGTGCTGCTGCTTGAGTTTTTGATAGTAGTCATTCTGATTGGTGTCAGATGGAACTAAGGGTCATTTTGATTTGCATTTCCCTGATGACTAAGAACATTGAAGTGCTTCTCCATCATTCAAGATTTATCTGTTGATAATTCTATTTAGTTCTGTACTCCATTGTTTAATTGAGCTATTTGGTTTTTGGACTCTAACTTCTCGAATCCTTATACATTTTGGATATTAGTCCTCTGTTTAGATGTAGGGTTAGTGAAGATCTTCTCCCAGTCTGTATTATGGTATCCCAGAATACCCATGATACAAACCACAGACTGCAAGAAATTTAATAAGGAAAGCCCAAGTGAGAATGTTTCAATCCCACTTAGAAGGATTAACAAAATAATTATGGAGACAGAAGGAGTGAGGGAACTGGGTCAGTGAATGGAGATAGTAGTGGTAAGGGGACCTAGATCAGGTATGGGGGAGACAGGAGAGAAGCCCAATGGGCCAGGAGAATGAATAGAAATATGGAGCTTTGGGAGAACCTCTAGGAAGTCCCAGAGACCTAGCATGTGAAAGGCTCCAAGGACTCAGTGTGAATGACCTTAGCTGATATAGCCAATTGTAGGGAAATGGAACCTGAAGAAACCACAACTAGTAGATAGTGTCACCAGTCAAGGCATGGTATCACCAACCCACTTCCGGATTTTTGACCCAGATTTGTTCCTGTCTAAGGAGCTGAAGGAGCTTGCAGCCCCATAGGAGGAACAACAATATGAACCAACCAGTACCCCCAGAGCTCCCAGGGACTAAACCACCAACCAAAGAGTACACATGGAGGGACCCATGGCTCCAGCAGCCGCTGTAGCAGAGGATGGCCTGGGAAGTCAACAATGGGAGGAGAGGACCTTTGGTCATGAGAAGGCTCAATGCCCCATTGTAGGGGAATGTCAGGATAGGGAAGCAGGAGTGAATGGGTTGGTTAGCAAGGGAAGGGGAATGGTCTATGGGGTTTTCAGAGAGGAAATGAGGAAAGTGGATAACATTTGAAATGTAAATTAAGAAAATATCTAATAAAAAATTTAGCAAATAAACCAAATTTAGGGGAAAAATGCAGCAGAGGCTAAAGGAAAGGCCAACCAGTGACCAACTGAACTTGGGCTCCATCCTATGGAAGACATGAAACCCTGACACTAATGCTGAAGTTTTATTGTGTTTGCAGACAGGAACCTCATATAGCTGTCCTCTGAGAGGCTCTACCATCAGCTTACTGAGACAGATGTAGATATTTACAGCCAACCATAGGACTGAGACCAGGGATATCTTAAAATTCAGGTATGACATGTATCTTGAGTTGTGTTATTCTGTTGGATTAAGTTACTGGAAGGACATGTGAAAACATCATGATATTACAAAAAGAAAGAAAAAACCCTATTGTTCAGTAACTACCTTTTAAATAACATTGTATGGTGAACCATCATTTACATAGAAAACCAAAAGTGGAAATTAGTGTTATCTCTGTTACAGTTCGTTGTGCTTGGTACCTCACTTTTCCTTACTAACAATGATTAGAGGATATTTTGGATTTAGAGTTGAAACTGTAATTGAACTGAAACTACTCTTTGTAATTCATGTAATTTAAAGATATGATTCATCAGATCAAGGAGCAAAGAAGAAACTGTGTGTGTCAATGCGGAATCTCCCAGAATATAAGAATACTAACTTTTTGGAAGAAGGCCAGCTTATATTTTAATTTTCTGTTTTTGTTTGCTCTCTATGAGAGCTAAATATGTCATAGAAACTTAAGGGCTTTTTTATTTGCTGTGTGTATTTTCAGGCATAAACATTTTAGTGTATTTTCAATGCTTCAGTTTGATTTTGTTGTTCACATGACTGAGCAAACAGCCTATTTGCTTTGAGAGTCTTAAACGTTTTTCTTAGCAAATATCTTCCTTTTGTGGATTACATCTTTTTTTTTTAAACATTGTTTTTAATAGTGATCACTAGAAATGATGCATCTAAACTGAAGCAGTGCAAATGAAATAAATACTGCCTCAAAAGTGTAAATAAAGCAAAATTGATCTTTCTAAAAATTAAATTCATGAATCTTAGAATTTTACTTATATCTCAAAATACCTTAAAACATGAATCTAAATACAAGAATTAATCTCTTTTAGGCTTTGATAATGAGGAGTTATAATTTTATTCATTTTAATCATTCCTGTTCTTAACTGTGATTTCTCTAAGAAAATAGGAAAATTTATTCACTACACATTAAGAAAAAAAGAAACATAAAGTCACTGCAGGACTTGGCTTCAATTCAGATGTAAAGTGAAAGTGAATTAATAGAAAAAATTTAAAAGAAAGTAATTTTCACTAGATGGAGAGAGAGAAAAAGAGAGAGAGAGAGAGAGAGAGAGAGAGAGAGAGAGAGAGAGAGAGAGAGAGAGAGAGATCCAAGACAGACCAAATAGCTGGATCCACCAAAGTCAAAACTGAGGTAGCAAATATGTCTATTGAAACAATTTATGGGCTATGGATATAACAAAAACATATTTATCACTGCAAAGCTTAGCCTATCATGAGGACTACAACCCCAGGCTTCACTGAGCAACATACTTAGCAGCTGAACAGGTTGAAAAATCTTCATTAGGCACTAGGCTGCATGTGTTTACAGCTTCCAAATATTTGGAAACATATTTTATTAATTTTATTCTAAATAAAATGATTATACAAAACTTATCCCTTTTCCTTAATTCTTCTAAACCTTCCCGGTGTGCTCTTTTCAAATACTGCCATTCTTCTTCTTTTTTTTTTTATTTTATTTTATTTTATTTTTTTAATTTACATTCCAAATCACTTCCCCTTCCCGTTTCCTCCCTCCCCGAAAGTCCCATAAGCCCCCTTCCCTCCCTCTTTTCTCCGTTCAACCCCCTCTCATTACTCTGTCCTGGCGTTCCCCTACATCCAGTTTTTCCAGGACCAGGGGTCTCTCCTTCCATCTTTTTAGAAATCTATTGATATGCTGATTGTGTCTAGGGTATTCTGAGATTCTGGGTCAATATCCCCTTATCAGTGACTACATACCATGTGTGATCTTTTGTGATTGGGTTACCTCACTAAGGATCAAAACACCGAATGTTCTAAACAAAGAAAGAATACTAAATGCAGTAAGAGAAAAGGGCCAAGTAACATACAAAGGAAGACCTATCCGAATCACATCAGACTTCTCACCAGAGACTATGAAAGCCAGAAGATCCTGGGCAGATCTCATGCAGACACTAAGACAGCACAAATGCCAGCCTAGACTACTATACCCAGCAAAACTCTCAATCACCATAGATGGAGAGACCAAGATATTCCATGATAAAACCAAATTTTCACAATATCTTTCCACAAATCCAGCCCTGCAACGGATAATAGGTGGAAACCTCCAATACAGGGAGAGAAACAACACCCTGGAAAAAATGAGATAATAACCTTCTTGAATCAAACCCAAAAGTAGATAACCACTCAAACATAAAGATAGCGTCAAGAATGGCAGATGGCAATAATCACTATGCCTTAATCTCTCTTAATATCAATGGTCTCAATTCCCCAATTAAAAGACATAGACTAGCAGACTGGATACGTAAACAGGACCCAGCATTTTGCTGCATGCAGGAAATGCACCTCAGTGTCAAAGACAAACACTACCTCAGAGTAAAAGGCTGGAAAACAATTTTACAAGCAAATGGCCCCAAGAAACGAGGTGGAGTAGCCATCCTAATATCGGATAAAATTGATTTTCAACCCAAAGTCATCAAAAAAGATACAGAAGGACACTACATACTGATCAAGGGAAAAATCCACCATCAAGAACTCTCAAGCCATTCTTCTTATTGCCTCTCAAATTCATGGAATCTTTTATTTTGGCTATTATTTTGTTACATATATAAATGCATTAATATATAAATAGAATCTGCTCAGTGTATATTGTGGGTCCTTCAAATGCTGGCTCTGAATATCATGCTTGTATGATGTTTAGATTCATTTATATTATTGCATTGCAATCAAAAATTCATGAGTATCTATACTAGGAAAAGTATAGGCAGTAGAAAACTAAAAATTGGAAGTTAGATGAAGGTAAAAAGACAGTATGACCTCTGTCTTCAGGTTGGATCTTCCCTAAAAATGTAGAAATAAAGAAATAATACCAGTATCAGCTAAATTAATTTCAATGAGGTTCTTAATGCAAGACAGTAAATCAGGGTCTCTACTAACAGGCAAGGTGTTAAAGAATAAATAGTCAATATAAAAGATTGGAAGAGGGGAGAGAGGGGAACATTTTTTCAAATTTTGAAAACATTGGTTTTGTTTGTTTAATTTTTAATTGCTTATTTTATTTATTTACATTTCCAATGGTATCCCTCTTCCCAGTATCTCCTCTGAATACTCACTATTCCATTCCCTCGCCCTCCCCTCTCTGAGGGTGCTCCTGCACCCAGGCACCCACTCCCATCTTACTTCCCTGGCATTCTCCTACACTGAGGCATCCTCCAAGACCTTCCCCTCCCATTGATGCCAGATAAAGCCATCCTCTGCTACATATGTAAGTGGACCCATGGGTCCCTCCATGAGTACTTTTTGACTGGTGGTTTAGTCCATGGGAGCTCTGAAGGGTCTGGTTGGTTGATAATTTTGTTCTTCCTACGGGGTTGTAAACCCTTTCCGCTCCTTGTTCCTTCCCCTAACTACTCCACTGGGGTTCTCATTGTCAGTAAGATGACTGACTGTAAGCATCCACATCTATATTGGTGAGGTTCTGTCAGAGCTTCTCAGGAGATAGTTATATCAGGCTCCTGTCAGCAAGTACTTCTTCACAACCACAATAGTGTCTGGGTTTGGTGGCTGCATATGGGATGTATCCATGGGTGGAACAATTTCTGGATGGCCTTTCCTTCAGTTTCTGCTTCAGTCCACTCTTTGTACCTGTATTGCTATTAGACAGGAACAATTCTGGGTTGAAATTTTTGTGGTGGTCCCATCCCTCAAATGGGGGCCATGCCTAACCACTGGATATGATCTCTACAGGTTCTCTCTCCCCTTTGTTGGGAAAACTTTGTTTATTGAAAATAGATTCTTCTCTCATGCAATACATTCTGACTTATCACTCCTAGAAAAAAAAATTCCCTATTTAAGACAGTACATATTTTCTATTTTTCAATTCCTTCCTCAGCCACAAGCAACCGTGTGTTTAACTCCAAGAGAGAGATGGAGAGAGAGACAGAGAAAGAGACGGGGGGGAGAGAAAGGGAAAAAAGAGAAAGAGAAAGGAAGAGGAAGAGGAAGAGGAGGAGGAGGAGGAGGAAGAAAACACAAAACTTAGATAATTTAGCATTTTATTGTAAATGCATACTGGGAAATATATAATATAATATATTATAATATGTATTATACAATATATAAAATATAAATACTATATATATAATATACATGGAGCAGAAAAAAATCAAGAGGTGACAATAATATAAGGAGAAAAAATTCAAAATCAAAATACATCAAGCAGTAATGGTACACTTATTTCAGTAATGGAAATTTGTCATTAAAAAATATTTGTGTGAAATGAGAATAATTTCATAAATTGGAAACTGTGTTCTTGACTGGATGGTTACTTTATCAGTGTTGATAACCTTGAAATAACACAAATAAATTGTGAAGTCACTGAATATCAAAGATTTTATGTTACTGCATTGGATTATATTTGTAGAGCTCCTGTTTTCTTTTGTTAAAATCAATGTTCATGTAAATGTGGCATAACTCGCACAAGTTTTAATTCTTCCCAATAAAAATTTTTCCTTTTTCAAAACAGGTAATATTAATACTTTGTTAGGATGCCTACAAGTGAAAGAGTATAATGCCATGGACTTTATTACAAAATACAAGAAAAATAAGAAATAACCAAATAACAGACCACATTTAAGTAAAAATTATGGCTAATAGTTATAGAATTTAATAAAGTTTACTTTCAAGTTAAAACATATACTACACATACTGTGTTCCCCATCTAGATTTATCAAACTCCCTAGTAACTAACATTTCAAATATACTAATTTATTTTGAACCTACTCTCAAAATTAATATATTGAAGATTCTCAAAACATAACTACTAGGATTTAACACTGCTTTTACAATTAGTTTCTGTCAATCAAAAGTCTACTTTCTGTCCAGTTCTTTAGATTAACTGTATTCATTGTATGCAAGTATTATTACTGTTTCTTGACCATCTGTCATAGACTGTTTAACCTGGAAATATCTTCAACATCAAAGCTTTCCTATCAGGCAGTTTTCCATTATTGCAAAAAAAAATATAGTTTCTGCTACATGCAATATATATATGTATCTTTTTTTATTGTTTTGAGATTTTCTACATGGGTAATTTTTTTCAACATAGATATAGGTATAAATTTTTAGACAATAAATCTAAGCATAAGACTTTGAACACAAGAACTGTATTTTCTAAACCATTGTCTCTAAAAACAGAAAAAAAAAATAGTATCACAAGCTTTCTTTTCAAAATGCACAAATCCTATATGTTTCCGTCATTGAAAAATGAGAGTCAGAGACAGAGACACAGAGAGATATCGCTTTCTTTTCACCATTAACACATTCTTTGGCGTTTATAGTACCACTGTCACACATGGCTGAGTACTGTTATGATGACAGGAAGATGCCTTGCTTTATGGACAAAAGGAGGTTTCTCTTTTTCCATCTTTTATGTAGATCATGTATATACATCCATAGTAAACAACCTTCACTCATTTATCTTTGTGTTGAACTGAAGAAGTTATTGAGCCTGGCTTATCTTCATATTTAAGACATAAAAAAAATCTTTAATTTTTAGGAAGGTTAAACTTTTATTTCAACATTTTATTTTTGATAAAAAAATTAAGATAATGCTTAACTGGAAAAATAAATTTTAAAAAATGAAATATCTTTTAGTAATATTAACAGAAACAGTATGATGCAAAAGAGATGACTCACATTTTAATATCATCAAATTTTCATTAATTTCTACTAATATTTTAAAGAGAAATTTGAACCAGTCACAAATGACTGTCAGAAGAATGCTAACATTAGACAAGAGTAATATTCATAATTGAAAAATCAGTAATTCAATGTGCTGGTATATTACAAGATTAAAATGCAAACAACTTCAATAAAAACAGAGAAAACATGAAGATTTTCATTCTCTTACTTCTAGTGTAGCCTTTTACTATAAAACATGCATATATAGCACACTGTAAAATTCCACATTGTTTACCTTTCATAACGTTTTAGTTTTCAGTACTATTTTTCAAAGTTTCACTTTGTTTCTCAAGCTGTCTTTGGTTCTATGATTCTCTGGCTTAAGCTTCCCCTGTACTGATGTTATGGATACATGATGCTAATGAATTGATGATAGATAGATAGATAGACAGACAGACAGACAGACAGACAGACAGACAGACAGACAGATAGATAGATAGATAGATAGATGATAGATAGATAGATAATGAAAAATTAAGTCTGTTTTAAACTTTCTATTAGACTTTCTCTTCCCCAATGTGTTTATCTTTCTTTTTGGTGACTGAAGAAGATGATGTGAAAACCTGTTTACTGAACTAGAATATTTTTGATTTTCAGTACTGTCATCACTAAAGTCTTCACATGACAGAATATACATTGCAAAATAGGAAACACATTGATATATTAATTATATAAAATAATTTCTCACTTATTATAGACTCAAAATTGCATTAGTTCCTGAGCAAACTGTGCAAAGTTTATCTAAATTAAATTGATAGCTTACCAGTATAATACTTAAAGGACCTTTCAGAACATCTATTCAATATTATCTTGTTAACAAAATATTAGCAAAGCTTTTTATATTAGCTTGTTCATGATTAACTAGTTGTTGAACTTTTATATTGTGAGAATATATGGCTTAATATAATTAATTTGGTAAATTTTAAACTGAATGGTTGAAAGAAAAGCATTTACATATATATTTTGGGTTTTCTGAGTTCTTTACAGTACTGTACTGAATTGAAATTTATTATCTGCAGAAGCGTGGAAGGCTTAGGTTCGTATATTATGCCCTATGATCTGAAACTATTCTTAGTCTTTTAGATTCTGAAGAGTTAGATTTATTTTTTCTCTATTATGAATACTGAATACTGAATATAGTTTTTTCTTCCATATAGATTTTCTTCAGCTTGAACAATGTACTTAGTCCCAGCCTTTGCTTTCAACGAAAGAATGAATGAGAATTGAAAAGAAGTAATGGTAGCTACATAATTGAGCTTGCTGGATATGAAAAGACTGAAGAAAAGTCAAAAGTAGCTATCAGAAAAAATATAATTTGCAGACTAAGTTATGTTGTATTCCCTGTGTGAAACCTGGGTTAAATTCAGAATGGAAACATGTCTGACAGCTGACAGCCCATGTAGATGTTGAAAATGCCATTCAGATAAACCACGTTTCTAAGATATCTGCCTGAACCCAAGCTACAGGTGTACACTAGTAATATGAAATTATCCCAATTATTCACAAGACAACCGAAACCCAGAAAGCCTGGCTAGTGAACTTACCTTAATTTTCATTCCCAATATGAGAATTCCCAAAGGGGTGAGGGTAAGCAATACACAAAATGTGTGAGTTTTCTCAGAGAAATGACATATTTAATCAAGGTGAATGTTTTTAAAGAAGTAGTAACTTCTGCTTCACCTCAACAACTCATCACTGCTTATTTTTATCAATTACAGTTACACTTCAAATATACATATCTGTATGTTACATGTTAGTTAAAGACTTTAGATATAATATAAAAATATAATATATAAATCATGCATAAATGATTTAGAGAAAATCCACAGAAAAACTCAACTATGCAATACACAATTCAGGCTGCTTTACTACACAAACACAAACATATATACACATACACACATGCATATGGAACTAAATAACCCAGTTCTGTTCATATATTTCCATACACATGCTTTACAAAGCTTAATAAAACAACCTTTTCTTTTGTAATAAACTTTCTTCAGTTTTTGCATGCATGGAATCTTGGTTCAATCTTATTTGTATGGTGACAGTAAGAAGAAAAATATCATTGCTAATCCCTTCTAATCTTTTTTAAGATTTGAGATTTGAGAACATTTTAGTTATTAAAATTTGTCACTCAAGTTTTATATATAGCTAACTTAACATTTACATAATCTTCTGTGTCTGGGATATTTAGATGGCAAAACTCATTTAAAAAAATAAAGTAGTGTTTTAGTTATCTCTTCAAATGAAAGTTGAATCAAGGTTACTGATGAGTTGAGACACTATTATAACTTTAATAGTCAAAAAAGTTTATGTCTAATGTTTAACTTAGCAGTGTTTAGATCTTTAGGAAGTAAGTGATTAGGTCATGAGAGTTCTATTCAGTGAATGATTATTTCTCTTACCCCATGAGTTAGATATTACAAAAGTTGAAATATATATGAGAAGTGTTTGTCAGGGATTCTGATTCTGAAAGATGTATTGGCCTCCAAAGTCTTCCTTTGAAATCTAAGTCCTACCACAATCCGGTAACATGTGAATTTGGTTCTCCTTAAAAGTCAGCATCCGATAGACTGCAGAAAGTTGTACTACCAGTTTGAACAGTAGTTGGGCAGTACCAGTGGCCAGATCAAGTCTGCAGTGACCTCTGAATATGTTGATGGCTTAATAATGGGGAAAGTACTTTTTGGTCTGCAAGCAAACAACCTCAAAGCTCATTTCACAAAAAAAAAAAAAAAAAAAAAAAAGTCCTTTCAAGCGAGTTACAATTTCTTTTTACCCTAGAGTCATCAGTGGATTTTGGATTTGTTAAGGCAATGTACTTATTGTTTAATGGAAACCATTTGTTCTGTAGATCCAAATTTTTGCATGCCTTCTGGTTAAACCTCTTTGCTATGAGTTTTCACAGTAAGCTTGGAGAAAGGATCTAGTAATAAGTCCGTAGCCTAAGGAAATTATGTCTTCAAGAATTATTCATTCCTTTTACACTCTTCTGTACCCCAAATCTCAGGACAAAGACAGCACATAAACAAGTTCTTTGCTAGCCTTTACTCCACTGCCTCAGACATTTTTCCCTTTCATTCTTCTTGGGCATTATTTTATGTTCACATTTAAATCTGCATATTGATCCACTGCATTCTTGCATGTCAGTGAATTTGGATTTGCTTGTGACACCTCAAACTTGTCTAGTTCGCATTGTCAAAGACATCCAAGTTTCACATGCATACTAGTTTCTGAGTCCTCAGAAACACATGGTCAAATTTACTCGCAAAATATCAATTACATAACTATCACTAATCTGTTCAACTTTTTAAATCTGTGAAAAATATATGAAAGAATATCTATACATACGGAAATTATATTTGTCTTATATTTTAAGAGGTTTAAATACACCACAGGATAATGCCATCTCCTTGATCCTAGGGTCATCTGGGGAAGGGTTGAATTAGCAAAGAAATTCAACTCATTATAGAGGGGAAGTAATAAGAATATAAGAGACTATTCAAGACACAAGATACTGCCACTATGGGCATTTTCTCTAATGACACATTTTTTATCCAAATGTTAAGTTTTCTAAAATTTCCTGAACCAATATGTTGTAGTTTGAATATACTTGACCCATGGGAAGTGCTACTCTATGGAGGTGTGGCCTTGTAGGATAGTTGTGGCCCTGTGGGAGGAAGGACATACCTGTTTGAGTGGAATTTGAGGTTCTATGCTGAAGTTCTGCCCAGTGTGGAAGAGTCCACTTCAGGCTGTCTGGGAAAGGAGTCCTCTCCTTTCTCTTCAGATCACTTTAGATCAAGATGTAAATTTTTTTTTCAGTACCATGTCTACCTGCCTGCAGTCACTCTTCACACCATGATGATAATATACTGAACCTCAGAAACTGTAAGCTTACTCCAATTAAATATTGTCCTTTAATAAAGTTGTTGTAGTGGATTGAATATGCTTGGTGCATAGGGACTGGTACTGTTAGGAGGTGTGTCCTTCTTGGAGGAAGCGTGTCATTGTAAATGTGGGCTTTGAAGTGCCACATAGTGAAAAGAGTTAGTTTTCTCTTGGCTGCAATAAGATCAAGATGCAGAACTTATCCTGTACCATACCTGCCTGGAAGCTTCCATGCTCTTTGCCTTGGCATGCCTTAATGCTGATGGACTGAATCTCTGAACCTGTAGGCCAACCCCAATAAAATATCATTCTTTATAAAAGTTGCCTTGGTCTGTTGTCTCTTCACAGCAATGGAAATCCTAACTAAGACAGTTGTCTTTGTTGTGATGTCTTTTCAAAGGCATAAAACCCTAACTAAGACACAATACTATCAGCTATGGATTACACCATTAACTATAAGCTATATGTATGATTTTGGGTTCAAATCAGAGGAGATATATTTGATATTATTTAATAGTACATGGAAATATAGGTATTATTCTGCATGGTCATTTGAACATGTACATATCCCACCTTTCATGTACATATATTACATTGGACAAATATTATCTAATAGGAAAAACAGCACTTACCTTTCAAGTGCTGAATGGTAGTATATGTGACAGTAAGTAATTATATTAATATTCACTTCATAGTATCAGGTTAGGTATAGAAATGATTTTTGAATGGCTATGATGCAAAATTTTATTTTTGGTTCAATAAAGACAGAGTTACATTGAAGTTTATACATTGGAGTGCGACAGTGGTAAAAGCACTACAGGCAACCCGTAAATCAAACTGAAGAAAAATGGTGCTTTACTCACTTCACCATTTATTAATTTTCACCAGAAAATGGATCCAAGCTATGTTGTTTTATTTTTCTTATGTATGAACTATAGCCTGGTTATAATTTGAGGTCACTGAAAACTGAAATATTATTCATACCTGATATAAACTAGAAAGCTCCAAACACTCAAACAAAATAACAAAATTTCAATCCTTGGTAAACAGAATTAACACATTTAGCATAAAATAAAAATTCACTGCATAAATTACTAATACCTCAATATAATTTAAGTTTGAATATTAGTATGATAGCAAGTACTTTTTTGAAGTTATAACATAGTGAACAAAAAGAAATCCATTGTTAGTGACAAATTAAGTCTGCCAATTCTTAAAAAATATTCTGAATTCATTGTTTTTAATTGCAGAGTAGTATTCCATTGTGTAAATATACCACATCTTCTGAATCCATTCCTCCGTTGAGGGACATCTGGGTTCTTTCCAGCTTCTGGCTATTATAAATAAGGCTGCTATGAATATAGTGGAGCATGTGTCCTTATTGCAATTAAAAACAATGAATTCACGAAATTCCTAGGCAAATGGTCAGAACTTGAAAATATCATCCTTAGTGAGGTAACCCAATCACAAAAGATCACACATGGTATGAAGTCACTGATAAGGGGATATTGACCCAGAATCTCAGAATACCCTAGACACAATCAGCATATCAATAGATTTCTAAAAAGATGGAAGGAGAGACCCCTGGTCCTGGAAAGACTGGATGTAGGGGAACGCCAGGACAGAGTAATGAGAGGGGGTTGAACGGAGAAAAGAGGGAGGGAAGGGGGCTTATGGGACTTTCGGGGAGGGAGGAAACGGGAAAGGGGAAGTGATTTGGAATGTAAATTAAAAAAATAAAATAAAATTAAATTAAAAAAAAAAAAAAATATTCTGAATGGCAGAATATAAACTATAAGCTTTTTGAAGGATAATTATCAGAAAATAAATTCAGACAAGAATTAATTCACTGATTTATTCAAAATTATAGGTAAAGTCCTTCATTAATGCAAGATATTTGACAATCTAAATGAGACAAATTGTGAATAAATATATCTGATTACTGTGAAAACTCTTTAAACATTTTAGAACTTCATACATATAGAAATGTCAATAAATTGAAAAGGAAATGAACAGAAGCAAATCATACTTTTCATTTCATCAGAATATCCATGATACAACTAACAGACCATATGAAGCTAAAGAAGGAAGACAAAAGTGTGGATAATTCAGTCCTTCTTAAAAATACTCACAGGAGGTAGAAGGTGGGAGGCACTTGGGAGGAAAAGAGGAGGGAGAGGTGAAAAAAGGGGCAGGATCAGGTATGAGAGAAGACAGGGATGACATACAGAGGGTCAGGAAATTGAAAAGAGCAATGGGGGATCAGGATCTGGGAGTGGGAGTAGCCTCAAGAAAGTTCCAGATACCAGGAAATCAATAGGCTTGCTCCCAGAACCCAATGGGCACAAGATTAGCTGAAATGCCCAACAAAGGGGAGGAAAAACTTGTAGAGACCATATCCAAAGGATAGGCAAGGTCCCCAGTTGAGGGATGGGGCCACCCAGTAATCTCCAAATTTTTAACCCAGAATTGCTCCTGTCTAAAGGAAATATAGGGACAAAGGATGAAACAGAGACTGAAGGAAAGGCTATCCAGAGACTGCCCAACCTGGGGATCTATCCCATATGCAGACACCAAACCCTGAAACTATTGAGGATGCCACAAAGTGCTTGCTGACAGGAGCCTGACATACCTGTCTCTTGAGAGGCTCTGCCACAGCCTGACTAATACAGAGGCAGATGCTTGGGCAGCCATTTATTGGAATAAACAAGAGGAACTCAATGGAGGAGTTAGAGAAAGGACTTAAGGAGCTGAAGGGGTTTGCAACCCCATAAGAAGAACAACAATATCAACCAACAAAACCACCAACCAAAGAGTGTACGTAGAGGGTCCCTGGGCTCCAGATGCATGTGCAGCAGAGGATGGCCTTGTCTGGTATCAGAGGGAGGACAGGCCCTTGGTCCTGTGAAGGCTCAATGTCCTAGTATAGGGGAATGTCAGAATGGTGAGGTGGTAGTGGGTGGGTAGTTGGGTGAGTACCCTCATAGAAGGAAGGGGAGATGTGATGGGATAGGAGTTTGAGCCATGGAAACTGGGAAAGGAGATAATATTTGAAATATAAATAAATAAAATATCAATTAAAATATTATAGTGATAAACTTATCTGGAGGTAATATTATTTATTATTTTGTTTCATACGGCCCTCAATAAAATTTAAATTTCCTGTTTAAGGAAAAGACAGCGAAGAAGTAAACTTCAAACTTACAGGACACTTTCCCAGTCTTAGAGAATTCTCCTTGTTTATTAGAGAATGACACATGAAAGGATTCTATCTGAACGTTAGGACTCTCTCAGCTTGAGATGGGAAGGAGATATTAAAGCCGGATACTAATTTGTGGGTATTATCCTGAGAAAATACAGGCCATAGATCTGAGGGAAAATAAATACTACTATTGTATTAAAAGTATGTAATATCTGTCTGTCTGTCTGTCTGTCTGTCCATCTGTCCATCTGTCCGTCCATCCGTGTGTGTGTGTGTGAGTGTATATATATATATAGAGAGAGAGAGAGAGAGAGAGAGAGAGAGGTAGACTAATGGCATTCTTCAGTAATCATAGACCATTGTCTTGCTCAATCAAAACCAAAGAAGCTTCCTCTTATTCTAGGCAGGAACATGCAAATTCCTACAGATTGACAATGTGAATAAGATACTTTGCAGCACTTACTCCTAAATAGGAAGTCTCTTACCAAATCTGTGTCTTCAGGATTCAGTGAATCCCATGGAGGAAGAGTAAGATTTTAAGATCCAGAGGGAATGAATGACAGCAAGCAATTGTGGGCTTCTAAACATAACAAAGATGTAGAGAAATCACAAACTACCCCATCTCCTTCCTATACATTTTCCAGTAACTACCACTTATCACTGAATGGTCTACTGATCAACCAAAGCACTTTAGAATCATCCAGTTTTCATCTCCATTGTGGCTAATTAGTAGGAATATCTTCATGATGTCAAATCAATTTATTATAAAAACTTCTATTTTTAACACATTTTATTAAGTAAATCTAATAGTTTGTAATAGTGTAATAGTTATTCTAATAGTTTAGTTTAAGCTCTTGTTTGTCTGAAGCTGCCTCTAGCATATCCTTATATTAAAACAGGGATATTGATTGTCAGTTTTTCATTGCTCATCATGAAATTCTATTAGTGTGGTCCTATTGCTTTTCTAGTAAAGGAGCACTCTTAATCTCTTTGATAATCTTAGAAATATATTTGGCTTTCATTTACTGAACATGTTGCTTCCTGTGAATCAGACTGATTTGCAACTTTAAATATTAGTAATTTGATGGCTCAAAATTTTATACTTGTAAATACAGTTATTTCTATACTTTGATTTACCCTAATTATGCATCTTTAATATTAATGTTGGTTTTTGATTATATGGAATACATTATTCTGAGTTCAAAACTCATATGTTGAAGAAGTTAAAGTGAATGCAAAAAGGAACAATTAGCTCTCACTGGAAAAATTAAGTGAATAATATTAAATATAAAAGAGCATAGAGAACCATCTCAGAGAGGAGCAGATGTTTGAAATTCCAAATATAACTTTCTATTTTTCACTTCTATCTACCTAAAACTATGACTGCTTTCTTTATACTTAGTTATACAACTTAGCACAAGGTAGGCACACAAAAACAACTAAATTGTAAGGATAAACATTAATCACTCCTCTAATTTTTCCTCTAAGTGCTATGCAAAATTATTTATACTAAGTATTGCTCAAATTGCTGAAGAAGTCTCAGTATTGAATTTGAAGAATTCCTACTTATCACAGCCAATTCTAATTTTAATCTTTGTTTAATAACTACTACTCAAATGCTACTGGTTCAAGAGCACCCATGGGTTAAATATTTGACAAGGCTTAATCACCTGCATTTTTCCATTAGAAATTATGTAAAAGTTTTTGATTTTGAAAGTAGCATACAAATCTACCTAAGCACATTGAGTATTTAGCAATTAGAGAACAAACAGGGATTTAGTTTACATGATTTACTTTGATCAAAACACTCTACCAAGTATAGGCTTTGTAAAGATACACAAATCTGAGAAAAATGACCCATGATTAAGAAAAATGAACAACTCCCATAGTGAATTATAAAGATAAGACAGTGAAATTTAACTATTGTATTCAAAATGAGTGTATTAAACATATGCAATGAAAGTGGGCAATGAGGTTTGAATCTGAGTATTAGAAAAAAGTAATTAGAAAATAGAATCAATTAAAAAATTTGTAGGTACCTTTTCTGCTTTCTAAGTACCACTTGCCTTTTATTTTATTAATTAATGTGCTGTATTTCCTTAAGATATATTATGTCTAAAAATTATAATTTATATGTTGAATAAGGTAAAACAGAAGCAAGTTTTCAGCCAAATACTTTTCATACTCTATCTAGCCATATATAATGAAGCACTATAAAACTATTAATTTATAAATAAAATTCATAAAATGTAATTCTCTAATTTTTTAAGTTGAGGAAGTCCAAGATCAAGGCACTAGCAGATCTGAGTAGAGCTTGCATTCTCATACATGATATATCCACATTGTCTTCAACACAGATAAGGAGCATGGTGGCACTGGAAAACATGAGCTTCTTTTATATAGATATTTCTCACCTTCATGGAAGTTCAACCAGGTGCCATATTCATCTTCCAGAAGACTACCACTCTTTTTGCAGGCTCCTATGAATTAACTTTCCATATATGTTGTCATGATTAAAAGTACAGAGGATCAGGTAATTGAACGGAGGTATATATCAATGAGGGATGGGGAACAGGGGGTACCCATCAGATATTTTCAGATGTTAGGGACCCAAGAGATTCCCAGGAACCAATAAGGATGACATTAGCTGAAATAGTCAACAAAGGGAAGAGAGAACATTTAGAAACAATATCCAGTGGATAGGAATGGCCGCTGGTTGAAGGTAGAGCCACCTACCCACCTCAAAAATATGAATCTAGAATTGCTCCTATCAAAAGGAAATGTGGGGAGTTAGGCCTAGAGGAAGAAGGACACATCTCTACTATGTTCATAGCAGTCTCATTTATGACAGCCTGAAGCTGGAAATAACCCAGATATTCCTCAACAGAAGAATAGATACAGAAAATATGGTACATTTACATAATGGAGTACTACTCAGCTATTAAAAACAATGATTTCATGAAATTTGCAGGCAAATGGATGGAACTAGAAAATATAATCCTGATTAAGGAAACCCAGTCACAAAACAACACACATGATATGTACAGACTGATGAGTGAATATTAGACAAAAACTTGGAACACCCATAATAAAACTCACAAACCATATGAAGTTCAAGAAGGAAGACTAAAGTGTAGATGCTTGAGTCCTACCTAGAAGGGGGAATAAAATAATCATGGAAGGTATAGGGTAGTGGTTACTTGGGAGGAAGAGAAAAGAGGGGGGAAAGTGGGCAGGGTCATGTATGGGAAAAGAGAGGGATGATATGCAGAGGTCCAGGAAATTGAGCAGAGGTATCTAGCAATGGGGTTGGGGAAATGGGGGTGGCTATTGGCAAGTCCCAAATTCCAGGAAATCAAGAGGCTCCTAGGACCCAACATGGAGAACATTAGCTGAAATACCCCCAAAAGGGGAGGAAGAACTTTTAGAGACCATATCACAAGGTTAGGCAAGGTCCCTGGTTGGTGAATGTGGCCATTCACTCATCTCCAAATTTTTAACTCAGAATTGCTTCTGTCTAAAGGAAATACGGGGACAAAGAGTGGAACAGAGATGGGAGGAAAGGCCATTCAGAAGCATCCCCATCTGGGGATCTATCTCATATGCAACCACCAAGCCCAGACATTTTTGCTTATGGCAGGAAGTGCTTGCTGACAGGAACCTTTTATAGCTGTATCCTGAAAGTCTCTGCCAGAGCCTGACAAAGCACTGGGACCCCAATGGAGGGGTTAGAGAAAGGACTGAAGGAGCTGAAGTTGTTAGCAACCCCACAGGTAGAACAATAATATCAATCAAGCAGAACCCCCAGAGCTCCCAGGGACTAAACTACCAACCACAGGGTACACAAATGAGGGACTCATAGCTCCAGCTGCATATGTAACAAAGGATTAGCTCATCTGGCATCAATGGGAGGGCAGGCCCGTGGTTCTGTAGTGGCCAAATGCTCCAGTGTAGGGGAATTCTAGGACACTAGGTAGGAGGGGGTAGGTGGTTGGGGAAGCAAACTTGTGGAAGCAGGGTGATGAGTGACTTGCCAAGATCTTGATAATGAAATGTTGTACGTCTGGATATTGTAGTAAATGTTCTAATTTTCTCAATGACCATGAAGTTTAGAAAGATTCCTTTGTAAAATTTTTGTTATGTTAGCAAATGTAGTTGTTGAACATTTACTAGCATCATTTGAAAGAAAAATCACAACTTACGATTAGAATTTTACTTATCCTAGGAAGTTATTAAATATGAAAAAAAGTCTTTGTAGCTTGTCCTTTGATGTGACTTTTTGAGGTTTTAGAAGGATGACTCAATAGTTAATGGCATTTCCTTCTCCTTTGGAGATAACAGATTCATTCCCAACCACCCATACCAGATGGTCTTGACCACCTCTAATTCTACTTCCATAGAATCATTTGCTCTCTTGAGGGTCCCATGAACACTGTATTCACATGGTGTGAATATCTACACTAAGACACACCACATACATATAACTAAATTAAAAATTAAATCCTTAAAAAGATTAAATTGCATTTGTATTCAATGAACCTCATCATTCATATTTGTATGTATAAATATATCTTTTATTTCCTCAATTGAAGGGATGACATGAGAGCCATACCCAAGTTGTTCAAAAACAAGGCTTGGGCTGAGTCCAGAGTGTTTCCTTCTCTGTTCCATCTATCCCTAGGTCTAGGCCTGGAAGCTTCTAGCCTTCATACAACCTAATGTTCCAAACTAACTGATTTAAACTGGCTTCTCTCAACTTCTCACGGAATTGCTCTGCTTGAAAAAGCTGCTTCTGAATTCCACTAACTGAACTATCTCTGTTACACTTCTTACACAAACTGAATGAAACTGCAGAAACTCAACTGAATTCAACTGTATTCAACTGAAGTGCACAGTACTGCACTGCTCTGAACTGAGATGAATTCTTCTGCATTACCTGGACTCTCTACCTTATATGAGGAGCCACAACCCCCACACTCTCCCCAGAATTTTAAACCTCAGCCAGTGACAATTTACCCTGAGTAGAACCACTTCCTACTTCCAAGGGTTTATATAGTCTTTACTTCCTTGAGCAAAGTGCATAAGGTATTTCATTAAATATGGTCTAAGTCAGCTGTTTCATTAAATGCTATCTAAAAGAGCTATAACACAAAAGCTAAAGCAATGAAATCTTCAGAGAAGATCTCTACTAGGTCCAGAAATCTCAAGGAAAGATGCAGACCACGGAACTCAGGTCTGCCCTATTCTTCCCCACTTGATAAGTCCTGCTTGGTATGAAGCAGCTCCTGCAGAGGCCAAGCAAGGAAGCAAAAGAAAGAGAATGAGGAGGAGGAGGAGGAAGAGGAGGAGGAGGAGGAGGAGGAGGAGGAGGAGGAGGAGGAGGAGGAGAAGGAATGACAAACTTCACTGCACTCACTGAACTTTCCTCCTCTCTGACTCTCTCTCTCTCTCTCTCTCTCTCTCTCTCTCTCTCTCTCCCTCTTTCTCTCTCTGATTCTCTTATGTATCCTGCCTCTTTTTCTTGTATTGTTCTCATTTGAGGTGAGCTTCTACTCTCTCTCACTCATTGTATCAAATTCTTCTCTGATTGGTGACTTTGTCTTCCCTCAATTAGATATCACTTTCAAACATAGCTGCTTCCTTTTACAAACAAAATTTACCTTCATTATCTGTGATTAAAAGTATATACTAAGGCCATGTTGGTATTTCAGTCTGATCATACTGCAATTCAGAACATATCTGCATTCCATCTGGATCACACAAACCAAGAAGGTATTTGCATGTGATACGTTACTAAAGCAGCAATGTTACTGTTAAAATTCTTTTGCATCTATGGATAAATTATACTCAGTTGAGAGTTCTATCACCCTTAAACTCCATTGTTTGTCCACTTTCATCTGCCTTTTCCATGCCTATATAACAAGGAACATACTAATTAATTCCTTACCCTGCTCCCATCCCCTGTCCTCTGTGTACCCAGGGGAACACCCAGATGCTTGGAAATTTGTACACTTCCCTGAGTTACACTGTTCAGTCCAAAGCCGAGCACTAGAGGCATGCTGTACCAGAAAAATCCAGGAAAAGTCAACTTTGCCAACACATGATTAATTAAGAACATCCTGGGACACCCAAATGGCTAAAGACCAGAATAACACAGCAAACAAAAGCCAGAGCAATATAGTACCTTCAGAGCACAGTTGACCTGCTAGAACAAGACCCGTATATTCTTACAAAACCAAAACATGAGAAAATAAACTTAAATCCAGGCTTACAAAGATGATAGAAGCTTTAAAACAGGAAACAAATAAACCCCTTGAAGAATTACAGAAAAATACAATTAAACAGGTGAAGAAAATTAATAAAAATGTTCATGACTTGAAAGTGGATAGAAGCAATGAAAAAAAAAAAAAACCCACAAACTAATAGAATGCTACACATGTAAAATCTAGGGAAGAGAACAGAAAAGGGAGGCACAAGCATCACCAGCAGATTATAAGAGACATAAGAAGGAATCCCATGTATAGAAGACACAATAAAAGAAATTGATAGGTCAGTCAAAGAATGTTAAATCTACAAACAATTCCTTACAAAAAGCATCTAGGAAATCTGGGATACTGTGAAAACACCTTAAGAATAATAGGAATAGAAGAAGATGAAGAATCCCAGCTCCAAGGACCAGCAAATTTTCAACCAAATCGTAGAAGAAAATTTAAAGAGATACCTATGAAAATAAAAGAAGCCTATATTACATGAGTTAATTTGGACCAGAAACAAAAAACCTATTGCCACATAATAAACAAACCATTAAATTTATAGAACAAATAAAGAATAATAAAACTTGCAAGGAAGAAAAGACAAATTACCTTACAAAGAAGACCTTTCAGAATTACACTCAAATTCACAATACAAACTCTAAAATCTAGAAAGGCCTGATAATATCTCTTGCAGTGTCTAAGAAACCAAATATGCCAACCTAGACTACTCTACACAGCAAAAGCTCAATAACCATAGATAAAGAAAATGAGATATTCTAAGACAAAAACCAAAGTTAACCATATTTATGCACAAATCAAGGTCTACATATAATACTAGAAGGTAATTTTCAACCTATGAATGGTAAATACACACAATGAAACACAGAAAAAAATAATTTCATACCAGCAAATTCAAAATAAAAGAAGTATATACATACAAGCACACACAAATACTAATACTGCCAACATAAAAAACCCTGGAGCTAACAATCATTGGTCATTAACATCTCTCAGCATCCATGGATATAATTCTCCCAATAAAAAGACACAGGTCAATAGAATGAATGCAAAACAGGATCCATCACTCTGCTGCATACAAGAAATATATCTCAGCAATTAAGAGTGATATTACCTTAGAGTAAAGGATTGGAAACTGAGTTTTTCAAACAAACAAAATCAGGAAGCTAGAGTAGACATTCTAATATTCAGCCTTGTTTTAATAGTCACAAGTTGGAAATAAACCAGATGTCCCTCAACAGAGTAATGGATACAGAAAATGTGGTTCACTTACACAATGGAGTATTACTTAGCTATTAAAAACAAAGAATTCATGAAATTCTTAGGCAAATGAATGAAACTGGAAAATATCATGCTGAGTAAGGTAACCCAATCGCAAAAGAACACACATGGTATGCACTCACTGATAAGTGAATATTAGCCCAGAAGCACAGAATACCCAAGATACAATTCAAAGACGACATGAAGATCAAGAAAAAGGAAGACCAAAGTGTGAATACTTCAGTCCTTTGTAGAAGGTGGAACAAAATACCCATGGGAGGAGATACAGAGACAAACTGTGGACCAGAGACTGAAGGAAATGCCATCCAGAGACTGCCTCAACTGGTGATCCATCCCATATACAGTTATCAAACCCAGACACTATTGTGGATACCATCAAGCGCTTGTTGACAGGAGCCTGATATAGCTCTCTCCTGAGAGGCTCTGCCAGGCGCCTGAAAAATACTGAGATAGATGGTCTTAGCCAACCATTGGACTGAGCACACAGTCACCAATGGAGGAACTAGAGAAAAGACCAAAGAGCTGAAGGATCTTGCAGCCCCATAGAAGGTAAAATAACAAGAAATAACCAGTAATCCCAGAGCTACCAGGGACTAAACCATCAACCAAAGAGTACACATGGAGGGACCCACGGCTCCAGCCACATATGTAACAGAGAATGGCCTTGTCAGACATGAATGAGAAGAGAGGCCCTTGGTCCTGTGAAGGTTCAAAGTGCCAGTGTAGGGGAATGTCAGGACAGTGAAGGGGTATTGGGTGAGTTGGTGACCCCAGGGACAGGGGATGAGATAGGGCATTCTTGGAGGGAAAATGAGAAAAAGGGATAACATTTGAAATGTAAATAAAGAAAATATATAATAATAATAATAATAATAATAATAATAATAATAATAATAATAATAATGATAACAAGAAGAAGAAGAAGAAGAAGAAGAAGAAGAAGAAGAAGAAGAAGAAGAAGAAGAAGAAGAAGAAGAAGAAGAAAACACACCCAAGAGGAGTAAACAACAGGAAGTAATCAGTCTCAGGGCAGAAATCAGTAAGTAAGAAACAAAGAGAACAATACAAATTAAAAGAGACAAAATATCCAAGTTAACAAAATTAGAAATTAAAATGGAGACATAGCAACAGAAACTGAGGAAACTCCAAAAAATTATCAAATCTTACTATAAAAGACTGTACTCAACAAAATTGAAAAACATAGATGAAATGGATAATTTTCTAGATAGATGCCACTTTCCAAAGTTCAATCTAGATCAAGTAAGCAATCTAATTGTCCTATTACCTCTAAAGAAATAGAAGTAGTCAGTAATATTTCTCAACACAAATCAAACAAAACAAAAAAAAAAAACAGGGTTATATAGTTTCAGTGCAGAATTCTACAAGAATTTCAAAGAAGAGCTAATATCAATACACATCAAAGTATTCCACAAACTGAAATAAAAGGATCGTTGCCACATTCATTGTATGAGATAAGAGTTACCCTTATAACTAAGTACAACAAAATTCAACAACAACAAAAAAAAAGAATTTAACAAAAAAGAAAGAAAGAAAAAGGAAAAAAAAAAGGCACCCAGGAGATAGGCTGCTCCACAGTCACCTGTACACCAGTATTGCCAGGGGAGAACTGGTCCCCAGGGAGTGCTTTGACTCCCGGATTTGGACATGAAAGCACAATTTTCTCTTCGGTGACTATTCAAGACAGGTATGACCAGGACCACAGGGTGCACAGGAGTGGCAGAGCAGCTGGAATAGGGTCCTACCAGGTTCGATCAGCACCCAGGAGCTAGGCTGCTCCACAGTCCTCTATGCCAAAGAAGAACTGGTCTTGCAGGAATGCTGAGAGAGGCTTGCAGGCCCACAGGAGGGACAAGCTTCAGCCAGAGATAGTTGGACCAACTAACACCAGACATTACCAAATGGTGAAAGGTAAATGCAAGAATGTTACCAACAGAAACCAAAGCCATATGACCAAAGCCATTTGGGACAACCCAGTTCTCCCAAAACAGCAAGTCCTGGTTACCCCAACACACCAGAAAATAAGATTTGGATTTTAAATTACAGCTCATGATGCTGATAGAAGACTTCAAGAAGGACATAAATAACTCCCTTAAAGAAAAACAGGAGAACACAAGTAAACAGGTAGAAGCCCTTAAGAGGAAACACAAAAATCCCTTAAAGAATTACAGGAAAACACAAACAAGTCAAGGAAATGAACAAAACCATCCAGGATCTAAAAATGGAAGTAGAAACAATAAACAAATCACAAAGGGAGACAACTCTGGGGAAGGAAACCTAGGAAAGAATTCAGGAGACATAGATGCAAGCATCAACAACAGAATACAAGAGATAGAAGAGAGAATCTCTGGTGCAGAGGATACCATAGAAAACATTGACTCAACAGTCAAAGAAAATGAAAAATGCAAAAAAAACTCCTAACCCAAAACATCCAGGAAATCCAGGACACAATGAGAAGACCAAACCTAAGGATAATAAGTTATAGAACAGAGCAAAGATTTCCAGCTTAAAGGGCCAGTAAATGTCTTCAACAAAGTTATAGAAGTAAACTTCCCTAACCTAAAGGAAGAGGTGCCCATGAACATAAAAGAGGCCTACAGAATTCCAAAGTGATTGGACCAGAAAAGAAATTGCTCCTGTCACATAATAATCGAAACACCAATTGCACTAAACAAAGAAAGAATATTAAAAGCAGTAAGGGCAAAAGATCAAGTAACATATAAAGGCAGACCTAACAGAATTACACTAGACTTCTTGCCAGAGTCTATGAAATCCAGAAGACACAGACCCTAAGAGAACACAAATTCCAACCCAGACTACTATACACAGCAAAACTGTCAATTACCATACATGGAGAAACCAAGGTATTCCATGACAAAAACAAATTTACACAATAATTTTCCACAAGTCCAGCCCTACAAAGGATAATAAATGGAAAACACTAACACAAAGGAGGGAAACTACACCATAGAAAAAGCAAGAATATGATCTTTTTAACAAACCAAAAACAAGAGAGCCACAAAGACATAACTCCACCTCTAATAACAAAATAACAGGAAACAAGAATCATTTTTCCTTAATATATCTTAAAGTCGATGGACTCAATTTCCCCAAAAAAAGACGTAGACTAACAAACTGGATATATAAACTGGACCCAACATTTTGCTACATACAGGAAACTCATTTCAGGCACAAAGACAGACACTACCTCAGAGTAAAAGACTGGAAAACAATTTTCCAAGCAAATGTTACCAAGAAACAAGCTGGTGTAGTCATTCTAATATTGAATAAAATCAGCTTTCAACCTAACGTTATCAAAAAAGATAAGGAAGGACACTTTGTACTCATCAAAGGAAAAATGTTGTACCAAAATGAACTCTTAATTCTGAACATCTATGCTCCAAATACAAGGGCAACCACATTCATAAAAGAAACTTTACTAAAGTTCAAAGCACACATTGCACCTCACACAGTAATAGTGGGAGACTTCAACACCCCACACTCACCAATGGATAGATCATGGAAACAGAAAATAAACAGAGACACAGTGAAACTAACTGAAGTTATGAACCAAATGGATTTAACAGATATCTATAGATGCTGGGGGTCAGCCCAGGTGGGAGGTGTTCTTTGTTCTTCTTGAGGTAGCATAGGTGGAAGGTGGGGTGGGGGTGGGGGGGTAAAACTTGGTCTTATGAAATTCTGGGGTAAAACTTTGTCTTAGGAGATATTTAGGGTTGCTGCATAATAAAAAGTTTACTTCTCTAAGTTACTATGCTATTGTAGCTGATCTGTTTTCTGTGTTCCTCTGAAGCCAGAGACTGCCATCTCAGGCACTTAGTACCTCATTCTAAATCAGCAGGAGATTAAGTAAAGGGTTAGTTGTTAGAGTCTTTTCCCTATTGTCCAGATGCCTCTTGCTGGCTGGGCTAGGGGGATGTTTGGAGCAGTAAACTTCTATTGAACCAGGAGAAGAGAATAACACTAGCAGAAAGAAAAACTTTTATAAAAGCAAATATGCATAATATCAAATACGTTCATACCCAACTTCATACATACAGAGTTCTCATTTATACATTTCCACACAAATTCAGTGTGACCCAGCTTGCATGCATTATCACAATTTCATACTTACACACTTGCATACTTTCTCACAATTACATACTTATACACACACACACCCATACTTACATATGCACATGGAGCAAAAGACCAAGCACCGGTGCAGAAAGAACTCACTCATTCTGGATGAAAAATGAGCTCCAATCTTTATTGCATAGAGAAAGAAAAGACTTCCACCCTTTTAATGCAAAATGAATTAAGACCATATTTGTAAAATAAAAGCTTTGTTCCTTTTAGTAAGACTAAGCCTGAATTGTCCTGTTCTGAGACCTGTTCTGTCCCATGGTAAGGAGAAGCCTGCCTACTCCTTCCGCTTTCTGCAGTGCCTTCTTTTTCCCTCTTTCTCTCTGCATTCTGTACAATACTCTCTTAGTTTTATATGTTACCTATAGTTTCTAAGTTATTCCACTCTGCATTCTCCTTCTAATCTTGTTCTCTCCTCCTTCTCTGAAGTCACATTGATGGTCTTACTCTCAATGCCTTTTCTCTGAAAGCTATGCCTTTACTTCTAAGTTCTTCTTGAGTTCAGTTCTGTCTAAAAGGTGTTTTGACTAAAAACTACTCAGTTCAGTTCCTCTCTCAGCTCAGTTCTTCTCACCTCTCTTTCTCTCACCTCAGTTCCTCAGTTCTGACTCTACTCTTTGTCCTCAGCCCTTAAACATCTTTCAGAATACATGATCACATGTTACAAAGTTCATCACAAGTTCACAGAAAAAAATCAAATAATAAATTGAAATAGAAGTTTACAACAGAGAATGGTTACATGCATGTCCATTAGGAGTAATTATCTAGCTAAATATCCATTACCTGTCTCAGCTCTACATGTTCATTGAATGTTTAAAACTATAACTAATTAGTGAAGTTTTGTATAGATAAACCCAATAAATATTTTATCTTCTGTTCTAACACCTATAATACATCATTAGTTCCCTTTTATGATTTTTGGTTAATTGTTTTACAGCCTCTTGGAATGTGCTCTGAGTAGGAGAATATCTGGATATTATCTAAGAGAAATTAACTGGTGACACATGGGAGACTGGCGGATTTCTCATTGCAGTTTTGAACTATCAGAAAAGGACAAAATAGCAGTCCCATTATAAAAGAGCTTAGTAATCGCAGATATAATTTTAGGAATACTTATAGGATCATCATTAAAACTTAAGTCATCTATTCGTCTACATAGCAACACTACAAGACAGTAAGTACATCTTCGTGGATCTACAGAGATCTGCTCTAAAGGTGTGTGCTACTACTTATTGATTATTATATATGTTTAATAATAACAGGAAAAGCATATTAATAGCAGCAATCTTTCCTAAAATGAGTCCCTTACAGCCTTGCTTAATAATGGCTCACCTATCACAGATTATATAATAATCCGAAGCAGACCATTTCAGGGTGATCAACTGCCAGTATATTAGCTTGTTCCATAATGGCTCCTGACATATAGAACATTATATTCTAAAACAAAAGAATGTAACTTCTCAGCACCTCACGGTACCTTCTCCAAAATTGACCATATAATCAGACACAAAACAGACCTCAATAGATATAAGAAGATTGAAATAATCCCATGCACCTTATCAGATCACAATGGACTAAGGCTGGTCTTCAATAACAACAAAAACAACAGAAAGCCCACATACACATAGAAACTGAACAACATTCTACTCAACAATAACTTGGTCAAGGAAGAAATAAAGAAATTAAAGACTTTTTAATTTAATGAAAATGAAGGTATAACATACCCAAACTTATGGGACACATGATAGCAGTGCTAAGAGGAAACCTCATAGCTCTGAATACCTCCAAAAAGAAACTGGAAAGAGAATACACTAGCAGCTTGACAGCATATCTGAAGGCTCTAGAACAAAATGTATCAAGTACACCTAAGAAGAGTATATGACAGGAAATAATCAAACTCAGGACTGAAATCAACCAAGTAGAAACAAAAAGAAGTATACAAAGAATCAACCAAAGCAGGAGCTGGTTCTGTGAAAAACAAAAAAAAAAAAAAACAAAAAACAAAAACAAAAAAAACAAAAACAAAAAAAAAACCCAATAAGATAGATAAACTCTTAGCTGAACTAAGCAGAGGGTACAGAGGTAGTATCCAAACCAACAAAATCAGAAATGAAAAGGGAGACATAACAACAGATACTGAGGAAATCCTAAAAAAATCATCAGATCCTACTACAAATGCCTATACTCAAAACTGGAAAATCTATATGAAATGGACAACTTTATAGACAGATACCAGATTCCAAAGTTAAATCAGGATCAGATAAACCATCTAAACAGTCCAAAAACCCCCAAAGAAAAAGAAGCATTCATTCATACTCTTGCAACCAAAAAAAAAACAAATAAAAAAAAAAAAAGCCCAGGAGCAGATTGTTTTGTTTTTGTTTTTGGTTTTTGTTTTTGTTTTTTTTGCCATTAACATTTTTTATTTTCTAAGTTTTTTTATTTACATTCCAAATGATTTCCCTTTTCCTGTTTTCTCCCTCCCCAAAAGTCCTATAAGCCCCCTTTCCTCCCTCTGTTCCCCATTCAACCCCCTCTTGCTTAATACAGAGTTCTATCAGACCTTCAAAGAAGACCTAATACCAATACTCTTTAAATTAGTCCATAAAATAGAAACAAACACAAATCCAAATCTAAGAACACAGCAAAACCATCATCCACCTTGATCAAATAGGCTTTATCATAGGGACCCAGGGATACTTCAATATATGAAAGCCCATCAATGTAATCAATACAACTGTAACAATATAAACAAACTGAAAAAATAGTCACATGGTCATCTTACTACATGCTGAAAAAGCCTTTGAAAAGGCTTCCTTCATATTAAAAGTAATAGAGAGTCCACGGAATCAGGCACATACCTAAGTACAATAAAGGCAGTAAACAACAAGCCAATAGCCAATATCAAATTATTTGTAAAGAAACTTAAAGCAGTTCCTCTAAATTCAGGGAAAAGAAAAAATTACCAACTCTCTCACTATATGTTCAATGTTAATTCTTGAGGTTCTAAATAAACAACTCAAGATCCAAGTAATACAAATTGGAAAAGAAGAAAGTAAATATTGCTATTCTCAGAAGATATGATAATATACATAGATGACCCAAAATTTCTACCAGAGAATTCCTACATCAAATATACATCTTCACTCAAGTACCTGGATAAAAAATTAATAAATTAATAAATAAATAAATAAATAAATAAATAAGTTCAGTAGCCATCCTTCATACAAATAATAAACAGGGTAATATAATACCCTTCATAATACGTACAAATAATATAAAATATCTTGATTTAATTCAACAGTTGGAGATTAACCTGTTTTAATCTCCCTAGTGGCAAGAGTTCCTTTAATGCTCTGGATTGTCAAGTGAAAGACACACATACACAGCCTTACATTTATTATACCTTGATCAGCTTAAAGGGTGGGTCACTTCCAAATTCCCAGGTTCCTAACACCTCCCCTCTGATACTCTTGGATTTTTATTTACTAAAATCTGTATTCCATCTTTGCTACCCCAGATCCAATTGGTTTAGACCCCTGGGGCCGTTCTTCCCTGTCTCTTAACATGATTAAAATGCCTTCCTTCCTGCAGCTCTCAAGTCTTGTTTTTATTCCTCTTTTTTCTTGGTGATTCTACTTCTTTTTCCTGTGCTTCTTTCCTGGTAATTCTTAAAGTCCCTCCTCTGTCTCCTTTCCCAACCATTAGCTGTTGACAACTTTATTTAACAATCAAAGCCAACTGGGATCAGGAACTCTCAGCATCTTAAAACAACAAGAAAAAAATTATACTAAATAATGTGACCAATAAATTATAAAGGTATTATATTTGGATTATCAAATAAAAATCCTTTTCATATTTACCTTATGTTATATATTATATATAACAATATTATTTACAAATTTTTACAAAATTAATTACAAATTATTTACAAAAATCATATTCTGAACAATTCCACATTGTAAATAAGTTCAATACATATGCCATGAGTATATCATACACACACTGCTACAGCTCTACTACTCACTTCCTCTGGAAATCATGCTGCAGAGTGAGAGTATGGAGGTACAGGTGCCAATGTGGTCCAGCAAAGTTGATTTGCATGTAAAGTTGTTTACATGTGTGTGTAAATAAATATTGTTTATTGATTTTTATAATAAAGAACTAATTAATTATTTCAATACTACTTAATGATCAGAGGAGAAAAACAAGTAGACCAATGTTTTGTCAAAAAGCTTAGGAAACAAAAGGTAAAGTAAAAAGGTAAAAGTAAAGCTCAATTCAGTCCAAATCTGCTACACATATCAGCAATCATCATATGCTTGGCATATTCTAGGATCATTAGTGTTCTTACCACACATAAAGGGAAACTGTGCGATGCCATTGAACTGAGTTTTGCGATCATTGCCATGCAAACAAACACACCAAGATTCTATTCCCTACACCAAATATACAAATAATTTCCCAGGAAAACTTGGGAAGAAGAAAGCACCAACATATACCTTTCAAAATCTCTTTTAAGTTGTTGTTTAATTTTCCTTAGAGCTCTGCAAAACTGCTTCCTTTTGCAAAAGTTTTTGTTAAGAGGGCTTCTGAGAAAATTTTGACGTGGTAAATGCCAATATTCCTGCTACCACAAGCTTCATATTATGAGAAAGTTTTGTTACTGCTATCCAGAGGCCAGTCTATTTACCTACTATCGTAATCTCTTAATTTTGGAGGTAACCTGTTGGTGTATCTTATATAATAGGCTTTGGTAAAAGTAAGTGACTGTGGCAATTTTCAGGTCTCAGGAAAGAAGACTTCAAACTGTCACTTTCCTTCCTAAAGATATGCTTTCCTAAGAAGGTTACTTGAGTGAGGCCCTGTGCCCAACAGAAAATAGCAAACACAAAACTAAGCATATATTTGTAGTTTGCTGTTTTCTTTTCATCACTTTTGTTTGAGCATTTTTATCTTACTGATCTTTGGTTTATATATCACTGTTTCAGACTTTGTGTTTTTATGCATTTCACGTGTGTGCATAAATCTATAACTCTGTGTGTATGTTTATACATTCCTCATGCTTTTTCTTTCCTTCTATTCTGTGTGTCTTATTTTATTTTGCTTTTTTTGTATTTTCCCATTTGTTTGTCTCAAAGCAAAGATAGAAAGAAGGTATGGACTTGAAATGGATTATGACAATCCAGTAAGAGAAGAGAAAGGGAAAATCATGATCTGAATATAGCACATTAAAAAAAATTTCTTTTTTTATTAGATATATTCTTTATTTACATTTCATTTCCCCTTGCCTGGTTCCTCCCTCCCCAAAAATCCCATAAACCCTGTTCCCTCCCCCTCTTCCTCAATCAACCTCCCCCCCCCCGCTTCCTTGTCCTGGTATTCCCCTACACTGCTGAATCTGAATCGAGTCTCTCCAGGACCAAGGGCCTCTCCTTACTTCTTGCTCATCATTTGATATGTGAATAGTGTCCTGGGTATGTATTCCGAGCTTCTGGGCTAAAATCCACTTATCAGTGAATGCATACCATGTGTGTTCTTTTGTGAATGGGTTACCTCACTTAGGATGATATTTTCCAGTTCAACCCATTAACCTAAGAATTTCATGGATTCATTATTTTTAATAGCTGAGTAGTATTCCAAAATGTAAATATACCACATTTTCTGTATCCATTCCTCCGTTGAGGGACATATTGGTTCTTTCCAGCTTCTGGCTATTATAAATAAGGATGCTAAGAACATAGTGGAGCATGTGTCCTTATTACATACTGGGGAATCCTCTACGTATATGCCCAGGACTGGTATAACAGGGTCCTATGGTAGTATCATGCCCAGTTTGCTAAGGAACCGCCAGACTGATTTCCAGAGTGGTTGTACCAGCTGACAATCCCACCAGCAGTAGAGAAGTGTTCCGCTTTCTCCACATCCTCGCCAACACCTGCTGTCTCCTGTGTTTTTGATCTTAGCCATTCTGACTGGTGTGAGGTGAAATCTCAGGGTTGTTTAATTTGCATTTCCCTAATGACTAAGGATGTTGAACATTTCTTTAGGTGCTTCTCAGCCATACGACGTTCAGGTGAAAATTTTTTGTTTAGCTTTCTTTGTTAAACCCCATTTTTAATAGGGTTATTTGGTTCTCTGGAGTCTACCTTCTTGAGTTTTTTTGTATATATTGGATATTAGCCCCCTGTCGGATGTAGGGTTGGTAAATATCTTTTCTCAATTTGTCGGTTTCCATTTTGTCCTATTGACAGTGTCCTTTGTCTTACAGAAACTCTGTAATATACGAGGTCCCATTTGTCAATTCTTGATCTTAGAGCATAAGCTATTGATGATCTGTTCAGGAAATTTTCCCCTGTATCCATGTGTTCAAGGTTCTTCCCAGGTTTCTTTTCTATTAGTTTCAGTGTTTCTGGTTTTATGTGCAGGGTCTTGATTCACTTAGAGTAGAGCTTAGTACAAGGAGATAAGAAAGGATCAATTTGCATTCTTCTGCATGCTGACCTCCAGTTGAACCAGCACCATTTGTTGAAAAGGATATCTTTTTTCCACTGGATGGTTTTAGCTCCTTTGTCAAAGATCAAGTGACCATAGGTGTGTGGGTTCATTTCAGGGTCTTCAATTCTATTCCATTGATCTACATGCCTGTCACTGTACCAATACCATGCGGTTTTAAACACTATTGCTCTGTAGTACTGCTTGAGATCTGGAATACTGATTCCCCCAGAAGTTTTTTTGCTGTTGAGGATAGTTGGATACAAATTGGAAAGGAAGAAATCAAACTAGGCCTATTTGTAGATGATATGATAATATACTTAAGTACCCAAAAAACCTTCACAAAAGAACTCCTACATCTGAAAAACAACTTTAGCAAGTGACCGGATATAAGTTCAACTCAACCAAATCAGTAGCCTTCCTATACTCAAAGAATAAACAGGCTGAAAAAGAAATTAGGGAAATGACACCCTTTACAATAGCCACAAACAATATAAAGTATCTTGGTGTCATTCTAACCAAACAAGTGAAAGATCTGTATGGCAAGAACTTCAAGTCTCTGAAGAAAGAAATTGAAGAAGACCTCAGAAGATGGAAAAATCTTCCATGCTCATGGATTGACAGGATTAATATAGTAAAAATGATCATCTTGCCAAAATCAGTATACAGATTCAATGCAATCCACATCAAAATTCCTACTCAATTCTTCATAGAGTTAGAAAAAGCAATTCTCAAAAAAGTATTATCAATAAAATAAGTCCATGTGAGGAAGTCAAATCTTTTAATAAGATGCTTTAAGTCTCCTGAAGGACTAGGCAACTCAATTAGACACCTACCACCAATGACTGACTGTGCATATGATATTGCCATTGGGTGTTCATCCCAGCTGAGCTTTTAACTTCATGTGAATTTACATATGAACTAGCATCAGCCAACGTAAAACCATCAATGGAACCCCTTAAATAACCCTGAAGATCCTGATAACTTATTAATGATGGTTGCTTTAGAAGTAAGTGTTTCAAGGTAGAGACAATGTCACATAAATTTTGGATGGTTAGTGATAACCCACACATAAATTTGCAAACTTTAAAACCTGTTAAGAATATTAGAACAGGAAATGTAAATGAAAGCAAAGTAAATAGATAAATAAATCAATAAATCAATCAATCAATAAATAAAAAAATAAAAAAAATAAATAAAAGTAATGCAGTGAGGATACAGAAACCAGGGATAGGAACAGGGAAACTGAATGGTAGAATGTTTGACTTTTACAGGAAGTACATAGGAATCTGGAGACTCATTTGACACTGGCTATAATTTTTTTTTCAAGACAGGGTTTCTCTGTATATCTCTGGTTGTCATGGAACTTACTTTGTAGACCAGGCTGGCCTCGAACTCAGAAATCCACCTGCCTCTGTCTCGCACATGCTGGGATTAAAGGCATGCACCACCATTGCCTAACTTATACATTTTTTTTAGGAAGAATGTAGAGAGAATTGTTTCTTATGTGCTTACTTGTCTGCTTAAGGTTTATATCATAAATGCAGGAAGTCAAGAGAAGCTGAAGAAATGACAAACCATTCAATCTATATGCAGAATTTAACAAAATAGAGAATGTTTCATTATTAAAGAATAATAAATCAATATTTTATAGTGAGGTCTTTCCAGCAAAAGAGTTTTTGAAGGAAAATATGTTAGGTGATGTTCATAGATGTTTATATTTTGAGGAATTTTATTTAGATCTCAAAGACATTATAAAGAACTCTTCTGTACTCAGTGTCAGATGAAATAATAGTTGAATATAGTAAAACCATCCCTATTTGGACACTACTGATTGCTATCTTTGCAGATATCTAAGATAATATTTGGGTATAGCTTAACAAATTTATGACTTTAGAGAAATGTTATTTTCAGAAAGAATCTATCAGCTGTGAAAGCATCAAATACTCATTCTCCTTTTACTATGCACATTTTTCTGAGTAAGTACTGAAGGTGAGCTTTCAGTATTGTGAGATGGTTTTTCAACTCCTGGAGTCCACACAGGCCTCTGAATATCTTTCAATAGTGTGTCTAAACATGGATTCTTAACAAACACTAACATCATGCACTTGTATGACATGTAAAAGTTTCTCATGAAGATACGGAGGTTTCTCAATGTTGAACAAGTAATTGCAATAAATTCTCAAATCAACAAACAATTGATATATATTTAATTCAGAGATCATTCAGACTGGCTGAAAAGTTTGGATTGAAAATGAGAAAAGTTTGTTTTCTATATTTAAACATTTTCTTTTTCAGAATGTTACTAAAGGATTTCAATTGAACACCTACACTGCTCGAATGTTTACTTTTTAATCATAAATTGAGAACAGTATGCACATTGGAGTTCTTAAAGTAGTATTTACCAAAAGTATACCAAATCACTGAACACATCCCTGAAATACATAGCAAAACAGCAAGTATGTTCAGGGAGAAAATTATACAGTACATTAAACAGTTAGAAATGGAAATTGACAAGTCCTGCTAATTGTCTGAATATTAGTTGGACAATAGTTACTGCTTTTAATTTATTCAGATTATTTGATTCATTTGGCTTTCTAAATTGTAATGCAAAGGAATTAGAAGAGTCCAGAAAAGTGCCTGGCCAAGAAAATTGTAAGCTGCCTAAGAACCTGAAAAAAATCAATTTTGCCAAATTTCTTTCAGTTTTCTCACTTTCTTACTTTCTTGATACTGGTGTAATTCTCAGGACTGGTAGTTCTACCTTCCTTACTGATATTTGTTTTCTCTGTCTTTATATAATGATAAAATTATCCATACGAAACTGGCTATTCTCCAGTATGGAAGAAAAGTTATATTATGTAATTTATTGTAGACAATTGACTTTCCTATTGAGATACAAGTATTTGCTCATTATTTGAATGAGACCACAGAAAAGGTTTTGCTGCCAAATGCTGCATACTAAAACCTACCCCTACCTCATCCTGGGTTTTACAATGTGAGGAAATAATATATGGTGTTGGCCTTTAAGATATCACAAAATCATGAAACAATTTGGTGTTGATTATCAGAAACTCTGATTGATCCACAACCACCACCATCTCTCATTTTAGTCATAGGATCTGATTTTTTGAGTGTGTGTGTGTGTGTGTGTGTGTGTGTGTGTGTGTGCATGTGTGCATCTATGTACATGCATGAGTACATATGTGCATGCACATACACAAAGTATATGGAAAAGTCCTGTACTTGATAAAAACTTTTGCAGAAATATATTCCCTAAATTTATATTTCTGATTTTAAACTGACCTGCAGTTTTTGAAGAGTGGAAAATCATCTTCTTTAGAAATACAACTTGGGAAGAAAATCTAGAAAAGGACAAAAGTGGTATTTTGTCTCTACATCATCAACTCTGTATTTAATGTACTGAGTTTGAAGCCAGAATCTTATATCTAAAAAGAAAACACACTGTATCATCAAGCTTTCTGCAATGATTTTTGATATGGAGTTGTAAGAAAATTTTGAATTTAATGCTGATTTTATGTTCATGGACCTGTATTTATCAAGAATGCAGTAAAATTTTGAAGATAACAGATTTTATTTTTTAATCTTGTGTCATGGTCTTTCAACTATCATGCATCTGATACACATGTATCTTTTGTAAAAAAATACCTTTATTAATGGTTACTGCTGGAGTACACATTATTATAGTTAAAAATAACTCAGCAGAGGGATTTTTATATCCATTAGAGGTATGCATATTCCAGTTCATGGGGCAAATAGTGACCATCATTCTGATTTACAGGTGCTGTTTTAATGAACTCAGCTAATTTATTTATGCATTTGTGTATGGCAGGGTCTATGGCTCTCTGAGTGAGCTGAATAACTATAACTCAGTTGGTATCACTCAAAACCTAAAGAATGCATTATCTGTCACACAAGGTATGATTTGCAGATATTTCATATATGATATGCCATAACTTAGGAAAGAAATCCATGAGAAAATAAAAAGGGTGTTTAAAGAACACCCTGTAGTAATGAGACTCAATACAAGGAAAGAAAAAAAAATGGATTAAGACTAGTATATGGGACTATAGAGATGGTTCCGCAGTTAAGAGCACTTACTGTCCCAGAGTTCAATTCTCAGCAACAACATGGTGGCTCATAGTCATCTGTCATGGGATACCATGCCCTAATTTGGTGAATCTAGAAACAGCTACAGTATACTCACATAAATAAAAGAAATGCATTTTTACAAAATAAGGACTGCTAAATTTACTTAAAAAAAGAAAAATACTTCTCACTGCTCTGTAGAGAACATATACAGATACAATTAAAATTAATATCATCAGGTAGGGATTTGGAGAGTTTAGATAATGAGAACACTATAGTTGTTCTCTGTGATTCAGATGTTTCCTGTCACCCTGTCCCATTGTTCCTGAAATTTCTAATTTTATTAAATTCATCTCTGAAATTATTAATACATCTTTTCTAGTCTCCTATATACAGGTTTGTCAATAACAATTTTTAGAATTTGATGTGTTTACTTCCCCTGGTGAGATAGAAAAAGAAATTTCCTAACTCCAGAGTGGACCACAGTGACAGCAGAATGAAATGATTCCCTTACAGTAATATTTGATGAAGCAATGCCTTTACTTGTAGATTTTTATATGGTTGAAGGGCATTGGCTACCTAAATAAGCATGAATAATTTACAGAAAACTGATGAAGGACATGTGTCCTTTTGCCCAACAGCTGTTAAATGCTTATAAATCTTGTGAAAGAAGGACATTCTGTTTCACAGCATCTGTTATCCTCTGTTGAACAGACTCAACTCTTTGCTAGGCCTTTGCTAAGCCATGAGAGGTGACATCAATGGTTAGAATCTATTGAATTTTCTAGGTTCTTAATCAGAGCTCCTGTGAATTCAAGATGAAATTAACCATGCTATACTCAGTGGACATAATTTCACAGCATATATAAATATGCTCATAGACATCATTATATACATGCTTTTAATTTTTAAATTAAGTCCAGATTAAGTTTCTTAGTACTTAACAGTCAATACTACAAGCATGTGTTTATTTACTTTGTCCCTGATTTTAGAATATAAATCCCATGAGGGTAAAGTCATGATCAAGTATATTTTTTATTTTTAATATTTAATACAGTATTTGGTCACTAATATTAGGTGCTGAATATTTAATAACTGTTAATTATTTAATAAATAATAAGAAAGTGAATATGTGAGGTACAACAAATATGTTAGTCTTGTATCTGTTCATTTATCCTGGAATAAGACAAAAATAATTGATTTTAGAAAAACCATTGAAATTAAGTTTTATTAATAGTACCTCATTTTTGTATGTGAAAATCTTTAGACAAATAGCAATTACCATAATCATAGATTATCCATAATCATAGAAAAGCAAAATTTATAAATAATAAATTTATTAAGTATATCAGAATCAACTCTAAAAGCATTCAACTTTTTCAATGTAATAAGATATCATTTTTAAATTAAGTTATGAATAAAATTTTACATATGCCAATCATAGGAATGTAATAAGCAAAATCTAAAGAATTAGGATTTATTTACCTCAAACGGCTGTGATTTAAAAATATTAGAACCACAGTCTAGATACTCTGATGCTCTCACATCTTATTTTCCCCCTAACTCTTTTACCCTGTTACTCCCTAAATCCTGTTTTCCTTGTGATACTAGAAAAAAATCCATGCCTTTTCCATATATGTAAACACTCTGACAAATATACCCTTTAGACAGATATTTACTGTCATATATAAACATTTTGAAATGTTATTTATATGGTTAATGATATTATTTTCATTTTTTGTTATTATTGTAAAAATTTAACTAATTGTTTGAGAGTTTAATGCAATGTATCTTGAACATATCCACCCCCCATTCCCACACTCCACAACCCATTAACTCCTTCCTTAGGAAAGTCTGACCTTTTATTATGTCCCACCAAAGTCTGAGAATATTTTCTTTCTATAGTTTCTCACTTTCTTTCTATTGTTTTTCTTTTCATGTTAGTCTAATTTTTGCTACCCTACTACTTGTGGAAGCAGGGCCTACCCTGTTAGGGTCTTAACCTACCAGGGGTCACATTCTTATTTCCATTTCCTTCCTTCCTTTCTTCCTTTCTTCCTTTCTTCCTTTCTTCCTTCCTTCCTTCCTTCCTTTCTTCCTTTTCTTTCTTTCTTTCTTTCTTTCTTTCTTTCTTTCTTTCTTTCTTTCTTTCTTTCTTTCTTTCTTTTCTTTCTTTCCTTCTTTTCTTTTCTTTCTTTCTTTCTTTCTTTCTTTCTTTCTTTCTTTCAAATTTCCTTCCTTCCTTCCTTCCTTCCTTTCTTCTTCTTCTTCTTCTTCTTCTTCTTCTTCTTCTTCTTCTTCTTCTTCTTCTTCTTCTTCTTCTTCTTCTTTCTTTCACATCCCAGTTGATGCTCCCTTTGCCATTCACCCTCCCTCTATCCTCCTCCCCTTCTCATCTGAGAGGGTAGAGGTCTCTTCTGTGTATGCCACACAGACACACAGACACACAGACACCCACACACACTGGCATACTATTCATGTCTTTGCAGGGCTAGGTGCGTCTTCTTCCACTGAAGCTAGACATGACAGCCCAGCCAAGGGAATACATACTAATAACTTTATGGACAAGGCAGTCCCCGCTCTAGTTGCTGGGGCACCCACATGAGGACTGAGCTTCACATCTGCTATACATGTGTGAGCTGGAACTAGGCACAGCATGTGTATGCCCTTTGGTTTGTCGTTCAGTTTCTGTGAACCCCCAAGAGTTTGGGTTAGATCGCTATGTTGGCCTTCCTGTGGAGTTCCAATGCCTTTCAGGTCTCTCCATTGTTTACCCAACTCTCGCATAAGGATTCTTAAGCTCCATCCAATGTTTGGATGTGGGTCTCTGTATCTGTTTAAGAGAACTGCTGCATGGAGCTTCTCAGAGGACAGTCATGCCAGGCTTTTGTGTGTAAGTATAACAAAATATCATTAATAGTGTCAGGGATTGGTGGTACCCATGGAATGGGTCTTAAGTTGGGTTGGCCATTCCCTCAGTCTCTACATCCTAAAGAAAACTGACCCACACTCTTTCAGTATCTCTAAAATGTAAATTGCTCCTCAACTAGTGGTGGGATCTAGTGTCTGCCTTACATTTTCTTTTTTTTTTATTTTATTTTTTAATTTACATTCCAAATCACTTCCCCTTTCCCGTTTCCTCCCTCCCCGAAAGTCCCATAAGCCCCCTTCCCTCTCTCTTTTCTCCATTCAACCCCCTCTCGTTACTCTGTCCTGGTGTTCCCCTACATCTGGAACGTTGTCTAGCAGGAACTGTCAGGCCTTATGAATACTGGCAAAATCACTGTGCAGAAGTGTAAAGCTGTAGTTTTATGTCTTAAAAACTCAATTTAATTAATGTGATCAATGACTTCTGGTTTTTACAATCTTGACAACCCCCTTCTACTAAGATCAGTGAGCATTGGTTGTGTGTGTGAGTGTGTGTGTATGTAATATGTGTATGTGTGTTTTTGTGTATACAGTATGACATGCAGGTCCAATGTGGGTCTCAACATTGCAAATTTCTGTGTTCTTTGCAGGTTCATCAGTTTCTAGGGTTTCTTCTGTGATAATTACCTTCTGCTACAAGCAAATAAAATATTTTTTGATAATTACTGAAAGAAATTCTACACTGTGTATAAAACAGTTAATACTCAGAAATTATTTTAATGTTATTTCCATTTTGCATACTAATAGCATCAGCTCTTCCCTTGGGCCTCTGGAATGTCTATCCATAGGATCTTGGTCTCTAATAGCTGCTGCTAGGAGTTCTACCTCATGGAACATGTCTTAGATACAAGTGGAATGTGGGTGGTAACTCCTATAATATCTGTGCCACTATTGCACAAGTGGGCATAACTTGTCAAGCCACTGGTTGTTGTTTATAGCTGAGTGAAACAGGGATTTCTTTTTTTCCTCTAGCAAAAGGTATAGTACCTCACAGCACAGTGACAATTTGAAAATAGGAAGGAAGATTCCACCTGAGTATTGTTCATATTATTCCATGTTCTGTGACACAAATATGTGGTGTCCTCTGTAATAGGTTCATACTTGCAAATCTGGAGAGTGGTTAAGAAGATTGTTAGTCTCGGTTTTCTCTCATTTTCTGGATATTAGCTTTAAATCTTAAGATATGACTACTTCATTTCAAAGAGTCACAGAGATTGGGGATTTAAGTTGCCACCAAATTAAGTCTTTTCAAAGCATATGTAATAGACTATAACATTATAAAGAGGTAATAATGAATTAAATTGGAATGGCACATTTGAGGGCCAGTGGTAAAACTGGGTCTTCAGGATCATTCAGTTAATTCTTCATTGATTTTTTTTTTATGGTGCCTAAAACCCTAGAACTCTAGATTTTCCTCCTCGAGTGATCAAGCTGAGAAAAAAAATACAGAACTACACATAAAGTATAAAAAAATGTGAGTGGAATGAGTAAATATTAGAAAACTGTACTTCTACAGAATTCCAAGCTTCTATCCTTTTAGAAGGAAGTTTTTAGAGGCCCATTGGACACTATATCTCCTTGATTCCTTACTTAGAAATCTTATCTTCTATCTTTCTTTTTTCTCAATCTTATCTAGCAATACTGATTTCTTAGACTTTGTCCTACTCTAACAGTATCACAGAATCTCTCTAAAACACAACATTGTTATCTACTTAGCTTTCTATTTATGCTGGTCAGCAAGTATATCTAGAATGTTAATTTTCCAAGAGACTAGGCATAACTAAACATCTGCTTTGATTGACATTAGATACAATATACCAAATTTGTAGAGTGCTCCTTTTTGTATGCTGACCTTACCTTAGTTGATGTGTCAGCTTTGTGACAAAATATTTCACATGATCAATTTAAAAGGAGGAAAGATTTATTATTTTTCTCAATGGTTTTAAGTGTTTCTGTTCATACACCCTTTATACTATTTACTTTGGTCCTGTGGTAAGGAAGTCCATAATTCTATGAATATAGTGAATAATACTTCACATATCACAGCTACTGGAGAGCAAAGAGAAACATGAAGAAATAAGACCTGGCTTTCAATCTTTCCACAAAGTTTTATACTTACTTATCTAACTTCTTTCATTTAGATTTCATCTCCTAAACAACTGATATTCTAGCATTCAGGCTTGGGACTAAGCTGTAAATACCTGGTTTTGTTAGTGACATACAGAATCCCAATTACAGTAGATACCATTGCAGTAATATTTATTGTGTTTAGAATTATAATATGAATATGTTATAATCAAGAATAGAGGGAGAAAGGTTATACATTGTATGTCTTCAAAGGTCAAAGAGAGAAGAGAGTTGGAATGACCCAGATATCTTCTACACACTGAGAGTTTTGCACCCTCAGCAAATAATTATGACCACTGTGAGAAGGCCTCTGGGCACTGCTAGTCTAAAATTATTGAATAAGTATTTTTTGAAAAGAAAATTTGTATTTAACTTAGTTGACAAAAATTCATATCCTATTTCTTTCAGAGTATTTATAATTCTCATTAAATATTAACTTTCAGTGATTCTATGGCAGAATATTAAACAAACTTAAAAGAGTAAATCCTTGCTGATTTGCATTTGTATAACCACAGCTTTCCAAATATTTCAGACAATAGAAATTTTGATGGGTGACCTATAGTTCTCTCCAATATAAAGTGGAAAATATGGCATGTGATAAGGAAAAAGAGTCCAAGCATTATTTTCTTCATCTATGAATTTAACACACCATGTTTATTGAAGTAATACATAAAGACCAATCCACATTTGTCAAATATATTGTTTAAAGGTAGTTTATACACTGTATAGTTGTCTCACAAGTGTTTTCCTTTTTTTTCTGTAATTTCTTCATCAGTTTTTATCACATCTTCATTTCAGCTTTCTGAGAATGCAAACAATAAAAATATTTAGTGAGATTTTAAAGCCCTATATAAATTTATACTATCCTAATCATATTGAAATATTGAGATTATCATTAAATATTAATTATTTAAAAATAAATTACTAGATATTACAGATTATTCATTGGTAGAAAAATAAATCACTTACCCCTTAGTAGTCATCATTTAAGTGATAACTAAAAACATATTGTAGATATAATAATTCATACATATAATTACAATTATAAATACAAAATAGTGTGTTTATACAATGCTCAAAACTATATAACATAAAAATAAAGCTAGAGAGATGATAATAAATTCTTAGTATTCAAGCAACAAGCAAGTAACTAAATGTACATAAAAAATTATAAGATTGCAATTATTGTAGTTGTTTGGATTATACTTGCTGTGGTTGAATCGAAAAAACCCAATTTATACCAATTTACTTGTACTAAAGTTTATGACCAGTCTCTTTGTTTGTCAGTAATTACACACTAATTCCTATATTTAAAGTATCTGTTATGGACATTCAATTGTGTAAGTTGGAGATTTCTAGGCATTGCTATGAGTGAATACTTTCATATTTCAAATAAACTACACTCAAATTTTCAAGAATATTAAGACATATGATGTGGTCTATTCAAACCAAAACATCACAGAAGAAGTTGTGGAAATAAAGAGTTAGTAAATATGAAGTTATAAGTAAAACTCTTTTAGAAAGAATTATGCGCCCATGGGCTCATAACAGATGTTATTACCAGAATAAGACTTACACAAGATATACTCATCAATATTCGTCATAGGAGGGATAGAATCTTTACATCCTTTAGTAAATAACACCTCTGGCCCATGCTTCTATATACCACCAAAATTAGATGTAATATACCACAAATAAAAGAAAAGATATAAAAATACAAAGGTGACTCATTGAAAGAAATAACTCTCAGGAAGAGCTTAAGAGAGGAGAATGTGATCAAAGTAAAATTCATGAAAGAAAAATAAAGAATCAATTCTAGATCTACACTTGAAGACTGGTGGCACTCAAAGGTATCATTTAGATTGTTTAGAAATAATATTCACTTCTAAAATTCCTGCTGAGATTGTGTATTTGTGCAGAGATGACATGCTGTTCCTTTCTTTTGCTAATGTGAAACATGTTCATCTCATTAATAGAATGCAATTAAATGATTTTATCTTTATCTTATGAGAAGACATTACAGAAATTAAATTAAAACAGTTTCTTGGATAAATAAGTAGTTTAATTCTAGTCCTTAAAGTCCTTTTAATTAAAATGAAAAATCAATACATTACGTATTATCTTGGAACACAGGTAAATGTTATTGATTGCCATGCAATTCTAAGAGTTGTTCTCATTATTGCCCTTAAAGACAAAACTTTCTTAATGTAATCATAAAAAATTATTACATGAACATTATCAACACATATCTACAAATATTTCAAAGAAAGAATGTCATTGAATTTTCTCTAATTAGGTCCAATTTATCTGTTTAGTCTACCTTTCTAGACATGGAAAGCTTGTTGAGACAACTGCTACTCAATAGAGTAAATCCCATTACATACATATACATCATATACATATACATATATTCATATATATATATGAATATTTATTCTAGAAATGTTTTACCTTGCCTTCTTTTCTATGTATCTCAATATTACTTCAGTCACATAAGTTTTATAATTATCATAGTGACTTTATCATTATTTAGCTTATTATAACTTCCTAACAACTTTCAAAACCATTACAAAGCCTTGATTCTCAGAATATTCAGGTTCCCTGATGTTTTAGTTTTTTTGCTTGTTTGTTGTTCCTGTTGTGATGTAATGTTCTGACAAGTAATTATGGAAAAGAAGCTTTATTTCACTGTTCACATTATGTTACAGTTTTGTAATGCAAATAATATCTCCAAAGTTTTAGGGATTCAATTACATTACATCCAAAGTCAAGAAGAAGAAAATGTCTCTGTATCTGTTTTCATTGATTGCTGGGTGTAGCCTTTCATAGGACAGTTATCCTAGGAATGTATCTACACGCTTAACAGAGTATCAGAAATTGTTTCAGGGATTGGTTCTTGCTCATTGAATGGGTCTCAATTTGGGCCAGTCATTTGTTGGCCATTCCCTCAGTCTTTGTTCCATCTCTCTGCTATACATCTTGTAGCCAAGACACATTTTGCTTTAAAGGCATTGTGGGTGGTTGCTGTCCTTATCCCTCCACTGGGAGTCATAGCTGATGTAAGCAAATGCAGAGACCCACAGCCATACATTAGATGTAGCTCAGAGAGTCTTGTGGAGGAGTTAAGGGATTGATAGACCTGAAAATGATAGGTACCCCCTAGGAAGACCAACAGATTCAACTGACCTGGACATTTAGTGAATCCAGAGACTGGATTAGCAACAAAAAGCTGAACATGGGTTGGACCTATGCCTCCAGCACATATATAGAAGCTCTGCAGCTTGGACTTCGTATGGGTCCCCAACATATAGAGTAGTAGCTTGGACTAAATCTATAGTCTGCCTATGAATCCTTTTCCTATGGATTCTGTTACACTAACTGGGCTGCCTTGTCCTGGAGTGACTTCATGTGCCAGGGTGGGATGATACCTGGGAGTACTCCCCCTTCTCAGAAGAGGAGGGAAGGAGGAATGAGGTAAGATGTGTGAAGGGGGACTAGATGATGGCATGGAGCTGATATTATTCTCTAAATTGAATAAATAAACAATTCATGGAGTAAGTGACAAGTACCTACCATTTACTCAGTTCTCTATCATCACTTACATAATCTATGCTCTCAGTCTGGGAGTCATTCATTGTAGGTAGGTCTTCTGACTTTAATTAATATAGCCAAGGTAGTATACCACAGGATCACCCACAGGCAAAAGTGATTTTACAGTTTGTCAAGTTGAAAATTAACATTAATCTACTTACTTTACTCTCAGTCATATTTCACATTACCCTCTACATGACACATTTATTTTCCTTTTGCAAACTTCATCTGACTTTTTGAACCTGCTTCTCTGATTCATAATCTATTAAACAGTCTACATATTTAATAAACACATTATAGACAACAGATTTCAAAAAACAGGTAAATAGTGAACAGAAATCCAAAGATTGTTACACTATTGTATTGGCCAGGGATCTTTTGAATCACAGAACTTATGGAATGAATTTCTGTCACTGTCATAGTCTATGTATGTATGTATGTGTATATGTATGTATGTATGTATGTATATCTGTCTGTTTGTGTGTTGAAATGCCTTAGGCTGCACACCAGTGAATCCAACAACAGCTAGATATGAACAGAAAGTCCAAGAATCTAGTAGTTGCTCAGTCCTCAATGTTGGATTTCTCAACTGATTTCCTGTATTTGTTTGAATCCTGAATCATTAGTCTTCAATGCTAGTGAAGAAATAAATGTGCTAGCAACAAGAGGGTAACCAGTCAAAAAACAAACATTTTCTTCTTCTGGGTTATTCTATAGACTTCTTGTAAAAGGTATGGCCTATATTAGAAATATGTCTTCCTACCTTAAGACTTGAAAGGATTTGTCATCCCACCTCCATATCAGAACTAAAGGACTGTGTCTTCTAGCTTTAATATTCAGATCTAAGGCACATGTCTTTCTTTCTCAATATCTGGGTAACAGATATGTCTTCCTACCTCAAAGGTCTGGACTAGAAGTGAATTTACTCATTTCAAACAAATCAGATAATACCTCTCAGGTGTGCCTTCCATTTCTGAATTGTAGTTCCTTCCAGATATATTCAAGCTGACAATGAAGAAGTTGATTAATCACAGGTATCATCAACACATGGTAACTAGAACAATCACAAGCCATACAAACAACTAGACAACTTCTTAACTGGTAAAACTGATTTATTAATACAATGCCATCTCAGAATCAGAGATGTGACGCTGGAGGAAGCTAGCTAAATCCAAATGAGTAATCTATGGGGTAGAGAGGAATTGACAGAGTAAACATAGGTAGAGTCTAAGAAAGGATCAGAAGATGGCAATACGGAGCTTATTTAGAGATCTTCTGAATAGCTTGTTATCCCACAGTTAGAAGCAGGGTTGCAACAGTGATGAAAGAAAGCTGAGTGCCAACCTTCTGGAAATTAAAATTTAATATCTGAAAGCTGGAGGAAGAATAATGTTCTTCGGCCAACATTCCAGTCTAAATCAAGTGAATATGATACTCTAGAATATACCTTGTACTTCAAATGTGTGAGAAGAAATGAGACTATCAAACTGATGATTATATATATAAAGGTAGTTATATGAAGATCGTACATTGGAATGAAAAGCATGGCAGTCATTCCTGAGGGTATAGAAGACAGATAAGATATCAAGCAACAAAATTTGTTGTGTATGATAGAAGCAGAATATTGTTTGTGTCAATGTGTTTCCAATTTATCTTTTTACTCTAAGTGCCTCTTAACAAGTGTAGTTTGTAAAATGTCAACTCAGGCATCTAATGACTCTCTCAAACTGTATTTTATTTACCTTAAAGTCCTTTTCTCTCTTTCAAAATACCCTCTACTTTAAACTCGATGTTATGTAAAAGAAATTTAAAAAATTTGTTCCTTTGTTTCCTCACACAAGACCATTTCATATACCTACTCTATGAGGCCTCAATATAAACCATATTCCTCTCATTATTGATTGTTCTACTATCAACCCAATCTACTGTGATCTTTTGTACTTATTGGTGTGTCAACTTTAATCAACATGAATATATTCATATCCCAACAGTCAAAAAATCAATCTGCTAAAATGGAAATCATAATATGCCACTTTTTAAAGTTATGTATGTACATATTTAATTATAAACATATGTTTAAACATGGATATGTAATCCTTGAAATAACTACTTATTTAAGTAACTGGTGAAATTAAATATTTTGGAAATAATTATCCTTGGTTCTCATGATTGCATACAAATTGGCCTTGGAAGTTAGATACTATGACTTCTTCTAGAGTATAGAAGAAATTCATTTTGTGGAAAAGATCAATTTTGATGGATGATTGTAATGGTTATATGGGAGACAACTTCACTGAACCCAGGATAAAGGATATAGTCTAAATATCATTTAGAGATGTGTCTGGAAAGATGTTTTATGATGATATTATTTCTGAATAAATAAACTAAGAAAACCAATCTAATTTATATACTGTGAATGGGCCTCATGCAAACTATAGCAGATCTAAGTTGAATACAATGATAAAAAAAAAGCATGGACTTACTCTCTGCCTGATGCAAGGTTTGGTTTTTAATTTCTGGTTGTAAGTTGTGACCATTCCTCAAGTCTTGAACTCAATCTGGATAGCAAAATGGGATTCTCTTAGGTTTGTAGCTTAGAAATTTTACATCTTTATGACAGCTACAGTCACCTGAGCCTATTATAAAAAAGTAAAAATGCACAAATATTAATAAAATAGATAACTGTTTAGAAGAATATGGGCCATAATTTGGATCTACTTTGAAATTATTTATTGAATAATCAATGATTAATTGACTTAATATATATTCATGTTTTCCTTAAATCACATGTATGTTTGTGTACACCATTTGAATATAGTGTCCATGGAGACCAGAAAAGACTGTCAAATGTGTGAGAACTACAGTTATGAGTGGGAATAATTGTGTGGATGCTAGGAGTAAAACAGTCCTCTAAGAGAATCAACACTTCTGTTTGGTGAACTCTCTTTCCTGCACCCATGAATTGGATATTAAATGAGCCAAAGTATCCATAATTTGAATAGTTTATTTTCAGCTAATGGAAATTTAAGGCAGTTATAAAACTGGATGCTGTTCCTTCTACTCTTTTTGCTGCCAGCGCCTGTCCCATTCCTTCTCCTGTGGCAGACTCCTGCCAGTTCTGCCACAGGGAAGTCCCCATCTCCTGATACTTTCTAGAGGACCATCAGCATGCAGAGCATTTGACCCCTGCCAGTTCTGCCACAGGAAAGACCTCCATCTCCTGATATTTCTAGAGAACCAGCAGCATGCATGGCATTCAAGAACTAGCAGCATGCAGGGCATTCGAGAAACAGCAAAATGTAAGACATTTGATGCTTGCCAGGACTGCCGCAGTGAAGACCCCATCTAATGATACTACCTGGAGAACCAGCCATATGCAGGGCATTTAAGAGAATGGGAATCCCAGGAGTACAGATATACAGGCTTGCAGGACAGAGAAGCCACAGAGACAGCAAGACCAGCTAACCCCAGAGATAACTAGATGGCCAAACGCAAATGTAAGATCATTACCAACAGAAACCAAGGAAACATGGCACCATCAGAACCCAGTTCTCCCACAACAGCAAATCCTGTATACTCCATCATATCAGAAAATCAAGAGCTGGATCTATTATCACATCTCATGATGCTGATAGAGGACTTCAAGAAGGAAACAATTAACTCCCTTAAAGAAATACAGGAGAACATAGGTCAACAGGTAGAAGCCCTTACAGAGGAAACACAAAAATTCCTTAAATACAGGAGAATATGGGTCAACAGGTAAAAGCCCTTAAAAAGGAAACACAGAAATACATTAAGGAATTACAGGAGAATATGGGTAAACAGCCAGAAACCCTTAAGAGGAAACACAAAATTCCCTTAAAGAAACACAGGAGAACATGGGTCAGTAGGTAGAAGCCCTTAAAGAGGAAACACAAAAATCACTTAAAGAATTTCAGGAAAACACAAACAAACAAGTGAAGGAATTGAACAAAACTATCCAGGATCTAAAATTGGAAGGAGAAACAATAAATAAATCACAAAGTGATACATCTCTGGAGATAGAAAAACCTTGGAAAGAATTGAGAAGTCATTGATGCAAGCATCAAAAACAGAATACAAGAGAAAGAAAAAAGAATCTTGGATGCTGAAGATTCCATAGAAAATATCAACTCAACAGTCAAAGGAAATGCAAAATTCAAAAAGGTTATAACCCAAAACACCCAGGAAATCCAGGACACAATGAGAAGACCAAACCTAAGGATTATAGATATAGAAGAGAGCAAGGATTTACATCTTAAAGGACCAGTAAATATCTTCAACAAAATTTTAGAAGAAAATGTCCCTATCCTAAAGAAAGAGATGTCCGTGAACATAAAAGAAGCCTACAGAACTCCAAACAGACTTGACTAGAACAGAAATTCTTCCTGTCACATAATATCAAAAAACCAAATGTACTAAACAAAGAAAGAATATTAAAATCAGTAAGGAAAAATGGTCAAGTAACACATAAAGGCAGACTTGTCAGAATTACACCAGATTTCTCACCAGAAACTATGAAAACTAGAAGATCCTGGGCAGATGTCATACAGACCCTAAACAGAACATAAATGTCAGCCCAGACTAATATGCCCAGCAAAACTCTTAATTACCATAGACAGAGAAAACAAGGCATTCCACAACAGAAGCAAATTTACACCATATCTTTCCACAAATCCAGCTTTACAATGGATAGTGGGTGGAAATTACCAACACAAGGCAGGGAAACCACACCCTAGGAAAAGCAATAAAGTAACTGTCTTTCAAGAAACCCAAAAGAAGATAGCCACACAAACACAGTTTCACCTTTAACAAAGAAGATAACAACGGCAAGCAACAATCACTTTTCCTTAATATCTCTTAACATCAATAGTCTCAATTTCCCAATAAAAAGACATAGACTAACAGACTGGATATGTAAACAGGACCCAACATTTTGCTGCATACAAGAAAGGTATTTCAGTGACAAAGGCAGCTACTACTTCAGAGTTAAAGTTTGGAAAAAAAATTTCCAAGCAAATGGTCCCAAGAAAAGAGCTGAAGTAGCCATTCTTATATTAGATAAAATTGATTTTCAACCAAAAGTTGTCAAAAAAAAAAGATAGGGAGGGAAACTTCATGCTGGTCAAAGGAAAAGGCTTCCAAGATTAACTCTCAATTCTGAACATCTATGATCAGAAAGCAAGGGCAACCACATTCATAAAAGGAAATTTACTAAACCTCAAAGCACACATTGTACCCCACATAATAATAGTGGGAAACTTTACCCACCACTCTCATCAATGGACAAATCATGGAAACAGAAACTATACAGAGACACAATGAAACTAACTGAAATTATGGACCAAATGGATCTAGGAGATATTTATAGAACATTCCATCCTAAAGCAAAAGAATCTACCTTCTTCTCAGCACCTCATAATATCTTCTTCATAGTTGACCATGTAATTGGTCACAAAACAGGCCTCAACAGATACAGAAATATTGAAATTATTCCATGCACCTTATCAGCTCAACACAGCCTAAGGCTGGATTTATGTTCAAACAAAAACAATAGAAAACACACATGCACACGAACTTTGAACAATGCTCTTCTCAATGATAGCTTGATCAGGGAAGAAATAAAGAAATTAAAGACTTTTAGAATTTAATGAAAATGAAGACACATCATTCCAACACTTATGGGACACAATGAAGGCAGTGCTATGAGGAAAACTGATTGCTCTAAGTGCATCCAAAATGAAAATGGAGAGAGCTTACGCTAGCAGCTCGTCAGTGCACCTAAAAGCTCTAGAACAAAAAGAAGCAAATACACCCAAGAGGAGTAGACAGCAGGAAATAATCAAATTCAGAGCCAAAATCAACTAAATAGAAATAAAAAGAACTATACAAAGAATTAACAAAACCAGGAACTTGTTCTTTGAGAAAATCAACAAGATAGATAAACCCTTAGCCAGACTAACCAAAGGGCACAGAGGCACTATCCAAATTACTAAAGTCACAAATGAAAACAGAGACATAACAACAGAAACTGTGGAAATTCAAAGAATCATCAGATCCTATACAAGAGCTTATATTCAACAAAATTTGAAAATCTGGACCAAATGGACAACTTTCTAGATGCATACCAGGTGCCAACATTAAAACAGGATCAGATAAACCATCTAAATAATCCCATAAGTTCTGAAGAAATAGAAGCAGTTATTAACAGTCTCTCATCAAAAAAAAAAAAAAATTCCACTACCAGATGGGCTTTGTGCGGAATTCTATCAGATCTGGAAAGAAGAGCTAATACTGGTACTCTTCAAACTATTCCACAAAATAGAAACTAAAGGAACACTACCTAACTCATTCTATGAAGCCACAATAATGCTTATACTTAAATCAAACAAGGAAAGAGAACTTCAGACCAATTTCCATTATGAACATTAATGCAGAAATACTCAACAAAATTCTGGCCAACCAAATCTAAGAATGCATCAAAATGATAATTCACTACATAAACAAATTCAAGGAAAGAAAACCACATGGACATTTCATTAGATGCTGAAAAGGCTTTTGACAAAATCCAGCATCCTTTCATGATAAAAGTCTTGGAGAGATCATAAATCCAAGGCCCATACCTAAACATAGTGAAAAGAATACACTGCAAAGTGGTTGCCAATAACAAACTAAATGAAGAGACATTTGAAGCAATCCCAATAAAATCGGGGACCAGACAAGGCTGCCCACTCTCTCCCTATGTATTCAGTATAGTACTTGAAGTCCTAGCCAGGGCAATCAGACAACAAAAGGAGGTCAAAGGTATACACATTGGAAAGGAAGAAGTCAAAATATCACTATATGCAGATGATATGATCATATACTTAAGCGACCATAAAACTTCCACCAGAGAACACCTAAAGCAGATAAATGACTTCAGCAAAGTGACTGGATATAAAATTAACTCAAACAAATCAGTACCCTCCCTCTATTCAAAGGATAAACAAGCTGAGAAAGAAATTAGAGAAATGACACCCTTCACAATAGTCACAAATAATATTACATACCTTGCTGTTACTCTACCCAAGCAAGTGAAAGATCTGTATGACAAGAACTTCAAGCCTCTGAAGAAAGAAATTGAAGATCTCAGAATATGGGAAAATCTTCCATGCTCATGAATTCACAGGGTTAATATAGTAAAAATGGCCATCTTGCCAAAAGCAATCAACAAATTCAATGCAATTCCCATCAAAATTCCAAATCAATTCTTCAAAAATATAGAAAGAGCAATTCTCAAATTCATCTGGAATAACAAAAAACCCAGGATAGCAAAAACTACTCTGCACAACAAAAGTTCTCCCGGGGGAATAACCATCCCTGACCTCAAGCTCTACTACAAAGCATTAGTGGTAAAAACTGTTTGGTATTGGTATGGAGACAGGCAGGAAGATCAGTGGAACAGAATTTAAGATCCAGAAATGAACCCACAAACCTACGGACACTTGATATTTGACAAAGAAGCTAACAACATCCAGTGGAGAAAAGACAGCATTTTAAACAAATGGTGCTGGATCAACTAGAGGTCAGCATGCAGAAAAATGAAAATCGACCCATTCTTATCTCTTTGTTCTAAGCTCAAGTCCAAGTTGATCAATGACCTATACGTAAAACCAGACACACTTATAGAGAAGAATGTGGGGAAGAACCTTAAACACATGGGCACAGGGGAAAATTTCCTGAACAGAACACCAATGGCTTATGCCCTAAGAACAAGAATCGACAATTGGAACCTCATAAAACTGCAAAGCTTCTGTAAGGCAAAGGACACTGTCAATAGGACAAAACAGCAACCAACACATTGGGAAAAGATCTTTACCAATCCTACATCTGATAGAGAGCTAATATCCAATGTATACAAAGAACTCAAGAAGTTAGACTCCAGAGAGTCAAATAACCCTATTAAAAAATGGGTACAGAGCTAAACAGGGAATTCTCAACTGAGGAAACTCGAATGACTCTGAATCACCTAAAGAAATATTCGACATCCTTAGTTGTCAGGGAAATGATAATCCAAACAACACTGAGATTCTACCTCACACCAGTCAAAATAGCTAGGATGAAACACTCACGGACAGCAGATTCTATAGAGAATGTGGGGAAAGACAAACACTTCTCCATTGTTGGTGGGATGGCAAGCTGGTAAAAACACTCTGGAAATCAGTTTGGTGGTTCCTCAGAAATTTAGACATAGTACTACCTGAGGACCCAGCTGTACCACTCCTGGGCCTATACCCTGAAGATGCTCTAACATGTAATAAAAACATATGCTCCGTTATATTCATTGCAGCCTTATTTATAATAGCCAGGACCTGGAAAGAACCCAGCTGTCCTTCAATGGAGAAATGCATACAGAAATTGTGATATCTATACACAATGGAGTACTACTCAGCTATTAAAAACAATGAATTCATGAAATTCTTAGGCAAATGGATGCAACTAGAAAGTGTCATTCTGAGTGAGGTAGCCCAGTCACAAAAGAACACACATGGTATGCACTCACTGATAAGTGGATGCTAGCTCTAAAGCTCAAAATAAACAAATTACAATTCACAGACTACAAGAAGGTCAAGAAGAAGGAGGACTGAAGTTGGGGTGCTTTGCTTCCTCTGAGAAAAGGAACAAAATACTCACAGGAGCAATAATGGAGACAAAGTGTGGAGCAGAGACTGAAGGAAAGGCCACCCAGAGATTGCCCTACCTGGGAATTCATCCTACAAACAGTCACCAAACCCTGACACTATTATGGAAGACAAGAAGCGCATACCAAAATGTGCATGTCATAGTTGTCTCCTGTGGCGCCCTGTCAGAGCCTTACACATACAGAGGCAGATGCTAGCAGCCAACTATTGGACTGATCATGGGGTCCCCAATGGAGGAGTTGGAGGGAAGACTGGAGGAGCTGAATGGGTTTACAGCCCCATGGGAAGAACAACGATGTTGGCCACCCAGATGCCCCAGGGCCTGGACCATCAACCAAGGGGTACACATGGTTCCAGCCAAAAATGTTCCAGAGGACTGCCTTATTGGGCATCAGTGGGAGGAGTGGTCATTGGTCCTGTGAAGGCTGAATAGATGCCCCAACACAGGGAAATCGAGGGGGCGGGAGGTGGGAGTGTGTCGGATGGAGGGGTATATACTTGGAGGCAGGGGGTGGGAGGAGGGTTTAAGGGTTTTCTGGGAGTGGGAAATCGGGAAAGGTTTTAGCATTTGAAATGCAAATGAAGGTTATATTAATAATAAAAAAAAATAAACTGGACGCCTGAACTTGAGCCACTGGGGTTAGCCTTTTGGTAATTGTATCCCAGGCCTCTATATTAGTTATGTTCCTGTTGCTATGATAAAATTCCATAATCAAAACAACTCCTGGTTGAAGGTATTTATTTTAGTGCACTGTTCAATAATGGTAAGCCAGGTTTAGCAGTCAAGCATGGCAGTAAGTAGCCAGAGCAGGAATTCAAGATTAGTCACAAGCAAGAAGCTGAATGAGTGAAGTGTACAGAGTGTAGGCAAGGTTTAGAACACTCCATGCTACTGCCAGGTAGACCCTAGGATCTAAAGGTTCCATCACATCCACAAACAGTACCACAATGGGAGATGAAGTAATCTCTACTGAAATCGCATAGCAAATGAAAGCATCTATTATAGTAGTCATGAAAATGCACTATGCTCCTTTGCTAAGTTCATAGCACATAAAATTCCTTAATAGTACTTGTGTTTTTTGCAACTGTATATAAATTGTTCCATTGACTCTGTCCGCTTGATCTTCCCAATTACCATATTACCATTTTCCTTTTTCTAGAAAACTTGCAGCTAAATCTGAGGATCTTTGTGGTGGTACTTGTTCCATTTCAAAGTTCTTTATTCAGCTATATATGGTCCACTTTGAGTGAATTTAAAACAGGACCAAGTCAGTAGAGAAATACTCCGATTATGAATAATTTGAAGACTGGCTTAGGAGTAATCTCATTAACATTGCAACATTTTTTTTCACATTTGATTTGGAATATTTTTTTTTCTCAGTGAGGATCATATTTTTAAACACAAAGTACTTTTTGACATAATGTATCCTAGGTCATGAAAAAAAAAAGTATCTTCAGGAGAAAAGAAAGAAAGAAATACTAAAAGTGAGGAAGGAGGAGAAATGCTGGCCAAATATAAAACTATGATTGCAAAACACTTTTAGAATATTTCAGAATTTATCATCAAATTAAAATGAAAATTCCAAAACAAAAGATAATAATACAGTCTTGTTATTTAGTACAGAAGAATTTAAAAAGCTGTACTCTTTAACTAGTTTTAAAGACCTCTCTATAAATACATTAATTTTTTTGATTATTTTTGTTTGTATCCAAAGAAAATCTTTTTAAATTAACTTTTAAGACCTCAAGACCTGTAATATAAGTCTTCTTTTGAACTTGATGAATTCCTTTTGGACAATATGTCAGCAATTGACAGCAACTTAGAGGGAGATATTTTTAAACTGCAGAGTGCTTATTAGATGTCTGCATATTAACCAACATTAAAGCAAACACAAAAAAATCTTTGTCATGCTCATGTGTTCCGTAAGAAATAATGAAAAGTACTACAATTAGACTCCAAAATGCCAATTAGTAAGGAAATAAAAGAGAGAGAAATCAAACTGACTTTTCAGAAAAGAGCCACAAAAGCAGAATCTATTATAGGAAATCTCTTTGGAATAGAACTCATGACAGAGAGAATTGTGGGGAATAGTAATCAGGGAGAGAAATTAAGGGAATCAGAATTTGTCTAAGACACATAGGATAAGTTTCCAAAGCCAATACTTATAGAAATAATGCGAAATACTCAATATGTGGAAAGCCTTTTAACTTTCTTGGCCTTCTCTCTCTCGCATTGATGAATCTTATGCATTTGCTGAAACTTCAAGGTGACTGACAATTGGAATGACCTGAAATATTTAGCACTTGGGAGCAGGGAACAGGGAGAACCAAAGTAAGTCCCAGATGCCAGGGATGTGAAAGACTCCAAGGACCCAATGGGGATGACATAAGCCAAAATGCCCAACAGTGGGAAGACAGAATCTGAAAAGACTATCTCCAGTAGATAGACATGCCACCCATTTGAGGTTTGGGTCTAACCACTCATCTCAAAATTTTTAATCCAGACTTGTTTCTGTTTACAGGAAATGGCAGGGACAAAAATGGAACAGAAACTGAAAAAAAGGCCATCCAGAGACCTCTCCAATGTTTAATTCATCCTATCGGCAGACACCAAAACCTATTTACTAATGCTAATGCCATTAATTTTTTGCAGACAGGAGCCTGATATGACTGTCTTCTGAAAGGCTCTGCCAGCACCTAAGACAGATGCAGATACTCACAGCCTATAATTGGACTGAGCCCGGGGATCCCAATGGAAGAGTTAGGGGCAGGACTGAGGGAGCTGAAGGGGATTGCAACCCCATAGGAAGAATAATAATATCAACTATCCTTATAACTCACAGTTCCCAGTGACTAGAGGGGAATAAACCACCAACTAAAAAGTATACCTGGGCCAGCCTATGGCTATTGCCACATATGTAGCAGAGGACTGCCTTATATGACATCAGTGGGAGGGTAGGCACTTGATCAGTTGGAGGCTTGATGCCTCAGCAAAGGGTTATGCTGGTGGGGTGAGGCAGGAGTTGGTGGGTTGGGAGTACCTTATTAGAGGAAAATGGTATAGAGATGGGATGGGCAAGTTCATGGAGGGGAGACCAGGAAGGAGAACAATATTTGAAATGTAAATAAATAAAAGAATTAATGGTAATAAAAAAGAAAGTGTATTTAAGGCTACATCTTGACCTACTCAACAAAACTTTTGCTATTAACACAATTTTAGAATTGTTTGTGAGATGTTCAACATAGTTGAAATAGTCCAAGTCTCTTGATGGAAGAGATTTTATATACATACATATATGCATACATACATACATGCATATATATTATATTTCTTTAAGCTCTGCAAATGATAATGCATTATCAAACTGATATTGGGTTTTTTTTTCTTTAGTAGTTGTGAACACATGATCTGTCAATTAACAGTAGGATAGGCATGTGCATCATGTTTTACAGGAAAAATATATGGCCAGATTGTTGCCTTGAAATGGGAGGACAGTTTTGTGCTGGCAGCACTTTCAGGATTTTCTCACCTATGGAATGATATCATGCTTAAGCATAATTTTTGTCTGTAACTGATTAAGACAAGAGGATGAGGGAAGGAGTGAAAACACTGCCTTATAAAGGAAAATATAGGAAAGTTTAAGATGGCAAATACAGAATCCCTTTCACAATGATGCCACTGTGTTCTTTGTAACATGGATATAAGTATAATGATTAGTGTGGATATGACCACTCAAGTTCAACTTATTTTAACAGCCTATAATTTTAATATATCAGAAAAATATTATTCTTTATCTGGCTTCTGTCCAACCATTACAATACGAGACATAATCTTAACTCAAATGCTGCATATAAATACATGACAGACAGACTAAAGCCTGAACACCAGATTCAGACCTCTATTATCTTAGTCATTGTGGAAAAAGCTTATCGTTGGTTCCTGCTGCTCCAGACATCCTCACATTTTACTTCAAGGATGTTCTAGTCCAATATAAAGTTCATTTTCTCTCTCTAAACCGTCTCTTTTACCTGAACCTTATACATGTTGGTTGCTACCTAGCATCTGGTATTCAAAACCCAAGTATAGAATCTGATTCGCTCAGACCCAACAGGATGTACACAGGCATTCATATCATTAGAAACTTTCTCCCCTAAAGAAAATATTAAATTATCTTCTTCCTAACTACCACTGGTCAAGGACAATAAGTACAGTGTGATAAGGTTTCCTCTAGTGATAGGCAGGGTGTCAGTGCTTGTAAAAGTCTAAGAGACCATGACAAAATGGATAACAGAAAAGGGCACAGTTTATAACTACTAACTCTTTGACTTTATGTATTGGCATTCACTTGTATCAGTATAATATATTTTGTTTCTTTCTATTTAATGAAACTAAAAGAATTGGATACCTTTAATAGTTAAACTGTTCTTTATAGTGTACTTTACTCTCTAATCCACTTTTATAATATGAGACAACTTGAGTTACTTTTAGCTATCCAATTTATTTTCTATATATAAAACTTCCTAACATTTCCATTATGTGCATTTATGCTGTTAGGTCCTTATGCCTTCCTGTATGTCTCCACCAATCCACCTTTGGTGTCATATTGAATCATGTCTGGATCTTTCTACATCTTGTCTATCTCATCTGCTATAAAATTCATTCCAAGTTAGTAATTGCACTTGGCTGGTAGCCACTTGGAAAGTACCTAATATATTTTAATTGTGTATTAAGTAAGAACAGTAGTTTTATCACTGCTCTCTTTGCCATATTTACCCTGAACATTTCCTTTCATAAGCAAGAATGCCTATAGAATGTGGGATTATCTGGTACTCACTAAGAATGATAATATTGAGTATGAAATATTGCCTGTTGACTGCATACACTCCCCAACAGGAAAACACAGAACACACATTTCTTGGTCACATATTATTAGATGCTGGAACTCTGGATGTGGTACTATTTTTATTAGTATCCATAAATCAGACAAATATTTGGAAGTATAGACAAAAATTGTGTTCTCTCTGAGAATATCAAATTCATTGGAATCTAATAAGAAAGGAGAATGTCAGTCATTGTATTGCTACTGGGACTTTTAATTTGTCATGTGAAATAATGTACATAAATAATACCCAGATTTTCCTTTACTTTAGTTATCATCATAAATCTGCAGTTTGAAATTTTCATGCATTCTTTTATATGTGATATCTTCTGAGTAAGTTTGTTTTCAATGGTTCTGCAGTTTCTAGTAGGGGATTTTTCATCCTTCAATTAGATATAGTATATAAGATAATACATTCCAATTACCAAAGTCAGAATACCAAAGTCCTCAGTATTATTTTCTTTCATGATTTCTGTTTATAAACAAAACAAAAAACACTTACTTTTGGTAAGCAATATCACGTGGAGAAAGTTTGATCAGCAAGTGAGCTTGGAAGCCATTTTTTTTTTTTGAGACAGGGTTTCTCTGTGTAGCCCTGGGGGTCCTGGAACTCACTGTGTAGACCAGGCTGACCTCAAACACAGAAATCCTCCTGCCTCTGCCTCCCAAGTGCTGGGATTAAAGGTGTGCACCACCACCACCTGGCTGGAAGCCATTTTCACAGTCAATTAGAGAAGACAAAATGTGAATATCTTCCTGTCTTTCCAACAACTATTGCTCCCAGCAGCATTGCTGGAGCAGATGAAGAAGATGCTTGAATCCTGCAACAGTTAAACTTTAAGGTATTCTGTGAAATTATGCTGCATACCAATATATCTATAGGCAACATCAAATTCATAACAGTTTCAAAATTGAAAACTACAAGAAAAACTTTTCCATATATTATAAGATTATTTAGGATTTCATTGCATATATTTCCTAAATTCATATTAGAGTTCAAAGAAGATGAAGAATTTACAAATTCACCATATAACTCATGATTTTTGTGCTAATAAATGCACAAATAAGTGTGTATATTCATATTCAATCATATCCATACACAAAAATGGAGAACATTCAGAGCATTCACTACTTAGATTAACATCTGGTCTATGAAAAACAACAGATAATTCACTTGTGTATTTGTCTGGTAGCTATGTTGGATTTCATTTCAATTATTAAAAAAAAATATTTGGTGGACAAAAATCCATTGTTATAGCATTTTTACTGTTTCTGGGTCTATAATATATTTACTTATTTATTGTAAATCATTTTATACATCATTGCAAGTCACTGTCAATTTTTTTTAACAAATTTGTGCAAGTTTAGCAATGGGTTTATCATCTCTCAAAAAGCTAGTAGTACATTACTTTTCCTGTTAATATGTGACTTATATTTGCACACAAGCAACGTTTCAGTATAGCAGAGATTGGAGCATGCTATGTGTCAGTGTATACATATATTTAAAGGACCTTCTTTAAGAAATGTAGTGCCTAGTTATAAAAACAAAACTGCATGACTCCCAAGACCTACAGGAACTTTGCAAAGGAGACTCCGAATGCTTATGGTTTATTAGTTACCTGGTAAATTTAGTCATACTATTTTTTACAATAAATATACAAGCATTGAATATTTTTTCTTGACACAGCCTTCTCTGATTTCTATTCTCTCTATCTTAGTGTTTGATAAGTATCTAGACTATTCTATTGGAAAGTATTGTTTATGAATGCATACATTGTACTGCATATGGAATTTGCTTTGATCGCCCTCGTGATATCTTCTACAAATTGTATATTTTCATATATCTGTTGATTACTTTGTCATTTCTCAGGCTTACAACATGTATTCATTAAAGAAGTTTTAAAAATGGTGCTGCAGTATGTAAGATATTCTGAAGTTTATTACCCAAATATTCATCCCAATAAATTATTTGCGAACTTATAGTTCATTAGGCCAGAACTGTATGTCCATTTGCTTTTTACATCACAAGAATATATTGCTGCCATTTGAAAGGAATGGCTCACCACATTCTTTCTCCCTACATTTGCTATCCATGGAGAAGTATTCATTTGATTATTTTCAATTTTCTAGAGGAATACTACCTAACTAAAATATTTATTTGCACCTTTATCCTTGTATGTTCTAATCTGTGTATTATTGTCAATGGTGGAAAATATTCAGAGTGAAACTGCACAAAATGTATACAAGACTTTGGACTAAATAATGAAGTGTAACCACTTTTTACATAGCATGTGCATTATATTGAATAAGACATTTGGACATGATATATATTTATTTAGGATAATGTTCAAGTATAAATGGAAATATGGTGGATATAGCAGTCATGGTTTGTGTGTAAAATGGGTTTCTGGAAACAGTTTTTTTGAAAAAATAGAAAAATAACCAGTATAGAAGTGTGTATGTATATGTAAATATATAAGCATACACATATACAATAAAATCATATACATATACATATATGCATACATATACATATACTTTTAGTCATTTAAAATTGACCTTATTAAAATTTCTATAAATCTAAGGAAACAATCAGTAGGGTGATGTCTAATAAAAATTCCTGTGCCATACATGAAATAACTTCTCCACAGATTTTAGTCATAGGTATCAAAGTGATTTCCAAAACAGCAATTTGTTGTCACTTCCCTTGGCTGCCTTCCACCACGTGAGGGTAAGACTCTATTGATAAAGAAATGATGTATTGCAGACACAGCTCCTATAGGAATTAAGCTGGAACTGGAAAGGCTCCACATTCCTGAGGAACTGTTGTTCTCATAGTTTTAGAAGTTTCTATGAACACTGCCAGCACAGAGACTACATGGTAGTGCTAACCTGCAGTAAAGGCTATGAACTTCAATTACTGAACTGGTAGAGTATTCAAAATAGTGACATTTTTGATTTAGTGGTTACCAACAACAGTCTCGTTGGATTTCAGACTTATTCTGTGGAGGAAAAGCATGTCCAGTACTGTAAAACTAGCAACTATCTTTGGCTAGAACTATCATGGACCAAACAGGCAAACCTAAAACTTCTACTTCATCAAATTGTACAATTCCTGTCCATTCCTATTTACTTAGCCTTGTACTCCCAAATAAATGTATATCTCCTTTTTCATCAAAGACTCTCTTTTCTTCAACCGAAAGAGATGTTTACAGGAAGTCATAATAGTCAAACTGCCAAGAACAACATGCTGTGGGTTTCCAGTCTCAGCTGATTCATCTACACCAGTGACTCCTGTGTGTACTCAAGGCTCAAGTAACATTTAGAAAATAGTCAGAAAAATTTTGATTCAGAGACCTGGAAATTCAGCTCTAAGCCTATGCCTTCCTGCAATGATAAGGATGTTATAGTTATGACATCTCACCAACATGATTGGAGATCTGAAGAATTCTAACACTAATATATATCTCAGTGTATATAGGGAAATTTCATAGATGACATAGCCCTAAATGAAGAGTAAGAAGCAATTCACAACTTCTGAGAAAAGGAGAATTAATCTTCCCCACAGATGGATCACCCAAAACCAACAGAAAGTCCAAAGAAGATATACATACAGGAAACACTGAATGAACTCAGATTGTTGTATTTTTGTATGTATATGTTGAAGAAGGCAAGATCATTAATTTTGGAAGAATCAAGGGAATGATAAGGCATGGGTAAGAGGAAGGAGAAAGATGACGGAAATTATATAATTATATTTTAATTAAATGAAAAAAAAATGTGGGAATTTAAAGGTTCTTAGCCTAGGGAGTGGCATTATTTGGAGGTGTGGCCTTGTTGGAGGAAGTGTGTCACTGTGGGAGTTGGCATTAAGACACTCCTGCTAACCACATGAAAGTCAGTCTTCTAGCAGTCTTCAAATAAAGATGTAGAATTCTCAGCTCCTTCTGCACCACGTCTTCCTGGATGCTGCCATGCCTTGATGATAATGGACTGAACCTCTGAATTTGCAATCCCCCTTCCATTAAACTTTGTCCTTATGAGAGTTTCCTTGGTCATGGTGCCTGTTCATAGCAGTAAATCCCTAACTAAGACAAACATTTCTTGATGTTATGTACTTTATTCTCTTTCCTATACACAATAAAATTTTAGATTTAGTCAGTATGAAATCACTGAAAAATTTTAAGTTATTATGTATTAAGTTTTCAACTTTTATTGTGGAAATTCATAAGACATGTACTGTAGTGACATAGGTGGCTATTGGTCACTGAACTAGAGGTTACTGTAATTGGAAGATTCTATGTCAAGTGCAGAGTGCTAGTCCATGGGTCATTCTCTTCTCATGTTTACTATCATGGTCTCAGATGAGCTCCAATGTTATTCATCCTAAAAATGTATCTTTCTTTTATGCAATTTTGATCTTTCTCTAAATAAGAGCTTTGTTGAATTTCTTCTATCATACTTTTAAAATTAACTAAAAAAGCAACAGTCAATTTATCCTAATGTTAAATTTGTCTTAAATCATCTTTTAATTTAATACCTCTGTACAGTGATAGTGTATTTTCAGCATCTGTCACATAAACCCTTCCTTGGTTTCATGAATTATACTATTTCTCATTGACACTGTAGTTTCAAAAACATCCAAATTTTAGATTCAATATTTTGCAAGAAATGGTCATTTATATTCTCCAACATTTCTGTGTTTCTTTGTAGAACACAAGAAATGTAAATTAAATCTTCTGTTGAACTAAAAAGATATTGTTTTTTGAAATTTAGTCACTTCTTTTTTTTCAGAACTAATCAATATATTTATTTCATAATTTTCAAATACAGATGATTATAAAATGTTTTAAATTTATATTATAGTTTTAAAGATTTAAAGTATTACAAATATTTAGAACATAGACCAATGTCAGCTATTTCTTTAATAACAATCTACCACTCTTTATTATGTACTTATACAAATGTATATTTGTTTTATATTTATATATAATTTTCAAAAACCTTGATTTATTAGTTTTTGCATATGCCATAACAATTTTATATACCTAAATATATTGTAAATATCTAGGTGACTATATTTAATACTGATTAATTAATTTCATATATATATGAAATATATATATGAAAATATATAAAAATATAATAAAACAATATATTATTATTATATATATTATTTATATATAAATCCATATATATATATATATATGTGTGTGTGTGTGTGTGTTTTCCATTCCCAATTTTCCCCCCAGAAACCACCTATCCCAGCCCCCCTCCTCCGACTTCTATGAGCGTATGCCCCTACCCACCCACCCACCCACCCAGTCTTACTTCCCCATTTTGAATTCCCTTACAATGAGGCATCAAGACTTCATGGGACCAAGGGCTTCTTCTCCCATTGATGCTTGACAAAGCCATTCTCTGATACATATACAACTGGTGCCATAGCCCCTCCATGAGTATACTCCTTGGTTGGAGATATAGACCCTGGGAGCTCTGGTTGGTGGATATTTTTGTTTTCCCATGAGGTTGCAAACCCTGTCAGCTCTTTCAGTCCTTTCTTTAACTCCTCAGTTGGAGTCAAATTGACCAGTTCACGGTTAGACTGTAAGCATCTGCCTCTGTATATGTCAATTTGGCAGAACCACTCAGGAGACTTCTATATCAGGCTCCTGTCAACCTTCACATCTTAGCATCGAATAGTGTCTGTGTTTGGTGACTGTATATGGGATGGATTCTCTGGTCGGGCAGTCATAGAATGTCCTTTCCTTCAGTCTCTGCTTCACACATTTTCTCTATATTTGGTCCTATAGATATTTTGTTCTCCCTTCTAAAAAGGACCAAGCGCCCACACGTTGGTCTTCCTTCTTCTTGAGCTTTATATGATCTGTGATTTGTATCTTGGGTATTCTGGGCTTTGGGGCTAATATCCACTTATCAGTGAGTGCATGCCATGTCTGTTCCTCTGTGACTGAGTTACCTCACTCAGGATGATATTTTCTAGTTCCATCCATTTGCCTAAGAATTTCATGAATTCATTGATTTTAGTAGCTGAGTAGTACTCCATTGCATAAATGTAAAATATATTCTGTATCCATTCCTCTTTTAAAGGCATCTGTGTTGTTTTCAGCTTCTGGCTATTATACATAAGGTTGCTATGAGTGGAGCATGTGTCTTTGTTATATGCCCAGAAGTGGTATAGCTGGGTTCCCAGGTAATACTCTGTCCAATGTTCTGAGGAACCACCAGAATGATTTCCAGAGTGGTTGTACCTGCTTACAATCACACCAACAATGGAGGAGTGTTCCTCTTTCTCCATATCCTCACCAGCATCTGCTCTCTATCACCTGAGGTTTCAATCTTAGTCATTCTGAATGGTGTGAGGTGAACTCTCATGGTTGTTTTGATTTGCATTTCCCTAATAACTAAGGATGTTAAACATTTCTTTAGTTACTTCTTGACCATTCAAGTTTCCTCAGTTGAGAATTCTTTGTTTACCTTTATATTCCATTTTTAATAGGGTTATTTGATTGTCTGGAGTTTAATTTCTTAAGTTCTTTGTATATATTGGATATTAGCATTCTATCTGATGTAGGATTGGTAAAGATCTTTTCCCAATCCGTTGGTTGCCATTTTGTCTTACTGACAGTGTCCTTTGCCTTACAGAGCTTGGCAATATTATGAGGTCCCATTTGTCAATTTTTCATTTTAGAGCATAAGCCATTGGTTTTTTTTGTTCAGGAAGTTTTCCCATGTGGCCATGTATTTTAGGAGTTTACCCACATACTCTTTTATTAGTTTCAATGTATCTGGTTTTAGGTGGAGGTCCTTGATCCACTTGGACTGGAGCTCTGTACAGGGGGAGAAGAATGGATTGATTTGCATTCTTTTACATGTCTACCTCAAGTAGAAACAGCATCATTTGTTGAATATGAAAATATGTCTTTTTTTTCCACTGGATGATTTTAACACTTTGTCAAAGATAAAGTGACCATAGGTGTATGGGTACATTTCTGGGTCTTCAGTTCTATTTCATTGATCTTCCTGCCTGTCTCTGTTCCAATACCATGAAGTGTTTTTAGCACTATTGCTCTATAGTACATCGTGAGGTCAGGGATGATGATTTCCCCCCAATTGTTGACAATAGTTTTCACTATCCTGAGTTTTTTGTTATTCCAAATGAATTTGCAAATTGCTCTTTCTAACTATGTGAAGAATTGAGTGGGAATTTTAATGGGCACTGCATTGAATCCTGCTAAACCATGAGCAAGGAAGACCTGTTCATCTTCTGAGATCTTCAATTTCTTTCTTTAGAGACTTAAAGTGCTTGTCATACATATTTTACACATGCTTGCTTAGAGTCACACCAAGATATATTGTTTGTGACTATTGGGAAGGGTGTTATTTCCCTAATTTCTTTCTCAGCCTGTTTATCCTTTGAGTAAAGGAGGGCTACTGATTTGTATGAGTTAATTTTAGGTTTTATGTCCCACCACTGTACTGAAGTTGTTTATCAGGTCTAGAAGTTCTCTGGTGTAATTTTGGGGGTCACTTAATTATATGATCATATCATCTACAAATAGTGATATTTTGACTCCTTCCTTTCCAATTTGTGTACCTTTGACCAAATATTGTTGTCTAATTTTTCTGGCTAGGACTTTGAGTACTATATTGAACAAATAGAGAGATAGTGAGCAGACTTGTCTAGTTCCTGATTTTAATGGGGTTGTTGCATGTTTCTCTCCATTTAGTTTGATGTTGCATACAGGTTTGCTGTACATTGCTTTTACTACATTTAGGTATGGGCCTTGAATTCCTGATCTTTCCAACACTTTTACCACAAAGGGGTGTTGAACTTTGTCAAATGTTTTCTCAGCATCTAAAGAGATCATCATGTGTTTATTTTTCCTTGAGACTGTTTATATAGTGTATTACATTGATGGATTTCCATGTATTGAACCATCCTTACATTACAGGGATAAAGCCTATTTGATCATGATGGATGATTGTTTGATGTTTTCTTGGAATGGGTTTGCAAAAATTTCATTGAGTATTTTTTCATGGATATTCATAAGGGAAATTGGTCTGAAGTTCTTTTTCTTTGTGGGATCTTTGGTGGTTTAGTTATAAGCGTAATTGTGTCTTCATTGAATGAATTGGGTACTGTTCCTTCTGTTTTCATTTTGTGGAATAGTTTGAAGAGATTAGGTATTAAGTCTTGTTTGAAACTCTGATAGAGTTTGGCACTAAAACCATCTGGTCCAGTGCTCTTTTTGGTTGTGATCTTTTAATGACTGCAGCTATTTTTATAGGGGTTCTATGACTGTTTAGATGGTTTATCTGATCCTGATTTAACTTTGGTACCTGGCATCTGTTTAGAATATTGCCCATTTTATCTAGATATTCCAGTTTTGTTGAGTATAAGCTTTTGTAGTAGGATCTGATGATATTTTGAATATCCATAGTTTCTGTTGTTATGTCTCCCTTTTCATTTCTGATTTTATTAATTTAGGTAGTGCCTCTGTGTCTGGCTAAGAGTTTATCTATCTTGTTGAGTTTCTCAAAGAACCAGTTCCTGATTTTGTTGATTCTTTGTATAGTTCTTTTTGTTTCTATTTGGTTGATTTTGGCAGGAATTTGATTATTTCCTGCCATGTACTCATCTTGGGTGTATTTGCTTCTTTTAGTTCAAGAGCTTTGAGGTATCCTGTCAAGATTTTAGTGTATGCTTTCTCCAGTTTCTTTTTGGAGGCATTTAGAGCTACGAATTTTCCTCTTATCACTCTTATCACAGTACATAATGATGCTTTCATTATGTACTGTGAGTTTTGGTATGATGTGCCTTCATTTTCATTAAATTCTAAAGTCTTTAATTGTTTTCTTTATTTCTTCCTTAACCATGTTATCATTGAGTAGAGCATTGTTCAGTTTCCATGTACATGTGGGTTTTCCTTTGCTTTTGTTGTTATTGAAGACCAGCCTTAGTCCATGGTGATCTGATAGGGTGCATGGGATTATTTCAATCTTCTTGTATCTTTTTAGACCTGGTTTGTAACCAATTATGTATAGTCCATTTTGGAGAAGTTACCATGAGATGTTGAGAAAGAGGGAATATATATATATATATATTCTGTAGATATCTGTTAAATCTATTTGGTTCATAACTTCTGTTAGTTTCACTGTGTCTTTGTTTAGTTTCTGTTTTCATGATCTGTACATTTATGAGAGTGGGGTGTTGAAATCTCCCACTATTATTGTGTTAGGTGCAATGTGTGCTTTGAGCTTTAGTAAAGTTTCTTTTATGAATGTGGTTGCCCTTGCATTTGGAACATAGATGTTCATTCTTCTTTGTAGATTTTCCTTTGATGAGTTTGATGTGCCCTTCCTTTTTTGATGACTTTTGGTTGAAAGTCAATTTTATCTGATATTAGAATGACTACTCCAGCTTTTTTCCTGTGATCATATGCTTTGAAAATTGTTTTCCAGCTCTTTACTCTAAGGTAGTGTTTGTCTTTGACACTGAGTTGTATTACCTGTATGTAGCAAAATGCTGTGTCCTGTTTGCACAACCAGTCTGTTAATCTATGTCTTTTTACTGAGTAATAGAGTTCATTCATATTTAAGAGATTCTAAGGAATAGTGATTGTGGCTTCCTGTAATTTTTGTTATTAGATATAGAATTATTTTTGTGTTGTTTTCTTCTTTTAGGTTTGTTGGGAGATTACTTTCTTGTTTTTCTTTCTAGGGTATAATCTCGCTACTTGTGTTGGAGTTTTCCTCTATTATCCTTGTAGGGCTGGATTTTTGGAAAGTTATTGTGCATATATCATTTATTATGGAATAGCTTGATTTCTCCACCTATGGTAACTGAGAGTTTTGCTGGGTATAGTAGCCTAGGCTGGCCTTTGTGTTCTTTTAGGGTCTGTATGACATCTTTCTAGGAACTTCTGGCTTTTATAGTTTGTGGTGAGAATTCTGTTGTAATTCTGATAGGTCTCCTTTCTATACTACTTGACCTTTTTCCCTTATTGCTTTTAATATTCTTTCTTTGTAGCGTGAATTTGGTGTTTTGATTATTATGTGTTGGGAGGAATTTCTGTTCTGGTCCAGTCTATTTAGAGTTATGTAGGCTTCTTGTATGTTCATAGGCATCTCTTTTCTTAGGTTAGGCAAGTTTTCATCTATAATTTTTTTGAAAATATTTACTGGCCCTTTAAGTTGGGAATCTTCTCTCTCTTCTATAACTCTTATCCTTAGGTTTGGACTTCTCATTTGTTACCTTTTATAAAGAAAAGTGACACATGTGAAACTGTGTCAGTGTACACCAGGAAGAAACCTACAATAGTTGAACAAGAATGTAACTCTTAATATGAATTTAAATCAAAATTACATTTTCTCTTGTAACTGTAAATGTGTTCTTCATAGTCAAGTAAAAGTTACATTTCTATTTTTTCACATATTTTTGCAATTTTTTCAATTGCCTTAGTAAATAACTGTAGAGAGACAGTGAATTTACATATATATATATATACATATATATATATATATATATATATATATATATATATAGAGAGAGAGAGAGAGAGAGAGAGACAGAGAGAGGGATGATATACATAGAGATATAGATAATACACATAGATATATTATTCATTTGTTTAAATTCTATTGGTGTTTTAAAAATGTTTGCTATGTATCTGACATAGTTTATTTATAGAAGACAAAATAATGTTTATAATTACCCCTAGATTCACAGCCAGTATTCAGACATGCAGAAAACAATCCTTAAGAATTAAACAAGACAAATTTCCTAAATCTAAATTTAAAATTCCATAGAAGTCCTTGAAATAAATATCACCATTCTAGGGAAAGTTGTTCTTTAATTATGCTTAGGTCTAGTGAAAAAAGGACAGCACACTAGAAGTATGGAAACAGGATAAATGCAAGTAATATAATCTTCACTAAAGACTGAGTCTTATTTGGCCCATCCTAGAACTTGACTATTCTGTGTGCCACTCCTTCCCCACCTACTTCCATGATCCACAGACAAGCAGACAGAAGAGGCTCTCTGGAATGAAGGTTTTTTTTTCTTTTTTGGTTTTTTTTTCTTCATTCATTTTTGACTGAGGCAATCCTCTAACATAAAAAGTTAGCTTTGAAATTATTATATAGTCCATGTTACAGACTTGTCTCTGGATAGTAGTAATCTGCCTGCCTCATCTCACATGCTACAAATACTGATGTGCATTACTACTCCTGTTTTGTTTGCTATAACAAGAATATTGAACACTATATTATGTAAGTTTGGGATGACTTTTTTCTCATGTCCATGATTTGCACTGGATTGTGGTGAAAGGTCATAACATTCTCATTTTTAGGTATTCAAATATCCTTCATTTTATTTGGAATAGCATGATTTAAGTTCTTACTTTTTTGTTTAACAAATAAAGATTATAAAAATCAAGTATTTTCTTTGCAATACAAAAATTATGTGCTATTGCTGCATTATTATAATGTTCAATTTTAACTTGTTAGTCACTTAGTCATTTATTTTGTTAGGATCATTGTCAGTTTGTGTTTTGGACAGGTTTAGAGTATGTAGAAAATATGTGATAATTTGTCTCCTTCCACCATGTTGGATAAATATCAGCTTAGGTCAATTGTTTTGGATGTAGGTACCTTTAACTTCTCAGTCATCTCAGCAGCACATGAATATCTTGCTTCCTTCTTTATCTACCTTTCTTTCTTTTTCCTTCCTTCATTCCTTTCTTCCTTCCCTCCTTCCTTTCTTCTTTTCTTCCTTTTTTATTCTTCCTCTTTCTATGTCTTTCAAAAATACTTGGCCAACAAATAAAAATAGAATATTATTTCTTTTGTATTAGAGATAGTTGAAAGTATAATGTAGACAAGTTTGTAAATATAACATTGTTTCAAGAACCAGTGATTCTCAACCTTCCTAAAACTGCAACACTTTTATACAGTTCTGCATTTTGTGGTGACCCCTAAACATACAATTACTTTTGCTATGTAATATCTTATTTTCATGATATCTAATACACAAACCCCATGGGTTTGTGCCTTTACTTACAAGTTGAGAACTGCTTCTCTGAACAAAGAACTACAAGCAACTTATAACTGCTAAAAAAAAAAAAAAAAAAAGAATTAACTTTTCCCATGCATGAACCCATGGTTGCCCAGTGCAGTATTAAGGCTTGAAATCATTGTCATATCAAGAACAAAAACCGACTCTGTTGGTACTATTAGTATATATTTACACATAAATACATATACCATATAAACCTATGCATATGTGTGTATTAATAATAATGATCAAAGAAGAGATTATCAACTTGGGAGTGAAGGGCCATAGGAAGGGTTTGAAGAAGAGTTTTGGGAGGAAATAGAGGAAGAAACTAAATGGGAGAAAGTAATGTGATTATATTTCAGTTAAAGTATTAAAATAAATTAGGAAGAAAAGGGATACGATATATATGTATATATACTATATACCATTTTAATAAACTAGTAACATGAAAATACTGTATTTAACTTGCTCATTTTTCTTTTACAATTTACTATTTGCCTGATAGTGTTTGTATTTTAATGCTACATAGGAATAAGCTTTTTTAAAAAGACATTATTTTCATATAGTATATTGTGATCACAGTCTTATTCCCTGAGCTCCTCCCAGATCCTTCCACCTTTCTAGGTACCCAGCTCACATTCTTGCTTTCTCTTTAACTGCAGAAATGAAACAAGCATGCAAACAAACAAATCTAAACACAGAACTTTAAAACAATGATACGAAAATGCAACAAACACACACACTCATACACTCACACACACACAAACACACACACACAAAACTCACAAAAAATTCAACATTGGAAAGTTTAATATACAAGTAAAAGATAAGCAAAACAAAAAATGTCAAGACAAAGGAATATGAAACATGAATTCTCCAAATATACTAATGAATTTGTTTTGTGCTAGCCATCTACTTCTGGGCATGGATCCTACTCCTAAATAACTTTTATCAAAATAATTTTAAATAAGAGTTACCTAGATTCAAAAATTATTAAATTTTATTACCGTTTGTGATATGGTTTGGAGATCCATTCAACAATTATTTTGTGCATATGTTTTGTGCATATGTTTATTCAGTTTATTCAGTTTACTCTCAAATTGTACACTATCATTTGGAGTTGGTACTAATTAAAATAACATTCACTTTTACACCCCTGACAATATTTACCATCTTAGTCAAGTTTGTATTCCTGTACAAAAGATCATGATCAAGAATCAAGTTGGGGAGGAAAGGGTTTATTCAGCTTATAATTCTACATTACTGTTTATCACTAAAGGAAGTCAGGACAGGAACTCACACAGGGCAGGAACTTGGAGGCAAGATCTCATGCAGAGGCCATGGAGGAATGCAGCTTAGTGGATTGCTTTTCCTGGCTTGCTTAGCTTTCTTTTTCTTTGTTTTATTGAATATAATCTTCATCTAAATTTTAAATGCTAAAACCTTTCCCAGGTTCCCCCCCAAAACCCCCAAACCCTCCTCCCATCCCCCGCCTCCAAGTATATGCCTCTCCACCCAACTCACTCCCTCCTCCTCCCCCTTGATTTCCCTTTGTTGGGGCATCTATTCATCCTTCACAGGACCAATGACCACTCCTCCCACTAATGCCCGATAAGGCACTCCTCTGCCACATTTTTGGATCGAACAATGTGTACCCCTTGGTTGATAGTTTAGTCCCTGGGAGTCCTGGGGCATCTGGGCGGCTGACATCATTGTTCTTCCCATGGTGCTGCAAACTCCTTCAGCACCTCTGAATCGCCCTCCAACTCCTCCGTTGGCTGACCCCACGCCTAGTCCAATGGTTGGTTGATATAAGCTTACTTTCTTATAGAACCCAGGACTACCAGCTCAGGGATGACACTATCCCTAATGGGCACTCCCACTATTCATCACTAATTGAGAAAAAGTCCTACAGCTGGATCTCATGGAGGCATTTCCTCAAGAAGAAGTTCTTTCTCTTTGGTAACTCCAGCTTGTGTCAAGTTGACATACAAAACCAGCTAGTACATTTACCAAATAGCAAATCCTTTTCTCATTTTTGATTTTATATTGTAGTGTAATCACCTAATAATATATAATATAGCATATGTATAATATTTAATCATATAATATAGGTATATGTTTATATTCATATGTATTATATAATAACTAACAATAATTTAAATGCTTCTCCTTTTAACCATAAATGATTGTAATCCTCACAGTCATCAAAAAAATTTCTCTTTGTCACACAAGAAGACCATTATAATATAGCATAATCAATCAATATTCAGAGCTCTGAAGCCTGGTTTCAACAGATAAGTTGAAAACACTCTCAAGTGGAAATTTCTACTTTCTTTGGAGACTCAGTTGTTTCATGTGATGCAGGTTATGAAACTGTCTTATGAAAGGATGTTTTTGCTAAAGCAGAGAAGTGGGAGGATATTTTGCTAAAAAGAAAACCGTGGTGTTTTGTTTTGTTTTGTTTTGTTTGTTTTGTTTTGTTTTCTGGAGACATCCTGGAAAAAGGGCATGTGATGTTTTGCTAGAGTGAATGCTTGAGACAATATGTGATGTTTGGAAAAAATACAAATATACACCAAAAAACAGTGGATGGTGCTGCATGGAATTGTTATGATTTGCCATTGTTTACACTGGTCTCCACTGAAGACAATGGATGTTATTGGCATGTCTTACCATTCTTTGTTGGTTATAGTTTGTAGTGACTTCATAGAGAGAAACACTTCTGGTGGAAACAGTAAAACACTCCTGGTGGTGTTCTGGCATACTATGGCTGATTGGCAGAGCTACATGGTTTCTTCTGGATTGACCTGCCTTTGCTAATTGACAAATAGTGTTTGTGAGTGGATCAAGCTGCCACTGCTAATCATGAGAAATAAACTGCTGATATCTGACAACACAGACTGGATTTGCTTCAAAGAAATATTTCTACACAGGTCTATATCTTCCTTGGCTTTATTAACTTTTCCTTTCTACTACCTCTGGTAGGTGGTAAGCTAGATTGGATGTTAAAGAACTTAAGAACCTTTAATAAAGTAGGTTTTGAAAAATCTAAGCCTATAACAGTCCTTTACTAAGGCTGAGAGAATATGAGAAGAGGAATAGAAAGTCTGTAAGAGAGAGATAGAGGATCAGAGATATTTATATGAGCGTGTCTACCAGTAAGATCAGAAGCTCCACCCATAAAACATGACTACCCAATCATGAACTGAACAAGGGTGAATACAGTGAACATGTCAGAATGGATGGGGAAAGTCCATGTTGTCTCAACCCTACCCAGGCTACTAAGAAATGCTGAGAGTGGGAGGTGTGTTCTTCATCAGGGAAGAGCACATCAATTGCTTGTCCAGTGCCAAACCATTTATGCAACTATCAAATTGTTAATACCAAATTTCAGAACATTGAGGAGTACTTAGACATTTGGGTAAGAATTTAAGTTGGAAATAAAATGTTGAAGAAGTGAAGGAAATGGGAATGTAGACTAAAGGAATGCAAAAGAAGAAAGTGGTAGTCTGAATAAAGCATCTAAAAGCAATCTGAAGACTGAAACTGGGAAAGTGAAAATTAATCAGGTACCATTTTCAGGTCAAGATTCCTCTTAGAGTTATTTATCTTTTGGAAAGAGCTCATTTCTCCTTCCAGTTCAGAGGGTTCCTGCTGCCATCTTTTATCACTTCAGTTTTACAAAGCAATGAGATAGCAATTGCCACAGCTGCTTTACTGCAGCCTGTTTGATGCCATGGGTCTTATTCATGGGTAATAGCTAGGTCATTGATGAGTTCTTTGTTTCTTTCTGTTGCTGATAATAAAACAAGAATGGCTTGTTCAGCTTGTTAAACATGCTTTTACCCTCATCACAAAGAGTAAAGCTTATTCTTGGTGACTACTCTTTCTCAGGTCACAAGAGGAGCGGAGGGTGCCTCTGTCAATCTGTCAGCCACACTTTCACATGATAGGCAGAAAAGTTCTCTTTATGAAGTTTAACAAAACAGTATTTTTACATTGTTGATTGCCTCTTTGTACTTTAAAATTTCGCCTGACCCATGTTTTCAGCAGAAAACTTTCACCAGTTTGTATAATAACAACTTCCCGTCTTTTAACAGAATGGTATAGAAACACTTAATGGCATTTGGACATTAATCTATGTTAAGCACTGAAGAAATTCTTTGGAATTGAAAATTACAACCATATTAATACCTTTCTCTTGCACTTTGAACAATAAATGCCAAGAGGCTTTTTTCCCCTTCATGATTAACTACATTTTAGAAAGTGCTGCCGTTTACCACATGCAAATTTCTTGCCTTGCAGATCAGACTTGAGTATGAACACTGGGTGGTTGGCTCTGGTGAACAGAGTGAGAAAGTACTAATTATAAGACTAACATACCACAATCATACTTGATTTGTGAAACTCCCTTAATGCAAGATAAGCGTTCCCTGGGATGCAAATCTAAGCAGGAACAATGGAATCTTGCCTTTTGTCCATAGCTTTTTCCAGCAATGGGACTACAAGCAGGAAACCAAAAGTCTGTGAATGTACAAGCTAAAAATACTTACTTGTTATAGTTCTAAAAAGTTGTTAAATTGAATCCAGTTATTCTTTGTATCTCACATTAAAATAGATTTTTAATTTAATATTATATTCTGACAACATTATGGGATACTGAGAATGAACATCTAGTACTGTAATATTTTTACAATTCAGATGTAAATTTATCTCACTACTTTAGAAAGAGCCATGATACAAAGAAAAATATATTATAATAAATCATATACATGCTGGAAATTAAATACTTACCATAAGATGAAAATGCGAAATATTTTTATTAGAAAACTGTAACTTCTACTAATTTTTTTCAGTTAGGATATAAAACATGGCATAGTTAATTTTAAAAAATGTTACAATAATAACCAAGTCATTTATTTCTATCCAAAACAATAAGCAAAGCAAAGTATCAATTAAGCTAATACTTTTAATGTAAAATTGTAAATGTGACTAGAGTGTAATAGGAAATAAAAAATGTTTTGTTTCTGGAGAATAAAGGTATTTTTTTATATTTTATCAAATTTAAATAAGGATATGGAACTGTGCATGAATATTTCCATAAAACTTAAGCTCTGAGTGTGGACACATGCCAAAAAGGCATTTAAAAGCAATAAAAAAGAAATATGAGCAGTTGGCCAAGCCAAACATAAGATTCAAAGATATCACAACTTACATAAAAGATTAACATATGTATGCAGATGACTTTTAGTGAGTTCCAAACAAGAAAATGCTCAATATAGCATTTAAGCTCAGTCATATTTGTGCAAACAGAATACCCACATATGCATATGTATGCATATGTTTTTATAGTATGTTTTCTTTTGAAATGTTATTTTTTTGGGAATCAGCAGCTATGCAATTCTTTTAGTGCTAACCAAGGACATAAAGGTACAATATGCCACCAGACTACTACATAGTCAAAATTGAAATAACACTAAAGCAATTTTTTTTCGTGTTAAAGACAGAAGTTCATTTACAAGAATGTGTTACAAAATAAAATTTTAGGAAGACATAGATGTAATAAACTAGATATATCTGAAGAAGAAAAATATTTCAAAGATAAATCCATTTTACTCTGTATACATTAAATATGACTGTTATTTGTATAAGACATTATACTAATTATATTGAGTTTTAGAAACAAAGGCATAGTTAAAATTGCAGTACAAATAATTAAGCACTGAATATATGCCAACCATAGTATTCAGACATTCATACACCTATACAAATAATTATTTATATATTCTCAATAATCGTTTGTATACTAGACACAATTGTAATCACATTCCAAATGAGAAATTTAAATTTACAGAAGTTAAATAAGTTTTATGTGATGAATAGATCAAGACTATTTCAAGACAGGGTGTGTGGGTAAAAACACTTATGTATAATTCTAAGCACAAATGTTAGAAAATAGATATTCTGGATGAACGCATTTGAATCAAAGCTTTGAGTTCAAAGAATAGATTTAAGAACCTTTGGTTTCCCCTTTGAAACGGGAAAGGGGAAATGATTTTGAATGTAAACAAAAAAATCTTAGAAAATAAAAAAAAAAAAGAACCTTTGGTTTCTGTAAAAGTAATAAATTCTGTTTACAATGATGGGTGTATAATTTCTACACTACAGTAAGGCCAACTTCAGGATTCAAACTATCTTTGTTAATGCTCACAAAGGGGCTTGCATCCCTAAACAACAAACTGTCTCAGCATACTGGAGCCATTCCTTTGCTTATCTATGGAAAGTTACTCCAATTTCTAGTGAGTAATTAATGCCAAATATCTTCAGTTTTGCAGAAGTTGAGTGCAAATGTTCAAGGCTCTTCCTATCTGATCTATAGTTGGAAAATGATGGAAGACAAAGGATATCACTTTCAGATTACATAAAAGGACAGTGCAAGCATAGATCTGTCTATGCTCATTGAATCTCTAAGCTGTCTTTTCACAGAATCATTGTGTTGCAACTAACCTGCAGATCTTTCAGGTTTTGAGCATGTAGGAATATGAGATATAATGCAAGACCCTAATGTCATTGTGTCTTTGAAGGCATGGAGTATCTATTTTGTATTTCTAACTGGCCTGGCACTTCTAATTGTAGAACACAGTTTTTGTTTTTGTTTTTTTCAAATTAGAACAAGTACAGGAATATTTATGTACTGTTAGATTAACATAGGCATATCTTTGATATGGAAGAAAACTTAGATCAATAAGCTTTTACTCATCAGTATAGATTATATATCAAATTTGCATGTATTATGAATTTTTACCAGTCTATACTTCAACAAATGGGAAAGGAACTTCTTTCTGTCCCATAACTTTCAGTTATTCCATTAAGCTGATAGTGTATGCTCTCTCCAGTTTCTTTTGGAGGCACTCAGGGCTATGACTTTTTTTCTTAGCACTGCTTTCATTGTTTCCCATAAGTTTCGTTAGGTTGTGCCTTCATTTTCATTAAATTCTAAAAAGCCTTTGATTTCTTTTCTTATGTCTTCCTTGACCAAGGTATCATTGAGTAGAGCATTGTTCAGCTTTCATGTGTATATGGGCTGTCTGTTGTTTTTGTTGCTATTGAAGACCACCATTACTCCATAGTGATCTGATACGAGGCATGAATTATTTCAATCTTCTTATATCTGTTGAGGTCTGTTTTCTGAACAATTATATGGTTGATTTTGGAGAAGGTACCATGAGTTGCTGAGAAGAAGGTATATTCTTTTGATTTAAGATGAAATTTTCTCTACCTATTTGTTAAATCTATTTGGTCCAAAACTTCAGTTAGTTTCACTGTGTCTCTGTTTAGTGTTTCCCTGATCAGTCCATCGAGCAGAGTGGAGTTTGAAGTCACCTACAATTATTCTGTGAGGTGCAATGTGTGCTTTGAGCTTTAGTAAAGTTTCTTTTACAAATGAGGGCATCCATGCATTTGGAGAATAGATGTTCAGAATTGAGAGTTCTTCTTGGTGGATTATTCCTTTCATGTGTATGAAGTGTCTTTCCATGTCTTTTTTGATGACTTTAGGTTGAAAGTCAATTTTTATCCCATATTAGAATGGTTACTCTAGCTTGTTTCCTACAACCATTTGCTTACAAAATTATTTTCCTGCCTTTTACTCTGAGGTAGTGTTTGTCTTTGACGCTGAAGCATGTTTTCTACATTCAGCAAAATGCTGGGTTCTGTTTAAGTATACAGTTTGTTAGTCTATATCTTTTTATTGGGGAATTGAGTCCATTGATGTTGAGAGATATTAAGGAATAGTGATTGTTGCTTCCTATTATTTTTGATGTTACTTTTATGTTTGAGTGGTTATCTTCTTTTGGATTGGTTGCAAGAAGATTACAATCTTGCTTTTCTAGGGTGTAACTGCCCTTCTTGTATTGGTGTTTTCCATCTATTACCCTTTATAGGGCTGAATTTGTGGGAAAATATTTTGTAAATTTGGTTTTATCATGGATTATCTTGGTTTCTCCATCTATGGAATTGAGAATTTTGCTGGGTATAGTAGTCTGGGCTGGCATTTGTTTTCTCTTAGAGTCTGTATGAGATCTGCCCAGGATCATCTAGCTTTCATGGACTCTGGTGAGAAGTCTCATGTGATTCTGATAAATCTTCCTTTATATTTTACTTGGCATTTTTCTCTTACTGCTTTTAATATTCTTTCTTTGTTTAGTACATTTGGTGTTTTGATTATTATGTGATGGGAAGTATTTCTGTTCTGGTCCAGTCTGTTTGGAGTTCTTTAGGCTTCTTGTGTGTTCATGGGCATCTCTCTCTCTCTCGCTAGGTTAGGATAGTTTTCTTCTACAATTTTGTTGAAGATATTTACTGACCCTTTAAGTTGTAAATTTACACTCTCTTCTATACCTATAATCCTTAGTTTTGGTCTTCTCATTATGTTTTGGATTTCCTGGATGTTTTGGGTTACAAGCTTTTTGCATTTTGCAATTTTTCGACTGTTTAATCAATGCTTTCTATGGTATCTTCAGCACCTGAGATTCTTTCTTCTATTTCTTGTATTCTGTTGTTGATGTTTGCATCTGTGATTCATGATTTCTTTCCAAGGTTTTCTATCTCCAAAATTGTCTCTCCTAGTGATTTCTTAGTTGTTCCTACTTCCCTTTTTAGATCCCGGATAGTTTTGCTCAGTTCCTTCACTTGTTTGTTTTTTCCTGTAATTCTTTAAGATATTTTTGTGTTTCCTCTTTCAGGACTTCTTCTTGTTGACCCATATTCTCCTGTACTTCTTTAAGTAATTTTTGTCTTTCCTCATTATGGGTTCCTATCTGTTGACCTATGTTCTCCTGAAATTCTTTAAGTGATTTTTGTGTTTCCCTTTTAAGGACTTCTACCTGTTGACTCATGTTCTCCTGTACTTCTTTAAGGGAGTTATTTATGTCCTACTTGTAATCCTCTATCAGCATCATGAGATGTGATTTTAAATCTAAGTCTTGCTTTTCTGGTGTGTTGGGGTATCCAGGACTTGCTGTTTTTGGAGAACTTGGTTCAGATGGTGCCATGTTGCCTTGGTTTCTGTTGGTGATACTCCTGCATTTGCCTTTTGCCATCTGGTTATCTCTGTTGTTAGATGGTGCTACTGTCTCTGACTGTGGCTTATCTGTGCTCCTGGGAGACCTGTTCTCTCTGTGTACACCAGTATGTAAGTACTCCTGCGAGACCTACTCTTTTTTGATTATATTTGATTATATAACTCTGTGGCCCCATCAACTCTGGGTGAAGGAGGTAATAGGCAGACTCCTGTCCCAGGCTGTTCCTAGGCTCTTCTGTCCTCAGCTTTTTTGGCTGTTTCTTCTGAGCAGCAGGGGTGATCCTGCCTGTGTTGCCTGGCCTTTCTGTACTCCTGAGTGGTTAGGTACCTCTATGCATCACTTGTAGTACACAGTGGCAAAGTGCCATCCCAAGCCGGAGAAGGATACTGGAGGGTTTCTGCCAGAGGGTTCTGTGTGTGATCCTCTGGAGAGAGTAGTTCTACCTGTGTAAGCAGGTCCCTCCACACTCCTTAGTGGTTAAGCTGCCTCCCTGTGCCACTTTGGTATGGCTCACTGTGCCAGAGGATGGACCCAAGCCAGAGACTGAAACTAGAGGCCTTCTGCCAGAGGTTTCTCGACAGGATCCTCTGAGTTGCAGGGCAGGTCTCACCTGTGCTGTCTTCTCTGCACCACTGGGTGGATAGGTATCTTCCTGTACCACTTGGAGATGGTGTGCTGTGGAATAGGATGGTCTAAAGCTGGACACAGAAACCAGAAGTCTTCTGCCAGAAGGTTCTTGGAATGAACCTCTAAACTTTAGGGCAGGTCTCACCTGTGCTGTCTTCTCTGCGCTTCTAGGTCCTACAATCACTTCTATTATTTATCTTTTGCAATTAATAATATAGGATATACATATATATGTATATGTATATATATATGAATGTCTTTTTCACATAATATAATGTGAGATATGTATCAGAGATTATTTTTGTTAAAATTAACCAGTTTTTATAGATTTCATCATAGACCAACACAAACAATATAGTTTATGAATGCTAAAAATATTGACGAATTATTTTTAGAAGCATTCCAGTATTCGGTTACTTTTAAAGTCACAGTGTTTTAAATTTCTATTATTAGTAGTCTGATTTTGTGCCCACTTATTTTTGGTTACTAAACTTACTTCACAATTCCTTTCTCTTTTTATATTTTTTATTTTCTATATTTTTTATTTACATTCCTAATGATTTCCTCTTTCCTGGTTCCCCCTCCCGAAAAGTCCCATAATCCCTCTTCACTCCCCCTGTTTTCCAGTCAACCCCCTCACGCTTCTCTGTCATGATATTCCCCTATACTGCTACATCCAGTCTTTCCAGGACCAAGGGTCTCTCCTTCCTTCTTCTTGGAAATCAATTGATATGTGAATTATGTCTTGAGTATTCTGAGCTTCTGGGTTAATATCCTCTTATCAGTGACTGCATACCATGTGTGTTCTTTTGTGATTGGATTACCTCACTAAGGATGATATTTTCCAGTTCTGCCCATTTGCCTAAGAATTTGATTCATTCTTATCTCCTTGTACTAAGCCCAACTCCAAATGGATCAAGGACCTCCACATAAAACCAGACACATGGAAAGTAATAGAAAAGAAACTAGGGAAGAGTCTTGAACACATGGGCACAGAGGAAATTTTCCTGAACAGAACACCAATAGCTTATGCTCTAAGATCAAGAATAGACAAATGGGACCTCATTAAATTACAAAGTTTTTGCAAGGCAAAAGACACTGTCAAAAAGACAAAGCGGCAACCAACTAACTGGGAAATGATCTTTACCAACCCTACATTCGACAAAGGGCTAACATCCAATATATACAAAGAACTCAAGAAGGTAGACTCCAGAGAGCCAAATAACCCTATTAAAAAATGGGGAACAGAGTTAAACAAAGAATTTTCACCTGAAGAATATCTAATGGCTGAGAAGCACCTAAAAAAAATGTTCAACATCCTTAGTCATTAGGGAAATGCAAATCAAAATAACCCTGAGATTTCACCTCACACCGGTCAGAATGGATAAGATCAAAAACTCAGGAGACAGCAGTTGTTGGTGAGGATGTGGATAAAGAGGAACACTCCTCCACTGCTGTTGGGATTGCAAGCTGATACAACCAGTCTGGAAAGCAGTCTGGTGGTTCCTCAGATAACTGGGGATGACACTCCCGGAGGACCCTGTTATACCTCTCCTGGGCATATACCCAGAGGCCTCACCAGCATGCAATAAGGACACATGCTCCACTATCTTCATAGCAGCCTTACTTATAATAGCCAGAGCTGGAAAGAACCCAGATGTCCCTCAATGGAGGAATGGATACAGAATATGTAGTATATTTACCCAATTGAATACTACTCTGTAATTAAAAACAATGAATTCATGAAATTTCTTTCTCTTTCAGATGTTTTATTTTGTTTCTTTTCTCTTTCCTTTTCTTCAAATTGTCCTCTTTACTTCTGAATTTTCTTTTATCTTGACAAATAGAGATAGCTTTTGTATCCATCAACATTTCACATTTAGCTTATAAGCTGCTCTTTTATACTTATTTTCCTAAGTAATTTTTAGATTTTCAAAAATGTGCTCTATTTATATCATGATTAGCTTACATTCTATTTCTCCAAGTCCTACCATGAATTTGCCACTCCTATGAGCTTAATGACTTTTCTATTAGTATGGTAGTGTTGCATGTGTGTGTCTCTGTGTATGTATGTGTGTGCAAGTTTTGTGTGTGTTTCATGTATCTATATGCACAATTAGAGATGACTATTTAGGTTTGAATAACATATCAGGGTCTTTACCTGTGAAGAAGATCGATTATTTAGACAATGTGTTAACCAAATGTTCTCATGTCTCCATTGGAGACTTTACATAAGATTTGAAAGTAATTACTACTGTGGAATGTGACTATTAATTACTATGAAACTTTAAAATGAAACTCTTAATAATGCAGTTTTTAAGTAGTGATCCTGGAAATAACACCAACAGCCTTTTCCGATGCTGTCAAGTAGAAAGTTACACAGTACTTCCTTTTTTTTATGTTATTCGATAATATTGCTCTATCCACAGTATAACAGACTCCAAAAAAGAGAGGAGGGAAAAAAAGAATTTTCAAATGTTCTGAATGAACTTCCAATTTTGGTTCAGAGACAAGAGACAGGTAATCTAAATTTATGAATATATTATTTAAGACAAATTTAATTTCCAGCATTTAGATATCATATGCCTCAACACCTAGAATCTATTTCCAACAATATATCTTGCTATACTGAGGAGAATATATCTAAATTATAGTTTTTCCTTTTGAAAATAGATAAGAAACTCAATCTTTTTTTTTTACTTTTAAGTATCTCACATATGAGTATTATATTTATATCATTGCCTCAAATTTCATCCACTTCACTATCTCAAATTCACAGCATCTTATTCTTTAAATATTGATGTTGCATATACATTTATTATATATTTATTTAAATATAAATGTAATCTATTGCTTTCATTTATTGTCTCTTTTATGTGTTTATGGTCTACCTCTTGGAATTAGATGTGTAGCAAAGGAAGAAATTGCAGAAAGTCACATTTGGTCAAAATTCAGAGAAAAACTGACTGTGAAATACCAAACTCCAATTGTTAATTCTGTAACACTTTTCCTATACCTCAATCTCAGAGAATATGACCAAAGAAGAAAAGGAAATATTTTAAGACCTGGAGAACTAGTATACCTGCAGCTCAATAGTGTCTTCTACATATAAAAGGGAAACTACATTCAGGAAACCTAACAAATATGATAGCTTAAATAAGGCTAGCAAAAGATCAATACCAGTTGTGCATGCTCTCACATCTGTTTGAATCCATAAGTAAAACTATCCTGTTGTGCATAGATGAAACTATTTTACAGTAGTCATCCACTCCTTCAGGTTTATAATTAAACTCTTTCTACAATGTCTTTCAGTGCAATCTCTTAACCATGGATAACATCAATGTCCCATTTAGGGCTTTCCATTCCACAGTATCTTCTCTGCTCTTGGAACTGCTGTGTGTTTATGTGTTTCATATCTACTGCAAATAGAAGCCACTGTAATGGAAGTTGAAATTGTAAGGCAAATATATGGGAATATGAATGATCATTAGGAGTTAGTTCAATACTGTGCCAATTTAGAAGAGGGGAAAGGGGAGAGGGGACTATATATATATATATATATATATATATATATATATATATATATATATATATATATATATATATACTAGTCAGGGTTTCTATTCCTGCACAAACATCATGACCAAGAACAAATTGGAGGAGGAAAGGGTTTATATGTGTGTGTGTGTGTGTGTGTGTGTGTGTGTGTGTGTGTGATATATATATATCCAGGAGAGATTGTTAGCACATTTAATTCATTCTCCTCTTATGCGACAGTGTTACATCTTTTCATGTTTCTCTTTTTCCTGCTCCACTAAAAAAATTGTTCTTTATGCAGGTAAAAAGAAAGCTGGCAGATAAGAAAATTTTGGTTGATATCAAGAGATCTGTCACTAGACTTCACTTGTTTGGTTATCTTAAAAACCTAACTTATGTTCTTATTACAGTTGCAAAATAAAAACAAATAAATTATAGATTCTGTGGAAGAGTAACACAAAGAAATTGTTTTAGCCTGGACAGTGAACTTGTAATTTTTATCTAGGTCTTAGTCAGGGTTCCTATTCCTGCACAAATATCATGACCAAGAAGCAAGTTGGGGAGGAAAGGGTTTACTTTGCTCATACTGTGGAAACATTGCTGTTGATCATCAAAGGAAATCAGGTCTGGAACTCAAGCAGCTCAGAAAGCAAGAACTGATGCAGAGGCCATGGAGAAGAGAAATATTTCTTACTGACTTGCTTCTCCTGGCTTGCTCAGGCTGCTCTCTTATAGAACCCAAGAATACCAGCCCAGAGATGGTACCACTCACAAGGGGCCCTCCTCCTTGATCGCTAATTGAAAAAATGCCTCACAGCTTGATCTCATGGAGGTACTTCCCCAACTGAAGCTACTTTCTCTGTGATAACTTCAGCCTGTGTCAATTTGGCACACAAAACCAGACAGTACACCTGACCCCTTGTCAGCTTGACACACAAACGCATCACTATTAAGCCTCAATCCTTACTTTCTTATTCATCCTCAAGATCTAAATAACTTTAAAAGTTTCACAGAGTTTACATATTAAAAGTTCAATCCCTTTAAAATGTCCAATATTTTTTAAAATTCAGTCTTTCAAAAATTCAAAGACTCTTAACTGTGGGCTCCACTAAAATACTTTCTTCCTTCAAGAGGGAAAAATACCAGGGCACAGTAACAATCAAATGTAAAACTCAAACTCCAATGGTTCAATGTCTGGGATCCAACTCACAATCTTCTGGGATCCTCCCAGGGATTGGGTCACTTCTCTAGCTCTGCCCTTTGTAGCACATACCTTGTCTTCTAGGCTCCAGCTGTCTGTACTCCACTGCTGCTGCTGTTCTTGGTGGTCATCACATGACACTGGCAAATCCAAAACACTGTTGTCTTCCACTGTAACTAGGCTTCACTAATAGCCTCTCATAGGCTCTTTTCATGGTGCCAAGCCTCAACTCCTATGCATGACCTCTTCATTCCTGGGCCATCAATTGCAACTGAGGTTGCACCTTCACCAATGGCCTTCCTCTACCTCTCACAGTGTCAAGCCTCAGCTGCATTTCATGACCCCTTCATGCCTTCAAAACCAGTAAAACCTGGGTATCTCTTACACAATACCAAGTCCAGCCACAGCACAAAATACAACCGTGGCTATCTCTGTAACATAGCCTCTGTGCTCTCAGTAAACACTTCCCAGAAGATGTTACCTCAATGATGCTGATATCTTCTTAATCACTGCTAATTTCTTAGCTTCAGCTAACCAGCATCAATAGTCCCAGTAACACAAAGGTTTGCTTCAGCGGTTCTGGTATCTTGTTAATCACAGCTGATTCTTCAGCCCCACCTAACAAAAACCACAGAATTATCACAATCAATACATAGCCCTGAAAATAGTCTTTAATCTTCCCTCTGAAATTTCACAAGCCAAGCTTCCATCTTCTAGGCTGTTCTCAACAATATCTTCCAAGCTCAAAAAAAAACATTCCACAGAGCTCTTAACACCAAATGGATCATCTAGCTCAAAGTTCCAAGGTCCTTCCACAATCCTCCCCAAAACCTGGTCAGGTTGTCACAGTAATACCCCACTCCTGGTACCAATTTGTCTTAGTCGGGGTTTCTTTTTCTTAATAAACATCATGACCAAGAACCAAATTGGGAAGAAAAGGGTTTATTCAGCTTACACTGTGGAAACATTGTTGTTGATCACCAAAGGAAATAATGACTAGAACTCAAGCAGGTCAGGAAGCAGGAGCTAATACAGAGGCCATGGAGAAATGTTTCCCACTGGCTTGCTTCCCCTGGCTTGCTCAGCCTGCTCTCTTATGGAACTCAAGAATACCAGACCAGAGATGGTACCACCCACAAAGGGCTCTCCCATCTTGATCACTAGTTGAAAAAATGCCCCACAGCTTGATCTCATGGAGGTACTTCCCCAACTCAAGCTACTTTCTCTGTGATAACTCCAGTCTGTGTCAAGTTGACACACAAAACCAGCCAGCACAGAGGGTGACATTTAAATATATTGCTACATAGTTAACTAAAAACAACCAGGTGGACAGTGGGAGAAAAAACATATCCATAAACATGAAGCAGTGGGTTTAACATGTCTAAGATGCTTTTCTAGAAAAGGAAAGTGTTTTGTCACATTGCACAAATGTTTAAAATACCACTGTGGTTGTAGAGTGGCATTTGGTGCCATGAAAAATGATTTTGGGTGAAAGCTGGGGTAAAAAATGCAGACTAATGTGCTCACATTCAGGTCTAGTCACAAGCAAAGGACATGAATACATTTGTTCCCATGGAAAAGTGCATATCTGGTATCTGCTATGAGTAGTCACAGTCTTGCCTCTGGCTATTGAAACCTTTGGATTATCTTCACTTTTTCTAAGGACTCTACACAAAATAATTCAGAAAAACATTGTAAAGCCATGTGCTGCAACAGCATGTTTGTTCTCCTACACAATATCACACTTATTTTCTTTACACCCTTTTAGCTTTGCATTGTGAGATCCAGAGCTTTAATAAATGATACATGAAAAAAATCTGGAAAGATATTTTGTAATTGGGTTTTATCATGGAATATCTTGGTTTTTCCATATATGATGATTGAAAGTTTTGCTCGGTATAGTAGTCTGGGCTGGCATTTGTGTTCTCTTAGAGTCTGTATGAGATCTGTCCAGGATCTTCTAGTTTTCATAGTCTCTGGTGAGAAGTCTGCTGTAATTCTGATAGGTCTTCCTTTATATGTTACTTGGCCTTTTTCTCTTACTGCTTAATATTCTTTCTTTGTTTAGTATCTTTGGTGTTGTGACAGGAGGTATTTCTGTTCTGGTCCAGTCTGTTTGGAGTTCTTTAGGCTTCTTGTATGTCATGAGCATCTCTCTCTTTAGGTTAGGGAAGTTTTCCTCCATAATTTTGTTGAAGATATTTACTGGCCCTTTAAGTTGTAAATCTTCACTCTCATCTCTACCTATAATCCTTAGGTTTAGTCTTCTCATTTTGTCATGGATTTCCTGGATGTTTTGGGTTGCAAGCTTTTTGCATTTTGCAATTTCTTTGACTGTTGAGTCAATGCTTTCTATGGTATCTTTGGCATCTGAGATTCTTCTATCTTTTGCATTTTGTCGTTGATGTTTGCATCTATGACCCCTGATTTCTTCCCAAAGTTTTCTATCTCCAAAGTTGTCTCCCTTTGTGATTTCTTAGTTGTTTTTACTTCCTTTTTAGATCCTGGATAGTTTTGCTCAGTTCCTTCACTTGTTTGTTTGTTTTCCTGTAATTCTTTAAGATATTATTTGTCTTTCCTCTTTCAGGACTTCTGCCTATTGACCCAAATGGTTGGAACTGGAAAATATCATCCTAAGGGAGGTAACTCAATCACAAAAGAACACAAATGGTATGCAGTCACTGATAAGTGGATATTAGCCCAGAAGCTCGGAATACCCAGACACAATTCACATATCAATTGATTCCCAAGAAGAAGGAAGGAGAGGCCCCTGGTCCTGGAAAGACTTGATGCAGCAGTGTAGGGGAATACCAGGACAGAGAAGCAGGTGGGGGTTGACTGGGGAATGGGGGAGGGTGGAGTCAGGAAAGGGGAAATCATTTGAAATGTAAATAAAAAGAATAAAGAAAAAAATCTGTATTGGAGTATACATTTCTTTCTGGATGAGAAATGCCAGAATTTTTAATAGTATTTTGTAGGTTTTCCTTGAACTCTTCTCTTCTCTTCTCTTCTCTTCTCTTCTCTTCTCTTCTCTTCTCTTCTCTTCTCTTCTCTTCTCTTCTCTTCTCTTCTCTTCTTTTCTCTTCTCTTCCCTTTTCTTCTCTTCTTTTCCCTTCCCTCCCCTTCCCTTCCCTCTCCTCTACTCCCCTCCCCTTCCCAGCCCTCCTATCCCTTGTTCTTCTCTCCTTTCCTCTCATTTCCTCTAATTTCCTCTCCTCTCCTCTCCTCTCCTCTTTTCTTCTCTTCCTCTCATCTTCTTATTCTTCATAACATTGTATTATAAGAATAGTGAAACTGTGTTCTTCAAAGTTACACAGAACAACGTAGGATGCTACTGTGAAATCGTTCAGCAGTTTGTAATATGATACAGATGGGGCTGTTCCCAACAGGAAGCCTTTTGGAAAACCTACATTTAGCAATCCATTTCCCTTTTGCCAAGATTTTGATTACAATATAAGTTTTCTTTCATGAGATCTTTTCCACTCTTCAAGAATAATTTTGAGACCTTAAATGTCAAAAATATAAGTACAAGGTCCTTAATAACATCTAATTAATTATACTGACTTTCATTAGCTAGTTCATTAAATATTATAAATGTTAAAAAATAAAAACATTGACACTTCACTCACTGAAGGTGAATAATAAGTCAGGGAGAAACATCACATGAATTTTGATGAAGGAGAATCTCTAGTGATATAATAATTATTATACTTGTAAACCCTAGTTGCTACAGTCAATTAACTTAGAAGGTCTTCTGTCATTGAGTTCATAGATAGAGTAATTTCAGCCTTTTTGAAGAATCAGTTACTATTACCTATATAACACAATGTCCAAGAAATGAAAAATCTGCATACACAGGAAAAAAAAACTATTATGGTTTCTTTACTTCCCTGAAAGTCCCCTACATTCCCTGCTTATATATCTCTTGTCTGTCTTCTTCCTCTCCATCCCTTCTTAATTTATCTGATTATCCCCAATCTAGATTTTACTCAATCCTTCATCAACTTATATTAGTAAGTTTCGAACTGGTGATGATAAATTAGCATAGTCCCTCTTGAAAATTTTAGTGAAATTTATATTGCAAGACTTTCATATCATTTCATATTCTAGACATTGATAGAACTCATCCACTATGCTTTTCTGGAGATTTCAATTCCTATTTATATATTCTTCATAACATGATACACATCAGATCATCTATTACAAAATATCCATCAGTTGGGAGCCACGGGGATCACTAATTTTAATACACATTAAGTGTTTTATTATGCATGTTTCAAAGTTTATCCCTGGATTTACCAACAAATATTGTCTGAAAAGTTTTTTCAAAATGTCTATGAATAACTAACTCTGTGTTGGCTGGCAGAAGGTGTACCATGTCTTTATCTGCAGAATTAACACTCTGACATATATTGAGTTATATATTAACATATATACATCTTAGTTTAAAATTATTTAGCTGTGAAAGATTTTCAATGTTAAAGCACCCTAATATTTCATGAATTAGCAGATATGTATTAATCTTATTTGATTCTTATCAAATTCCTGAAAAACTGTAGCCAACAGAGAGATTAAAATTACTATTTTTTCATAATACTTTACAATATGAATCCTAGTAAGTATACTAAGCAAATTTTGAATTTCAGTATAGTTTTTATTTCATATGTTGTTTCCAAAGCAAACACAATTTACAATAATTTTATAATGCACAAAGCTGAAATGAAAAGCATTTCCATTTTTCTTTATTAAACTAATCTGTATATAGTAACACATAGCCTAGAATACACTCTGGCAACTTCCCTGTGCACCAAGTCCACATATATCCCTCAAATCATTTCCAGCAATGGGACACACTAATTCAAGGAGCGAGAAACCAGTGTATTCCTTGATCTAGATTTAACAGTGAGCAACAGTGGGAACTGGGATGCAGTGGGAAGAGGAGGGAGAGTCAAATACCCTGGAAAGACTCCAGAGACCAGCATAGAATTGCACATTTGCTGCATTGTGCAGCAGCAAGGGTTTTTATATAGTCGTTGGACCAATAAGGAATCGATATGAGCTCTATAGTTGCCAACAATTTCACTGGTACTATAGGGAGATTCCAGGCTTTCAGCATCTGAGAGAACTTTTATAAAGACAGTGGGAAGCAGTCACAACCCTGTTCCATGTCCATTCTGATGTTTCAGTAGTTTGCTAAGATCCTCTATTTTGTGTCCCATGGTATGGCAGCAGATATGGGTACTATTAGAGAAGTACGAAAACTCCTTCATCACCCCCCTCCCAGGGGCCATAGAAACAATGGAAATGTTTCCTATGAGAGGTACAAGTACTTTGCCCTTTTTTATACAATATTCTGATTCTGGATTCTACCATTAAAGTCCGTTCTCTGAGGACATCAGAATCTACAGAGCTTGTTAAATAACAAGCTCAGGGTCTTCGCTATAAAGTCAATCATCTTAAAGTAGAGAAGAAACCTTCACATCATGATCTCTTGGACACTTAAAACACACTTAAAACACACTACTCAGGGAACAGCTAAGTGTTTTCTTGAGTAAATATCAAATAATATTTCCTTACCTCTTGGTTGATGTCCACTTTACAGTAACAACAGAATCTAGAAACATCAGATGATATTAATTATACTTTTAGTGCATATGAGAAAATCACACCAAAATGAGGTGAATATAGCATAAACCAATGTGATAAGAATACACAGAATAAGGGGTTATAGTCATCACCATTTGGAATGAGTAATTGGTATCTGCATGCTACTTATAGCCAGCACCTACATAAAATGCAAAATGAAATCTGTTTAAATCAAGTTTGTGTGTATCAGGAGACTTTTAGGATTGTATGAATCAAACACAATGATGGGAAACACAATGACAGCAAATTATGTGCTTGCCCTGAAGAGTCTGCTTATACCTACCATTATCCAAATTAACTGAAGGCAATTTTGGTAACATTATTTACTTATAAAATATGGGTATATGCCTACTATAACATAACTGAATAAAATGAACTACAGTAAAAAATTGTTTCAAAATAATTTAGGAAACTTCCGTTTTGTGTGTATACATTTTTATAATCCTTCATGGATAAGTATTATTGTGGTAGGTATTTCTGTGATTATAACAGTCCTAGGACATACATGAAACTCTGCTAAGAAGATAGCTTTGTTTTTTTTTCCTGTTTTAAAATCCTTGAGCTTTAAAGTTGTATATCAATACTTATAAGTGTTGGAATTTTCCAATAGGAGAAAAAGTTGATATGATTTTATTCACTCTATTACTTATAAAATGCCAAGAGGGTTTCCAGTCATAATAATAATATCACAAACAAAACAGGCAATAAAATAAGATGTTATTGCTGCACGAAACACCCAAACAATATCATCTACTAAAACATGAAAAAGTCCAAAATTTATTGCCACAAAATGCAGCACAAAGCTTGTGATTCTGAAAAATGAAACACTATGCAGTACAATTTTCAGTCCCTAATATGTAAATACCACATTTCAATATCTAAATATAAAAGTCTCAACTACTTAACTTAAATGATTTGCTTTAAAGTCATGACAATACTTTGCCTATGTTGTTTTTATAGTCCACAGTGACTATATATGAAATTATTCATCATTATTTTTAAAAAGATTTAAAAAAATCACGAGACATAGTTATAGCATTCTTGAGAATACACACAGAGCATGATTTATCTTACTTCAGAAACACTTGTACATCCTTATTTATTGCTGCTCTAGTCATAATAAACAGGAAATAGTAAGAGCCTACTTGTCTGTCAACTGAGGAATGGATAGTGAATGGGTGATATGTTTTCACAATAAAATATTATTTAGTTACTATGAAGAACACATTTATGAAACTTGTAGGCAAATAAATGGAGCTAAAATCATCCTGAGTGAGATAACCTATATACAGAAATACAACACCACATGTTTTGTCTTATATGAAGTTGTTAGCTTTTAAGTTTAAAATACGGTATTTCAATAAAAATAACCACAGGGGTCTGGTAAAAGATTTGGTAGGGGGATATTTTATATAGTAGAAACAATAATATAGTTTTATAAAAAGCTAAAGTGGAAAATGGAATAGGTTGAGTGAAGAGGGGAGGGACTAGGAAGAACTAGGGGATAACATTGAAATATAAATAAAAAATTTATCCAATTAAAAAAAGAAAATCAAGCTAACGCTAAAGACCTGTTGAAGAGTCATATGGAAGTCTACCACTCTACAAGCTTTGAAATGTGAAGGAACTTAGACTGAGTAACCATATAATGGGGAAAACAATGTCCCATCCTGACCTCTTATACAACCAAGTAAAATTCTGAGTGCCAGAAGTTGGTTATATCTTGACGAGTCACTGGCCAAAAAGAGCTCACAAATTCTACCTAAGTATCACAGGTTATCTTCAGAGGTTTTGGTTACAATTTCACATAGTGATGGTAAGACACTATGGCCAAAGACTCATTTCCTTATGTCACCACTCATGGAGAAACAGAGCTTCTGTTCAACTAGAATGTGCACTTGAGCTATTGTCCCTGGTGATAATTGATGGCACTATGTATGATAGTGGATGAGACAAAAAGAAATATCAATATCTCTCAGATTTCAACACTGTGACCTACAGTGACCTGCCCACAAGATATAATGGTGTATGTTAGAGAACCAGTCAAACTTTGATATTTTTAAGACCCACTTTATAAGCTAGAACATACCTGACAGTGCAGAAATTGCAAAGTACCTAAGATTGAATAGTTTCTGGTCCTAGGTGAAAACCTAATACTATTATTCTGCTAAAAGAAGAGCTTAATAAAATTACACTTAATGACATATTGTTATATCAATAGTTCATACAGAGACCCGCAACTGTACAATATGCAAAGAGTAAAATGTCACTTAGAATTATTTATCCTTAAGTGAACTATATGTATCAAACATCTTCCAAGAACTAGGGGTCTTCAAAGAAGAGACAATAGGAAAATTTAAAGAACCAGGAGTGCTGAATACCATGAATAAAACAGTTTTCCAAAGATACATATATGAACTAACAAAGACTATGGCATCACATGAAAGATCTCACAAGTTTGAATCAGTCAAATTCCTAGCAGTGAGAAGGCTAAGTGTACAAAGCCTACCCTACCAGAAGTTATATGAAAGTTTTACTTGATGGGAAAGAGAAATATGGTCTTCTGCAGTGAAGTGTAACTGGATATATTAAAAATACACAAAAGCAAGATTCATGCACAACAATTGTCGATAAACAAAATCAAAATGAATTCCATGTTTTTTTTATGTTTTTGGGAGGGAGGAACCGGGAAAGGGGAAATCATTGGGAATGTAATAAAAAAATATATAGAAAATAAAAAAGAAAACTCCCTCAAAGGTATAATCAGATGTGTGTGGTTTAGTTTAACCTTATACATAGTCTAGTTATACAATCCATAATAGCCATTATGTGTTTTATGAAATGATTTTGAAATAATAAAATAATAGAAGAAACTAGTCGGTTGACTAGAGGAACCTTTAAAACAAATCCTGTTCTACCTCTCAGTGGCTTTCAGAACTGTAGACTGTCCACATAGAAAGACAAATCACTCCATTTGCTACTAACCCTAAATCTAGAATTTATTCTTTATATTTACTTTGTATTCTTAGGGATGGGATTGTAGTTACATTGATTTTTTAACTTTATCCCCTAATATTTGCCCTGTGCCTCAAGGAAGCTTAGTAATGGTGAAATGATTCATGTCTTGGTAACTTCCTTCCAGTCATTATTTCCACTCTCATTCTTTGAAGGATGCTTTTATACTTAGTAGATGTCTCCATTACCATCGTTTGATACTTGCTTCCACACTGATTACCACGTGCTGCCAATATAAAAATAAAGAAGAGTAAATAAAAGAAATAAAGAACACTATAGATTAACAGAGTACAAGAGAAAAAAGAATAAATCAACTCTATACATTTCTGCTAAAAGAAAGAAATTAAACTTGAAGGTAATAAAAACAACTATTTCTGTATCTTAATAGTGGAATTATGTTTAATGCATGACAAAAATAAGCAAAATTAATTTATTCATATGAAAACTGTCAAAACCAATCATATCAATTTAAGCCTTTTATATGTATATATTTACATATTTATGAATAAATGTGGTTTGAATATACTTATAAAATTACTCATATTTTTCACTTCACAAAAGTATCATTTTATTTTAGCATATTTTTATTAAATATTTTAAATTAAAGTGATGTATTTTCTACCCATAACCATTTTATTGATAGCTACAATAGAAAATAAAGTCCTTTACATTTTATTTGACCCTCAATAATTCTTTTGATCTTTCCTAAATGATCTATATTATTCTAATATTTATATGGAGGTTATTAAATGATTCAATTGGAAATTGTTAACTTAGAACACAACATTTTTCAGTTGATATGTCATAAAATATTTCATACAAAGAACTATCTCTTAGCTCCTTACTCTCTTGCAATGCTCACAATATAGACAGTTTTGTTAACTTCACTATACTTTCTACTGGAAGTCATATACCTTGTAGTTAATTCCACTCTGGCATCCTTTCCTTGTACTAAGTGGTTGATTTTATTTCTCTTTTATTGAACAAATATCCTCTGCCTACTGTGTGGGAGGCTCTTATATAGCAATAAGATGCACATAAGCATGGATGGTGTTAAGTAGAATTTCAACTTGAAAGGAGCTGTTTTATTTTAATTAAAATTTGCAAGCCTCCACAGGACCAAGTGCATCCCCTCCCAAAGAAGCCAGACAAGGAAGTCCTCTGCTATGTAATATAGCAGGAGCCAGTTGGTGGTTTACTCCCGGGGAGCTGTAAGGGGTAGGTTAATTGATACTGTTGTTCTTCCTGTGGGTTTGCAATCCCCTTCAGCTCCTTCAGTCTGTCCCCTGGCTTTTTCATTGGGACATTCATACTCAGTCCAGTGGTTGACTGTAGGTATCTCCATCTGTCTCAGTCAGGTGCTGGCAGAGCCCCTTTTAAAAGGAAGTTTCAGGTCACCTAAAAAAGAGAATCAAAGCATACAGAACTACTTCATCTTGAGAGAGACTATGACTGAGCAAGAAGAGGCTGAAGGGATTTCCTGATGGCATCCATGCTAATGAGAACAATGGTTAGGTCATACCAAGTATAAAAATGGAAAGAAAGGTGGGTATTACATATAAAATATCAAGAGGTGTCTCAGAAAATACCAGAGTAGTGTAACATGCGTGCCACTGGTGGCCCTAGATTGCATTGATGACATTTTTCACATTTGCAAAGATTTGATTTGTTTCTTTATGTTTAAGGGAAAAAAAGAGTTTTAATATATCATATTTTAATAAGTTTTTGTTTGATTTAATGAAGGGTGCAAAGTCAAGAAATACCAATAGTATGACAAAATATAAGTTCCAAAATAGTAAGTCTCCAGTGACACTAGTAGCAGTTTTATACTCTTTAGCTTTTTTATCTGAGACAAAGACCTGAGCTTACCTAAACAAGCAGGAGAATGAAGCTGTTGATTAAAAATAAAATTGATTGGAGAGAGGATATATGTGACCAGAGAAATTAAACAAAATAAATCAAAACCCTAGTGTTTATTCTTTTTTTTTCTATTTTTTTTTAATTTACATTCCGAATGATTTCCCCTTTCCTGGTTCCTCCCTCCCCGAAAGTCCCATAAGCCCTCTTCCCTCACCCTGTTCCCCGTTCAACCCCCTTTTGCTTCTCTGTTCTGGTATTCCCCTAGTGTTTGTTCTTAACTATGACCCTTGAAAGCTACCTGACAATTGCAAAAATACTTTTGTCAATTGCTTTGGTTAGAGGATGAGGGCCCAAAGAACAATTATGACTGAATAAAACTCACCAGCTACATATACTGATACGCAAACCTAATTACAGTGGAAGAACAATGAGCTCAGTCTAATCTCAGAACCTAAAACTGCCCCTCAAAAGTTACCTTCTGATCCCCATGAAAGCACTAAGAGACAATCACACAAACGCAAGCATGTGAACACAGACACAGACACACAGAGACAGAGAGAGAGAGAGAGAGAGAGAGAGAGAGAGAGAGAGAGAGAGAGAGAGAGAGAGAGAGAGAGAAAGAGACAGAGAGAGAGAGAGATTTAAAATTTCCCTGTACCCAAGCCTTCAACTGACATTTTAAGCCTTTGATTCATACCAGAGTTCCAAAAGAGTTCCACCACAGTAAATTTTCCAGTTCAATTTTGTCTAGGTGGGAAGACATATTTTTGGTACTTCCTACTCTGTCATCTGTCTAGAATCTACTGATCTATTTTATCATCTTCTTGAAAGAAAATTTACATAGTAGGTCAGTGGGATGCTATTCTATTGAAATATTTAAGTTGTCATAAACATAAGACAAGCAAAATATTAAATATCATTAAAATTTATTATTAAATATTATTGGTGAATGTTACTTACATTAAACCAATAATTTCAAACAAATTGCCACAATTTCCCAAATATGTTATTCAAACCCAGTGTCCAACCTTATATATCCTAACTTGAGAATCATTTACAGGTAAGAACTGGTATTATGTCACAAACTCTAGCTTCATTTTATTTCATCAAATGGTAATTCTGTGGCATATTGACTAGAGGGAGACTAAGGAACAATGTGAATTTAGCACAGCAGTATGGTGTGAACTAAGAGGGTCTGAATTTGTTTGAATTAGGTTTGAGTAAATTTTCCAATTTCCTTTCAAGTGTTAGTAGGTAGTTATTCATAACTGTAAGATGAATAATTAGAATGAGGCTTAATGAGACGGTTACAATGAACTTATCCTGGGATTCTGTTATTTTGACATTATATTGCCTATTGTTGTCAGATTAGTCTTGTTCCAGTTATTTCTTGTTTCACAATGATTCCTCACCTTGTGTCCTGTGTGAGATAATGCAGCAAGAAGTCTCTATAAAAATCTGAGCAGACTATAGTGTAACATTCTATGTCCTCACACTTAGAACAATGACACAAGGAAGAATGCAATTTAAATATATGCACACTGCATTAGTTACTTTTCTATTCCCTGCCCCTGTCCCTGCCTGTGGTAAAGATATTCTGACAACAGCAACTCTGTGGAAAAGGTTAGGTTAGGCTGTAGCTTAAAGATCAGTCCTTCATAGTGAGGACATTGGAGGAGCTGGAGCTTGAAATAGTGGACACTTTACATTTGTGGTAAAAAGGAAAGAACAGTAAATCATGAGACACTACTCATTTACCTTCATGCATTAATATGATAGCAACCTCAGCAGACAGGTCTTTCTGTTGCAATATATATGCACAGGTATGTTCTGATGTCTGCCTAACAGATAACTCTGGATCTTATCAAGCTGACTACTGAAGTTAACCATTATTTTTAAAAAGAGTTTGTATATTATATTTCTATTGGATATTGCAGTACCCCGAGAGCTCCCAGGGACTAAACCATGAACCAGAGTCCACATGGAGGGACCCATGGCTCCAGCTGCATATGCAGCAGATGATGGCCTGTTTGGACATCAAAGGGAGGAGAGGCCCTTGGTCCTGAGAAGGCTCGATGCTCCAGTATAAGGGAATGCCAGGACAGGGAAGTGGGAGTGGGTGGGTTGGTGAGAAGGGGTGGGGGTGATGGGATAGGGTGTTTTGGGAGGGGAAACCAGGAAAGGGGATAACATTTGAAATATAAATAAAGAAAATATTTAATAAAAAAGACAGAGAAAAAAGAAAGTTATTTATCACCCAACCATTCAACTAAGCTTTAGATTCTTAAAGAGACTCATTCTTGTGTGAAGAATTTATAGCTAGATAAAAGAAATCAAAACATAGACAGTAAATGGGAGAAACTTGGTCACTATATATATAATTTACCTATATATATATAATAAGAATTATATATGTATATGTACCCATATAATTTACATATATAATATTAAATATATAATATACAAATATTTATATATATACATATATGTATATATGTAAATAAGTGTATATACACATGTATATATGTACATATATATTTCTAGGTTTTACTGCAATAGGATTTTTGTTTTTCTCAAAATAAAGATTAAAGTGAAAAAAATCAACATTCTTCCTATAAGATATTTATAGTTCACTATTGTTCAAAATTTCTTTCAATGCTCTTTGTTATTTTTTATTATCATTGTAAATTTTAAAAAATTTAAAGTTGCAGGGAATTCTGGTTTAATTTTTAAACACATTAACACATCTGGGGTTTTTTTCTTGTCTCACTAGACATTTATATAAAGATATGGAAATGACATAGAGATGAATGTATTATAGATTTCAGTGATTTTTAAATTACATTTTGCTTTCTTTCCTGCATAAATTCACTATAGCCAGTAAGTTTCTTATTTCTAAACAATATGAAGAGATTTTTGTTTTTGGAAAGTAATAGGAAAATATTTCATTTTTCATGTTGGTTGTTCTTTTTATTTCAATTGGCTTTTATATATTTGGTTTAATTTTAATCACACATATATGTTCAAGTATGTGTGCATATGTGTATGTGTGTGTGTGTACATGTATGTAGGAACATCACTACTAAGCTACTTCCAAAAGCATGATGTGTCACTATGGAAGAGATTGAAATAATTATTATTAATTATAATTCATATAACAGCATTTAGTTCTCTTAAAAATGATCATCTGATTATTTCTTTAGAAATAAATTCATGCAAAGAAAATAAACACACTTTTCTCCATAACATGGTTAGTAGAAATGTAGAAAAAAAGATGCTATTAAGATACAAAAAGATGTTAAATAACAATGTTACTGGATATTTCATGTAAATCCGACAAAAACAATGACGTTTCCTTAGTTAAAGCTATGTTGGTAAGAAGTACTATTCATGTCATTCCACCCTCAGTAATCCTATAGCCCAAGAGTAGAACAACAGCATGGTTTATTTTGTTTAATGAAAAAAGACAATTTATTCTATAAGCTATTAAAATATGTAATTATATGAAATCTATATTTAATAAAATATATTCATTATATTCAGTACTAAATTTTGCATATATATGCATTTAAATCTCTATTTATTAATAAACATACTAAGTTTTAACATCACATTTGAAATTGTCATAATATATATAAAATATGGCATTTTTTAGCATTATTTATTTTTTATCTCAGTGAGTTTGCATACTGACTTTTTAATATCATCAGATTGCAATAGTAAATATCACTACTTATATTTTGACTGATTATTGTCTTTATCCTTTTTTGCTGTGAGTATAACTGAAATGGACTTCAAAGAAGAGTGTAAACCGCAGGGTGACTGAGAAAATGCTGCTAACTGAAAATGAAAGGATGCACTGCCATAATTCTCCATACAGAGCAGAAGAAAGGAAAATTCAGGCTCTAAGGATGTACAAGCAGTCACAGATGAACAATTGTCCATCAGAAGTTATTACTGTAAAATAATGTAGCCCTCGGCAACACCACTCTGATGTGATTTCATCCATTAGTCAGAGCCAGGAATGACATAATGCTCTCTCCTCCTGGCATCTTAGTGACTAGTAACCTGATCTGTCTCATTGTTTGACAACCTTACAAGGGACAATTACTAAAATATTTCTTTATAATAGAAAGATGGCGTAAAGATCCAGGACAGCTGATGATACTAAATGCTTGTGTGAAGATGGAAGATGATGTTAGAAACAAATTTCATATTAGCTCTTAGTGCCCTCTACTTTTTTCTTATCTTCCTTCTAAACAGTAATAGAAATATAAACTGAATTTAACCAAATATGCACATAGCAAAACCAAAAGATTCAGTAAGAAATATAGATTCTAAAATATTGTATGCAGAAAATTTAGTAGGTATATTTTCTGTCTAGATTAAACTACATAGGAAAGTAAATTTAAATTAATGTTATTCAATTTTCAAAAGAATAGAGCTAGCTAGGGCTATAGATACATCTCTATAGCAATGTGTCATGCAAACATACAGACCTGTGTTCAGAACTTCTAAATCAGTAGTTTTCAATCCACGTGTCATCATCTCTTTGGCAAACCTCTATCTCCAAAAAATATTTACATTACAATTCAGAGCAGTAGCAAAGTTAAAGTTATAATGTAGCAACAAAAATGATTTTATGGTTAAGAGTCACCACAACTTGGGGGACTCTATTAAAGGGTCACAGAATTGGGAAGGAGAAAAATCACATGAGAGACCTACACAGTAGTAGAAGCCTTAGGGGTCATGCACTAACAGGAAATTGGAAAGTGGGGACAAGAAAAGAAACTATAGGAATGTACTAGGCCAGTTTATACAGAGGAAGCACATTGGTATATGAGAAAACAAATGTCTGGGTATTAAGAATCCACATACCATATTAAGTATCTTGGCGTGACTCTAACCAAACAAGTGAAAGATCTGTATGACAAGAACTTCAAGTCTCTGAAGAAAGAAATTGAAGAAGACCTCAGAAGATGGAAAAATCTGCCATGCTCATGGATTGGCAGGATTAATATAGTAAAAATGAGCATCTTACCAAAAGTAATACACAGATTCAATGCAAACCCCATCAAAATCCCAACTCAATTCTTCATAGAGTTAGAAAGAGCAGTTCAAAAATTCATCTGGAATAACAGAAAACCCAGAATAGCTAAAACTATTCTCAAGAGTAAAAGAACCTCTGGGGGAATCAGTATCCCGGACCTCAAGCTGTACTACAGAGCAATAGTGTTAAAAACCGCATGGTATTGGTACAGTGACAGACATGTAGATCAATGGAACAGAATTGAAGACCCAGAAATGAATCCACACTCCTATGGTCACTTGATCTTTGACAAAGGAGCTAAAACCATCCAGTGGAAAAAAGATAGCCTTTTCAACAAATGGTGCTGGCTCAGCTGGAGGTCAACATGCAGAAGAATGCAAATTGACCCATTCTTATCTCCTTGCACTAAGCTCAATTCTAAGTGGATCAAAGATCTCCACATAAAACCAGACACACTGAAACTAATAGAAGGGAAACTAGGGAAGAACCTTGAACATATGGGCACAGGGGAGAATTTCCTGAATAGAACTCCAATAGCTTATGCTCTAAGATCAAGAATAGACAAATGGGACCTCATTAAATTACAAAGTTTTTGCAAGGCAAAAGACACTGTCAAAAAGACAAAGCGGCAACCAACTAACTGGGAAATGATCTTTACCAACCTTACATCCGACAGAGGGCTAATATCCAATATATACAAAGAACTCAAGAAGTTAAACTCCAGAGAGGCAAGTAACCCTATTAAAAAATGGGGTACAAGCCAGGCAGTGGTGGCGCACGCCTTTAATCCCAGCACTTGGGAGGCAGAGGCAGGAGGAGTTCTGAGTTCGAGGCCAGCCTGGTCTACAAAGTGAGTTCCAGGACAGCCAAGGCTACACAGAGAAACCCTGTCTCAAAAAAACCAATAAAAAAAAAATGGGGTACAGAGCTAAACAAAGAGTTCTCACCTGAAGAATATCTAATGGCTGAGAAGCACCTAAAGAGATGTTCATCATCCTTAGTCATTAGGGAAATGCAAATCAAAACAACCCTGAGATTCCATCTCACACCAGTCAGGATGGCTAAGATCAAAAACACAGGAGACAGCAGTTGTTGGCGAGGATGTGGAGAAAGAGGAACACTCCTCCACTGCTGGTGGAATTGCAAGCTGGTACAACCACTCTGGAAAGCAGTCTGGTGGTTCCTCAGAAAACTGGGCATGACACTCCCGGAGGATCCAGCTATACCACTCCTGGGCATATACCCAGAGGCTTTACCTGCATGCAATAAGGACACATGCTCCACTATGTTCATAGCAGCCTTATTTATAATAGCCAGAAGCTGGAAAGAACCCAGATGTCCCTCAACGGAGGAATGGATTCAGAAGATTTGGTATATCTACACAATGGAATACTACTCTGCAATTAAAAACAATGAATTCACGAAATTCCTAGGCAAATGATCAGATCTTGAAAATATCATCCTTAGTGAGGTAACCCAATCACAAAAGAACACACATGGTATGCAGTCACTGATAAGGGGATATTGACCCAGAATCTCGGAATACCCTAGACACAATCCGCATATCAATAGATTTCTAAGAAGATGGAAGGAGAGACCCCTGGTCCTGGAAAGACTGGATGTAGGGGAACGCCAGGACAGAGTAACGAGAGGGGGTTGAATGGAGAAAAGAGGGAGGGAAGGGGGCTTATGGGACTTTCGGGGAGGGAGGAAACGGGAAAGGGGAAATGATTTGGAATGTAAATTAAAAAAATAAAATAAAAAAAAAAGAATCTGAAACCAGGACCAAGAAGTTTTCCACAATTTCTCCTTTGATGTAAGGCAGGAATACTAGTAAATGTTGCCAGTTACAAGTGCTTAACTCAAATCCTACGGAATCATTAGCATTGAATTGCAAATATTTTATACCAGTATAGTAACTATTATGTAATTATTACCCATGACCTAAAGAAAGAATTTTCAGTAGCATATCACAACAAACACAACAGATAAAGGATGTCATTTCTTTCATTGATTTTTTTTAAGACAGCTTCTCATGTGTCCCAAACTGTACATGATCTCCTTATCCCTTGTCTGTCTACCTCTTGCATGCCAGAATTATATGCATGTACCACCAATTCTAGCTTTACTACTTTATTTCAACTTTAATAACATTTTCAAGATGCCTATTCACAATTTATTTGTCTCATGCAATTTTTGTTATGTTTATGTATGTATTTGTTTAGTATTTATATGAAGGGTTGCATATGCATGTGAGCACATGTGCCTTGGTTGAAGGTCAAGGACAAAATTTTGCACTCAGAATTCACCTTCCACTACCTGTAGATCAGGGTTTGAACTCAACTCTCCAGAATTACTGACAAAAGTATTTATCCACTGAACCATCTGGCCAGTGCCCTGTTCTCCACTGTGTAATGAAATAAGTGAAAGGACATGCCAATATTCAAAAATACTTTCTAGTGGATAGCTTACTTTTACATCTATTAATCATTAGTGGGATGCATAAGGATAATGAGAGTCTGAGGCTTAGTAAATACTTCACATATAATTATAACTGATTGCAGTTGATTTTAGAATAAGTTTGTTGGTTAGATGTAAGCTCACATACCAATTATCAGACATACCAAAATGTTCAACAATAGCACTTTTATCTTGAGCTTAACCCACTGTACTTACAGTCTGACAAATGGGAAGGACTTCATGTTTAGTCTTGTTAACCTTAAAGGTAACCATAATTGGTTTGGGCTTGGAACCAGGAGAAAAAACATGGATACTTTCCTATACCAGTACAATTTTACACTGTGTTCTAAATACTTACACTGAAACCAATAGATACACATAGCTATCTCTTCTCATCCAAGAACCTTTATTTTATAGCAGAGAGACAAGTCTGCAGAAATACACAACTGGTCAAGCTGCAGAGAATTACTGGGTAACAGCCACAACCAGTTGTATGAAACTTCATTCCAATTGCTTTAGCAAGAGCTCAAATATCATTTGGAAATAATGAAAATGGTCTTACAGTATTCTGGTCAAGATGATGAAGACTAGATGTAGCAGTGTAGGGGAATACCAGGACAGAGAAGCAGGAGGAGGTTGAATGGAGAACAGGGGGAGGGAAGAGAACTTATGGGACTTTCGGGGAGGGGGAACCGGGAAAGAAGAAATCATTGGGAATGTAAATAAAAAATATAGAAAAAAAATTCTTGCTCAATAAAAGTAGTCATAGAATTATGAACTATCTATAGTTGATATTTTTATAAAAATAAAATAAGTTGCAGTTATTTATCATTTTGTTTACTGAAAGGACATATTCCTACTGAATTGTTGTTTCCCTGACTTTTCTACCTGATCTTCTCTACCAATCAAGTCTTGAGGCAATGTCATTATTCTTTTCAGTATTACTCACTGATTACTAAAGTCAAAGCATTATTAATTAAATGCAATTATTGCATAAATACAATAATATAATAATTACTATATAAATATTTTCAATATAATATATATATAATATAAAAATAATTATAATATATACATTAGGACTTGAGGTAAAATAAAAATATGCTGGGTTTTGAAGCAAATTTTCCAGATTTATTGGGATTAAGAAGCAACTTCAGAGTTGGAAAATTAGAGCTATAATTTCAAGTCTTCTTCTGGGAAATCACAAAATATGTCTGTTAGATAATAGATGAGTTAATTTGAGAATGGCTTAAACTTTAATATCTTTGATATTTCATTGCCTCTGACTTATCTAAAGGAACAATGGGGAAACATGACCTTCTGGGTTCTCTCACACATATTGCTAAGTATATCCCTTTACAGTGTCCCTTTGTTATCCATCTACATGAATCTATTCATATGGCAAGCGTGTTCTCAGTACTTTCTAGTCATCCTTTAGTATCCCAGATTCTCTCAACAAGAAACATATGTATTAAGGTATTTGGAGTCAAATAGTATAGTTCATAATGCTTCTACAACAGGTAGTTTTCACATACAGAGCAGATGTACACTTCGGTATTCATGCAGTTTTCCCAACAACTGGAAGAGGGGCTGTATCTTACTCTGTAGTCTACCTGTGAATCCTGTTCTTCTAACTGGGCTGGCTAATTTGGCCTCAGTGAGAGATGAGTAATGTGATGTGCCAGAATGGGATGGTACCCAGAGGAGTCTCGCCATTCTCAGAGGAGAGGGAGGGAGGAGAGGAGAGAGGGTGTATGTAAGGGGAAACTCAGAGGAGTGGGGCTACAAACGGGATGTAAAGTGATTAAATAAATGTTAGTGTGAAACAAAGAACAACAGCATGTTCAAAGTTAAGAACACAGAGGAAGATCACATTAACTCGGCGGAACTTTTGTATAGCTATTTGAAGAGGTGTGCTCTTGAACTGTCTAGAGCATATTCCCTATCCCAAGGTCCCACGTGAATTTTCTTGTAGAGAAAATACATACTCAAGCAGATGAGTTGTGAGCATGGAATCATCTCAGTTCTTAGATTTTCTTTGTTTCCATAGTTTACAGTTAAGATTTGGTGGATTTTTCCTTTTATATGTGTGTATATATTTCAAAATTATTTGTGGATGAATTTAATTACAAAGAGGAAAAGAAACTGCCATGATATTTGTCAGTCTTCTATTTCTGAATATTTATCTTTACATTATTGAAAATTTTAAATAATTGCTACTTAGTGGGGAGGGTTCAAAATTTTCAAGAACGTTTATAGATTATGACATTAAAGGGTAAATTAAACTCCTCTCCATTCTCTCTCTCTCTCTCTCTCTCTCTCTCTCTCTCTCTCTCTCTCTCTCTCTCTCTCTCTCTCTCTCTCTCTCTTTCCCAATGTGATTTTTTTAGCAAGGTCCTATTTACCTCCTTTAGGTTTTGAAAGTAAGCATTCTAGTGTTTATCAACTTTAATATAGAATATTGAATTTCTGTAAACATCTATATAATGGATCCAGCTAGTGCTCAGCTGGTTTTCCAACAACATAAAGGTAAGATTTCTTGGAGTTTCTAAGATCATTCAAAGTTCTTCAGTGTAAGTGGCTATACTATAAATACAATCCACAACTACATGGGAAAATAAAATTACCAGAGAGTTTGAGTGCAAGAGAACCACTCTGCTTGTGACCTATATCAGTAAGCCTCTATTTTATTTCCAATGAACACTTTCAGTACACATTCAGAACACCAATCTTCTGTATGCAGTAGTCTTCAGAGAAATAATCATTTTATAAGAACATTATAGTCTCATAAATGTCAACCCAACAGATGCAAATCTAGTACAAAATTCTAAGTATTGAAAATTGTTGTACTTCTAAATACTCAATGTTTACAAGAAAATTGGCATAATTATTCCAAAGAATATCTATTTTTTTCTCATTTACAGTGAACATCAAGCATGTCTTTGAATCTGTAACCTCTGGTCAAATCCTGTAATTTATAATTCAATTCAGATATTGGTTTGTTTTACTTTGGGGAAAATTACTTCTCCCACTCTCAGTATTTCTTTTTTGCCTATAGATTTTGCTATAGTGATGAGTACTAGTAGGTTATTTTGACTATATTTTATGATGTGTATTTTTGTTCTCAGTGTTCATCTCATGTTTAGGCAACCATGTTGGTGTGACTTAATGTGTGTGACTTCTGATATTCCCAAAAAGGAAATCTCACAGCAAACTGCTCCTCCTCCTCCTCTCACTATTACAATCCTTATACTTCTTTTTTGGCAATGATCTTTGAGCCTTGGGTCAGGGAGTGATTTGTAGATGGACCATTAGGATTGTACTCCACAGATTTACAGTTTTATTGCTTGTGATTTTCTTTGATAGACAACATAAGTTATCCTAGTAGACTTTGAACTCATTTTGCAGGCAAGGCTGAAATCAAACTGTATATCCTCTTATCTCTGCTTCTTATGTGACTGGTAATTTAGCTAGTTCTGTGACCACCAGCATTGTCTATAATTTTATATGTCATTGTTACTAAAAGGAACAACTGATATAATCTCTTTCAACCAGTTGAATTCACTTAAGAAGAAGAAATAATCGTATTACAAAACAAGGTACAAACTAGTCCTAAAGAGTCAATGGGTAAATTGCACAAAATAATAACCCTTTGGTTCAGTAGATGTACCCCTAAGAATTGTTTTTACAAGAGAGTGTCATTTGCTTTAGATGAAGTAGATTTCTTGTGCAGACTCATTCCTCATGGATATCCTGTTATTCCTAACAGGATAATTGTTAAGGTTAAAATCTCTAAGATTTCAACATTCATTTAACTGTTTAGTGTCTCTTTAGTTAAGAAAGTTTGCTAAATATCTTTATTGAGGAAAGCTCAACTGTTTGCTGAAGTTTCAGACAAGACCTCTTTTGGCTTTCTGTATTCAGTGTTAAAATCACTAAAAGATCAATTCAAAAAGAGGCACAGAAAGACCTATTTAAAAACTCCATTTTTCTCTGTACATTGTTGATTTGTTTATTTCTATTTCTTTTCAATGCTATCTACATATATATCTACCTTGTGCATCTTTACTATTATACCTGATGTCAATAAATGCCTAGTTCTAGGAGACCATGCATTTTTCATAGCCTTGGATACAGTCTTCATTATTCTCAGAGTTTGAACACAGTATGATTATAATTGTACAGCTGCTAAATCTGTTAAGTGATAAATTCTCATTCTGCACACAGATAGAGCTGCCTGTACATATAAGATAAAAACATCCCTGTATAAATATAGATGTAACACTCTCTATTAGGTGGCAGTCCAAATCAAAATTCAGCAACTCTTTTATATTTTTACTTTCATGATGTCTCTGGAAAACATTGTAATTCTAATAAACCTAGAGTATGAATTTATTGAAAACATACCATGTCACATTAATAAATGGTCCATATGTCTCATGTGAATCTTCTCCACATCCTTTTATATTTAAAGAAAGCACATTTTGAAATTCACTATTCAAATCATCTCAGAATATAATAAATCTGAGATGTAAACATAAATAATGAAAATCTGGACAAACAGAAACATTAGCAATTAATAATAACTCTAAACTGCCTTAAATTCCCACAAAAAGGCACAGTCTAGGTGGAGGAATAAGGAAACACATCTGTTCACACTCTACACCAGTCACTGATCACCGGAAAATATTCATAAGTCTGAAATTGAAAACACAGAGAGTGATATTTGAAGCAAGCACAATGCAAAGGCAAAAACGGTTTGGATAGAATCATTTTAACAAATCAAACTTCAAGAAAAAAAAGAGAGAAAAGATAAAAAAACTTACAACATAATACATATTAGGAAATGAAAGAATTCTTTAAAAAATGCAAGAATATTCAATTACCATGACCCACATGGGAGCTAACTATCACTTCTAACTCATTTCCAGGGTTCTTATAAGTACCTCTCAATTCCAGGGGGCATTGAACACAAGTGTAATGTGGGTACCTTAAGTCCTTGATAGTCTAAATAATCATACATATAAAAATTTAAAACATAATAATATTTTTAAAAATAAGATACTTTAAATAATATCATGCTTCCCTTTAAGGTACTTGGAAGCAAAAGTAAATGAACCTACAAATTAAAAGATAAAAAATAGTACTAAAACACAAGGTGAAATTGCTAAAATGTACACAAAAACCACAATGCTAAGAAAATATGAAATTCCCAAAACAATAAACTTGATTGAAAATCTTGAAAAACTCTAGTCACACTGACAATAAAAAGGCAAATGAAGACCCAAGGTGATTTATTGGTAGGTAAAATGTACTTTTTAAGTCAGATTCCATTTAAATCCATATAGTAGTGGGAAGACATACATTCAAATAAATTATAAAATCTTGAAAAATAATTTTTCTCTTTCAAATAAGTAAGTCTCTCTCTCCTTCTCTCTCTCTCTCTCTCTCTCTCTCTCTCTCTCTCTCTCTCTCTCTCTCTCTCTCTCTCCTCTCTCTCTCTCTCCCCACACACACACACACACACACACAGAGAGAGAGAGAGCGAGAGACACACACACACACACACACACACACACATATTTTTACTACCAAAAACGAACTATGAAGAGTCTAAAATCAATAATAGGGAAACTCATAGAAACATACAATACTCCCAAACAAAGGAAAAAAGTATAGGACTGGAGACAAGAGCACTGGCTGCTCTTCCAGATGACCAGGGCAACATCTCTGGCAAGTACATGGGAGCTTACATGCATTTGCATCCCATGTCCCAAGGAACTTAACCCCTTCTTCTGGCCTCCATGTGCACTACACACACAAGCTACACAGACCACACACTCAAAAATTACCTATACATGTAAAATAAGTAATTTTTTAAATATAAGGATTTCCGATATTGAATTCTATTGCAACATTGCTTTTCAAAAATAACAAATTCATTTACTCAAGTATATTTTCCTGATACCAAAGACATATAACCATACAATATAATGAAAATCATAAGACAAGATTCATGAAGTTACAAATAATAACAATAAAGTACTTAGCAACAACCAAGGACATAACTTAAAATCTTATTACTGTTTTGTGTTATTATATCTCTTTCTACTTAATTGTGATATTTGGGATCACACTGGTCTTTGGCATTTAAGCAAGCAGTACATCACTGATGAAAATCATTAGCCTGAAATTTCCCATATCATTCTGAATTAATTTGAAATATTTGATGGCCACTCTGCACAATCATACAATCCCTTCACTACATTATTACTATTTATAAATCTCTTATATATTCAGAATGAGAGAAAGTATGTGTATGTGCATGTGTGGAGGTGGGAGAGAGAGAGAGAGAGAGAGAGAGAGAGAGAGAGAGAGAGAGAGATCTAAAATATCTGACATATGTACTGTAACAGATCTTAAGATTAAAAATACAGCCAGAGGACAAAGTCAATTTTCAGACTTAAGCATGTATGTAGAGCACTCCCTGTGGTCTTAAAATCAAATATATAAATATGTATCTCTGCAAATATATCAGATGCCTCAATACATATAAAAGCTGAAGAAAGGTTTCTAGAAACCACTGTATTATAAAGGAATAGATGAAAAATTCTAATGAAAATAATTTTTAGCTTTATAAATCAATCTAAAGTAATTCCAAGCAAAATAATCTTGATATTAGCAAACTTCTTCCAAACTCTTCCATCAGATTTATTAAAATATCTAAGTATCCTTTTCTTTGTAAAGAAGATGTAATTATTCCTAATTTCCATCCTTAGCTGACTTCACAAATGAATCTCAAAGTGAATCTTTAGATGTGTTTTACCATTGGAAAATTTATGAAAGCAACAAAGCAATTTCAGAACTTTCATGAGGATTTGTTTTATATATTAACCTCTCTCTTTTTCTTTATGTAAGGTAACACTGAAATAGATAGACTTCAGCTGAAAGACCCCCTATGAATTCCATTCTAAACCTATGAAATGATTTTAGGGAAGTTTTACTTATTAAATTTCTATTTCAAAATTTAACGTAAACATTATTGTTTTTGTTGTATAGTGTAGCACAAAGTCATTTCTTATTTTACCAACATGTAAATATAGTAAGATTGCTTTTTATTGTAGGCAGGTCATTTTTTTAAAAAAAAAATCCAGTGATTTTTGTATTAAAAATATTAACTAATTATGTTATTGTAAATCATATGACCAATTTTAATGTCTTAAAGTATTCATATTCATGTTAATATTATTCAAATGTGGAAGATATAATAGGAATCATTCTAGTTTTTTTATAAAAGAAACCAAGGAAGAAAACTAAAATTGTTTAAGCAGTTTTGAAGAACTTACGATATACATGAGCATCTGTGATGTACCCAAGATAACATCAAGGACAATTGACTGACAACTGAGAAAAGATGAAGGGAAGTACTCTTCCTAAGGCTGAGCAAATGAGGATATTGGTTCAGTTCTAGAATTGCAGAACTCCATTTTCCATTTCACAAGGAGACTGGAGCCATGCAAACATCTGCAATTCTTGTAAATTTGAGAACATAAAGACATGTTGCCCTTTCCTGGGTTATCTTGTAAAGAACACATTTCACGTGGTACAAAAGGAAAAGGACCCTATTATGGGCAATTCAGTGATTTCCTGAGAGAACAGGAGGGGAGGAGACTAAATTGAGATTTGAGGGTTATAGGAACTGACTTGCAGGGTTCAAATTATCTGCCCAACTGCCATATATATAATTATGAAGCAACTTTGAAGTTAATACAAAATTGTTTGGAATTTTTTTCTTTCAATAAAAGTCTATAATATCTAGAGAAAAACAGTTCTCAGATAATGCTTTCTATAAGTATGGACATATTCTGTCTCCTCTAAGATTACATACAGAAGTAACATGTAGTCTTTTGATAATTTAAAGTTCCTTAATGTTATTAAAAATTTATAGTTTTACTTTATTTATATTGCGTATAAGTCATTAACTGTAGAAATGTGGATTTTAGATTGTATTATACACTTGTGACATAAAGGAATCATATTGATTGGCATATAAGCAAATCAACCATTTGCTCCCAATTTATTGAAACGAAACAGTTTTTTTCAGAAATATTTTCTCTGTATTAGAAATCATGTTTTGGTGAATGATTTCTATATATATATATGTTAAACCTCAGTGAAGAGAGAGAAGAGAAAGAGGAGGTGAGGAGAAAGAGAGAAAAACAGATAATGTAAGTTAAAAGATAAGAGAAATATGTAAGCACATGAAAATTCTAGTGGAAATATGTAGTTTTCTGTCACCTTATCATATATGCCTGCTCAATTTTCTTACAACAAAAGACTGATAAAAAGAGTAAAGAACATCTTTACAAGTTTAGTTAAATCAAAGTTCTGCATAACATGTAGCTGTTAAAATAAATACCTGATGCCATAAAAATTCTGATTCAAGGCTGAAAGAATAAGGAATACTAATTTTTTTTTTTTTTTTTTTTTTTTTTTTTTTTAATTTAATTTTATTTTATTTTTTTAATTTACATTCCAAATCACTTCCCCTTTCCCGTTTCCTCCCTCCCCGAAAGTCCCATAAGCCCCCTTCCCTCCCTCTTTTCTCCGTTCAACCCCCTCTCATTACTCTGTCCTGGCGTTCCCCTACATGGATTCAGAAGATGTGGTATATTTACACAATGGAATACTACTCTGCAATTAAAAACAATGAATTCACGAAATTCCTAGGCAAATGGTCAGAACTTGAAAATATCATCCTTAGTGAGGTAACCCAATCACAAAAGATCACACATGGTATGAAGTCACTGATAAGGGGATATTGACCCAGAATCTCAGAATACCCTAGACACAATCAGCATATCAATAGATTTCTAAAAAGATGGAAGGAGAGGAATACTCTTTATGAATGTTCCTGAACAGAGCAAAATGTACCCTTAATGGGCTAAAGGTAATAGGGTCTCATGGCTCAGGTCTTAGGCTGAAGCTTTTTTTTTTTTCCTATCTTCAATTTCTTTTTTTTTTTCTTGGATATGTTCTTTATTTACATTTCAATTTAATCCCCTTTCCTACTTTCCCTTCAGGAAACCCCTATCCCATCTCAACTCCCCCTGCTTCTATGAGAGTGCTTCCCTACCCACCCACCCACTCCTGCCTCCTTGCCCTGGCATTCCCTTACACTGGGGCATCAAGCCTTCCCAGGACCAAGGACCTCTCCTCCCATTGATGTCCAACAAAGCCATCCTCTGTTACATATGTGACTGAGGCTATGGGCTGCTCCATGTGTACTCTTTGGTTGATGGTTTAGTCCTTGGGAGCTCTGGGGAGTCTGGTTAGTTGATATTGTTGTTCTTGCTATGGGGTTGCAAATCCCTTAATCTCCTTCACTCCTTTCTCTAACTCCTCCATTGGGGATCCTTGCATCCACCTTTATATTTGTTGGTGTGATTGCAGGCAGGCTGAAGGCTTTTAGTCTGCAGTTCAGGAAATCTGGTTCAAGAATTTTCCATTGACCAATTACTAAGGAAGGTGGCCTTGGCAAAGGGGTCAGTCTGTAGAGGGTGAGCGAGATGAAGGTTCAGCCCTTACCTAGGATCCTCAGCCATTTGTTCTTTCATAATTAAAACCATTTGCAAGCATTTTCATTCCTTTACCATTGTCACTTTAAACTAGAATTTTCTAATGCCATTAAAATTTTATATAATGTAATTTTAATGAAAATGCATCTTAAAAAATCTTCATTTACATGATCATTTTAAACTGTTCATCACGTAGTTTGATATTTAATTATTGTTGCTTTTGATATATTTGAGCACAGTTTCAATTTTTATATGCTAATCTTCTACAATTATCTTAAAATGTTCTAATTATTTTAATGCTCTGAATAAAGACTCCTAAAATTCAATCTGGAAATACTGATTAATTTCAAATCATCTGAAATATATTAGAATATGCAATGAATTAGTTTATTATAAATACATTAATGAAACAGTCCAAATTTAGGTTATAACTAATATATTGTAAAATTAATTACATAATAAAGTTACCAGAAGAAGAGTGAGAAAAAAAACACTTAATTAATTTTAAGGCAAATTGTTTGAAAGTTTAATTTTAGAAAAGAAACATTCAAGCTAAAACTACATTGTGGTTTTGCCTGATTTTCTAAATCAGAGAATACACTATGAACTGGTAGGATCTAGAATACAGAATTAAGATATATAGAAAATTTATATTCTTCAGTTATTCAAGCAAATATTAATTTTGCTACTGCTATGAAGGGATTTTGAAGATGGGGATAACGTCTAAAATGAGGAAGAAGTTCATTCTGCTTGAAAACTGCACTTTTGTTATTGGCAGAGGTGCTGCCATGGCCTTCCTGAGAACTATGAGGATGGAAGGCTTGACCCTTGAACTTCACAACCGCATATGTCATTATTTCATGTTTCTTATTGGTTCTGCTTCTTTAAAACACAGTGTGACATAATGTTTGTTTTGTTATTATTGGCATAGTTTTACACTGCTGTGAGAAGTGTCAGCAAACATCTTAGTTCTAGAGATAATGTTTCAGTTAAGTACCCTTCCATAGCTATTATCCTTTGTAACTATTTTATAGAACCCAGATCCTATATCTTTAACATATCTAAACTGCGTTCCACTTCTAATCATTTTTGGCATCACCCTTTTTGGTCTATTCATAATTTCAGCTTTGCATTCTATATCTGTCACAATGTCTTGCCATTCTTCTTTATACGACTAACTCTTTACTACTATTTAATTTTCAACACATATATATATATCTTTCTTAAAGTCCTTTGTGATAAGAACAGATAATATATGTGCTCATAGAATTTTGATTTCTATCACAACTATATTTGTTATAGTGGTTACTTATTCAAATAATGATCATTTAGATTATATATTCTTTGGGTGCAAAAATGCCATGTCCAAACCTGACAAAACAACAAAAAATAAATAACAGATCTATATAATATGGACTTATCCTTTATACAGGCTGTTGTTCTTGTGATTAAATCCATAGATCATTTCAATTGTCTTATGAAATGAAAATGACTCTATCATAGGGATTGAAATAGAGAATTATCAGGTCTGGAGCTAGGATCCGGCTATCAAGAACACTTACTGCTCTTGAAGAGGACTCAGTTCACTTCCTATACCTACATGAAACCTCACAACTATCCATAACTTCAGTTCCTAGTGAGCTGAATCCTATTCTGAAGAGGAATATATATATATATATTGGAACTGTATGTTCCCGAGCACATGTCCCTTATTGGTTGAAAGAGTACTTGGGTCTATCAATTGCAAAAATACATTCATATTGCATACATATGAAGATGATATATTTTCCTCAACTAAAACAAAATTACAAAGATACTTCTCAAGACTATAAGAGGCAGGATTAATTGAACAAGCTAAAGGGACTACCATAGTCTACCTGTGTAAATCTTCTCCAAAAGTGTGTGATATTTACTCCCACAAAAATGCCAGGAATTCTTCTGCTTTAGGTTGAAATGTACTATAGATATCTGTTAAATCTGTTTGGTTATTAACTTCTATTAGTTTCACTGAGTCTCTGTTTAGCTTTTGTTTCCATGATCTGTCCATTCATGAGAATGCAATGTTGAAAACTCCCACTATTACTGTGTGAATTTCAATGTGTTCTGGAATTTTAGTAACATTTCTTTCTTTATTTTTTACACTCCAGATTTTATCTCCTTCCAGGAATCTAACTGTTCCACATCCTATACCTCCTCCTCATGTCCCTGTCTCCACGAGGATGTCCCCACCCACCACCCCAGCTGACCTCTAAACTCTCTGGGGCCTCCAGTTTCTTAAAGGTTAGTTGCATCATCTCTGATTGAACACAGACCCGGCAGTCCTCTGCTGTATATGTGTTGGGGGCCTTATATCAGCTGGTATATGCTGCCTGTTATTGGTCCAGTGTTTGAGAGATCTCAGAGGTCCATATTAATTAAGACTGCTGGTCCTCCTACAGGGTCACCACCCTCCTCATCAGCTTCTTTCAGCCTTTCCCTAATTCAACCTCAGGGGTTAGCATTGGGTGAAAATAACTGCATCTGACTCTTTCAGCTGCTTGTTGGGTCTTCTGGAGGGCAGTTATGATAGATCCCTTTCTGTGAGCACTCCATAGCCTCAGTAATAGTGTCAGGCCTTGGGACCTCCCCTTGAGCTGGATCCCACTTTGGGCCTGTCACTGAAACTTCTTTTCCTCATGCTCCTCTCCATTTCTACCTCTCTAGTTCTTTCAGACAGGAACAATTATGGATGAGAGTTTTGACTGTGGGATAGCAACCCCTTCTTCATTTGAGGCCCTGTTTTCCTGCTGGAGGTGAGCTCTATAAGTTCCCTCTCTCCAATGTAGGACATTTCATCTAAGGTCCCTTCCTTTGAGTCCTGAGAGTCTCTCACCTCCCTATTCTCTGATGCATTCATACCAGATACACTGAATCTAATAGAAAAGAAAGTGGGAAAGAGACTTGAACTCATTGGCACAGGAGAAATTTTCCTAAACAGAACTCCAACGGGTCATGTACTAAGATCAAGAATTGATAAATTGGACCTCACAAAACTGGATAGCTTTTGTAAGGCAAAGGACATATTCAGTAAGACAAATTGGCAACCTACAGATTGGAAAAAAAAATCTTTATTAACCTCACATCTGATAAAGGGCTAATAACTAAAACATATAGAGAACTCAAGAAGCTAACCACCAAAAACCTAACAACTCAATCAAAAAATTTGATATAGAACTAAATGGAGAATTCTCAACAGTGGAATCTTTATTGGCTGAGAAGCACCTAAAGAAATGTTTAAAGTCTTTAGTGATCAGAGAAATGCAAATCTAAATGACCTTGAGATTCTACCTTACACCAATCAGAATGGCTAAGATCAAAACCTCAGGTGACATCACATGTTGTTGAAAGAATGTGGAGAAAAAGGAACATTTCTCCATTGCTGGTGGGATTGCAAACTGGAACAACCACTCTGGAAATCAGTCTGGAGGTTCCTCAGAAAATTGGAAATAGATCTACTTGAAGACCCAGCAATACCACTCTTGGGAATATACCCAAAAGAATGCCCCACCATACTACATGCTCGTGTTCCATTCCATTCATAAAGGCTTGATTTGTGATAGCTAGAAGCTGGAAACAACCCAAATGTCCCACAACAGAAGAATGGATACGAAAATTTGGTTCATTTACACAATGGAATACAAGTCTGCTATTAAAAATGAGGACATCATGAGTTTTGCAGGCAAATGGATTGAACTAGAAAATATCATCCTTAGTGAGGTAACTCAGAACCTACTCACTAATTAGTGGTTATTAGCCAAAATAAATAAATAAATAAATAAACAAACAAACAAAAAACCCCGAATACCCAAGGTACAGTCCACAGAACTCAAAAGGCCAACAAGCTGAAGGGTCCAAGTAAGGATGCCTCAGTCCCACTTGGGAGGGAGAAGAAAGCAATCACAACTGGGGAGGTAGGGATGGACCTGGGAGGGAGATTTAGTATCATTTTAATCAACCAGACACCCCAGAACTCTCAAGGACTAAACCACCAACCAAAGAGTACACAAGGAGTGACCCATGGATCCATTTGCATATGTAGTACAGGATAGCCTGATCGGGCATCAATGGGAGGGACGGCCCTTGGTCCTGTGAAGGCTCAATGATCCAGCTTAGGGGAATGCTAGGGCTAAGAGGCAGAAGTGCTTTGATGGGTGAGGAATCACCCTCATAGAAACAGAAGCAAGGGGTGATGGAATAGGAGATTTGCAGAGGGGAAACCAGGAAAGGGGATAACATTTGAAAGGTAAGTAAATAAAGTATCTAATTAAAAAATATACCAGGAATTGAAAAGAATTCTCCAATGGCAATAATGGAACATTTGATCCTTATAGAAAATCAGAAAGCATCTATTGAATGAGATATTTTGATAAATATTAGAATAAATATTTGATTTTAATCATGTAATTGTAAAACTATTACTAGGAAATCATTAGATATTGGCAATATCTCAGTGAATTCAAATTAGTATGTAAGAATATATTCCAATTAAAATACCATTTATTTAAGATGTACAATAACAATATTTTGAGCTAGTCTTCAATATATATATTACTATACATGTTACATATGTATAAGTAACATTGTTTATGGAGAAGGATGAATTCAAACAGTATCATCCAACTACAATTTCCTCAAAATTTTATTTTACTTCTTTCTCTTGAAACTTGTATACTCAGATTTAGAAGTTACTTCCAAAGGAATCAGAAATTATGTAAAATAAATAATGTAATTTTTCTATTCACTGTTTACATTATGCTTATGTACTTCTTTGCCCAGTGAAAATGCTGAATTCATGTCTTTGGAGAAAAACTAAAATTGTTTATTAAAATCTTCATTTTTTGTTAAGTACTTAGGCACAGTGACTTTGCAGGATATCTAGTAAGAAAACAGTCTGGACCTCAGACACACACATACACAAACACACAAACACACAAACACACACACAGACACACACACAGACCAACAGACAGACAGACAGACAGACAGAGAAACAGTGACACAGAGAGACATAGAGAGACAGAGTAAGGGAGAGACAGAAACAGAGAGACAGAGACACAGAAACACAGAGAGACTTAGAAAGAGAATTATTGTAACATTCTACCTAGGAGTTTAGTCTCTGAATAATAATCACAGACAACTCAACTCAAGTAGTCATACTGAGTTTATAGTCTGCTTGTAATCCTGGAACTGTGTGGGAGTTCCTATTGCTTGTTTTGTTCCTATTGCATCTGTGCTTGGTTGATCAATGAATATTTTTTCTGTTTTCAAACATCAGTCAAATCAAAATCTACACATAAAAATGAAGTTTGCTGTTTTGCTACAACTCAAGAAATATTTGATTTTGTCAAAAATATTAAGATACCTCATGCTAGCAGTAACCTTAGATGGTCCTTCAGAATCTATATAGAGTTCAGCAATACTCTCATATCCACACATATTTTCCTAGCGCCTCAAAACAAAACACATTTGGAAATAGCAACTTTTCAGATGTTAGTTGTTAAAATTAACATAGTTAGATTAAGTATGACACAATTATTAGGACACTACTCTCTACAAAAGAGAATTTGAATAGATAGATGGATACAGATAATGAAATAATGTATCTGCGAATGAATCAATACAAAAAGTTGAACACACGATACTACAAGAAAGGAATAGAATACATTTTTTACTCAGCAACTCTCAGATTATTTAACTGATCCAATCCTGGATCTCAAACTCTAGATTTAAGAACTGTTAAAAACAATTCATACAATTTTAAAGTACTGGTTAGTGATAATTTGTTCTAGAAGTCATATGAAACCATTGAATAACCTCCTAATCTTTCCAAATTTAGTGCTGGGCAGACTTTGTATGCCCATCTCCAATAGATTCATCTACAATATAGGATCTGCACCTAAGACTTGGAAGCATGGGCAGAAAGACTCTATGATCCAGAAAATGAAAAAGGAAAAATCTGTGATCTGTTCTATAAATAGCAGGGAAGATACATCTATTAACTTCAATAATACATCTGCCTAAACATGACATAAACAAGATCCCCACCAACAGAATTTCTACTGTGGTAAATCACACTGCACCCCACCACTGGAGACAGAGCTACAGAAAACTCTAAAGTCTTCTGAAAGAAAAAAAATTAGTCTTATCAGGAACAAGCATGCATAAATTCTTAATTAATCCTAAGGTATCAGCCTTGAAATCTTATACATATGAGCAACACTAAACTGAATCAGTAAGTTGCATTTATATTTTCACACAATTATAAACTTGCATGTGTTTCTGTGTTTCTGGGCGTGTTTCTGTGTGTGTATTTCTGTGTTTAAAACAATACCAAGAAAGGGTGGCTATGGGTTTGAAAAGAACAAAATGAGAGTCACATGGAAGTAGCTGAAAAATTAAGGGGAATAGGAATGATGTACTATGTACTTATTTTTTAAAAAAATTAAAATGAAATAAGATCACAATTATATAGTTCTTGTCATTTCTGTTATTTTTTTACTATTGATATTCCTGTAACCTCCATTTATCAAATATGTGCCATAAAATTTGTTAATCTAATTGCTATATTGTGATGCACTAAATAGCTATGATACAGTGGTTTACTAAATACTCTTCAATTTGTTTTGATTTTTGGTTATGCATAATTTTATGTACATTTTGATCACTTATATGCATTCTCAACTTTTAAAATGTTATTAGGATTAAATGTATAAGACAAGGATGTCATCTAACGATGTCTCCTAGCAACAAAGTTATCCACACTATGCTATCTGACAAAGGCAATGAAATGAAGTAATAACTTCTCTTTTGTTGTTTTCAGGGAATTTCAGATACTCATATGTCAGAACAGTGAACACAGATATAATATTTCTGCCCCCTACCTACACACATGTGACACGTGATATTAATTAACCATGCCACACCTACATTTTTTTTTTTTTTACAGATTCCCACAGATACGTTAGATAGACATATTAAGACAGACCCAGGCCAAATGATTGTGATGTTTGGCTTGATATGTTTCTTTTTCAACTTAGAGTGAAACATGCCTCCTAATTGTGGAATGTTTGGTTGACATGGTAAGGTTTTGATTTGCTTTCTGCACTCATGGTTTGTTTAGAATACAACCTCACCCTTTATTCTGATCTCTTAGCTGCTCTTGCCAATTCTTAATATTGTAACACACACACACACACACACACACATACACAAAACACAAGCACACACACATATATATATGTAATTATTTTGACTTCATATCGAATACATATTAATTACTTTGATTTGAAGTTCACAAAAATTTCATTTGATATAGCATGCATTAAAAATAGCTCATTTTCCAAACACCTAACGGTGTTGCACATGTAGCTGCTGTATCCCATGTAGGTAGGTAGGTAGCAGAAAGGTTATGTCTACACTCAAAGTTCTGACCTATGAACATCTAAATTATTAGTAGCTTAACATTCGCTGAGAAATGCAAGCTTATGACAACCACTAGTCCATTGCTTCAGGGCCCAGAGAGGGAGCTAGCCTAAGACAATCACCACCAGTTCTGAATCAGGCAGGCAAGGATGGACTCTCCGAATAGGGACTAGAACATTACCTGGGACCATGGGTCCTGTGTAGGTGTGAGCCCAAGTCAGACAACCCTCACAGGGATCTACTTAGGCAAGTCAGGCAAGGAGAGCCATAGACCTGTGTACTGAGGGCTGGACAGAGAGCTAGTCTGAGATGACCACCAGTCCCACATGTACCTTGCAGTCCTTGGGAGGCAGACTATGCCCAGTGTCATAATGAATGATCTTGTTTTAGAACTCCAAAGACCACTCCCAAGATTAACTGAGATGCTCAGAAACCATGCACACCACTCAGTGGAACAAGAAAGTGGTAAAAAAAAAAAATGGAAGAGAAAGAGAAACAGGAAGACAGGGCGTGGGCACAAAGAAGAGAGGCAGAAATGGAGTCTCCAGAATAGTGAGAAACAGCCTGATGTGGATAATCCTACCTTGGAAGATTCTGGGATCCTGGTCTGCAGTGTCCCTGGTGACCAAGTCTGGGTCTATGGCACTGTAGTATCAGAGATTTGTTGCCATCAAAGGCCAGGAAAATAGTCCTAATCTGGGCTGTTTCCTGGGGAAATGTTATTGTCTAAGGGCTGTGCAGAACTGGCCCTAGACCTCAACTGGGAGCTCATCCTGGGAGAGGTGGCCTTTACTGAAGAGATAAGGAGAACTGCCCCTGCCCCTAGCCAGCTGTAGTACTTGTGAGAGCAAGCTCTGCACAGTGTGGGAGTTGAGGGTAAGCCAGTCCCTAGGAAAGTCCTTTCCACCTCTTGTCTCCCTTAAAGTGGTGTGAACAAAGGAGAGACACCCTTTTCCGCCATCACCTCTCACCACCTATGTCAAATGGGTGACATAGACCTGGGTCATGATAGAAAGAGAGCTTTCCCTGCCTCTCCCCAGCTGTAGCACTAAGGTGAGCTGGCCCTGCTTCTCAGCTTGTCAGCACCATAGACCTGGGTCTAAATGAGGGGTTTGCAGGTAAGCTGACCCCAAGGTCATGAGTGTGGGACAGCTGATCTTGCCTCATGTCTGCTATTTGGTGGCACTAACAAGGGAGAGACCCCCTTCCCTCCCTTTAGATAGAATAACAGAAGCCATAAGCTTCTTACCATACTGAATCATTGCAATGAACATTTGCAAGCAAAGAAATATGGACAAAAGACTATACCATGGAACACATTGTGACACATTAAGCTTCCAAAACATGATTTTTTTTTCTCAGTTGGGGATAGGAGATTTGCAGGTGGCATTCATGGATGTGAGAAGAGGATAGAGATGAGCAAAATTAGAATACATGATTTGAAATTTAGGAAAAAAACGCTAAAACATTTAAAATAAAAAATATTAAATATTAAAATAAAATTAAAGAAATGAAAGAGCTCATTGTTCGAATAACTGAAATCTTGAATGTTTTAAATGATTTCATTTACTATTTCTACTGTTTTCTCTATATTGACACACCTAATGTTTCTTAGAAAAAGTAACTGTGATTATTTTTCCTAATCAAGTCTCATTTTCTTTTTTGTTGGATTTAAGTGGACAAAATTTGTGGTTGATTTCTATTCTTTTCAACTTTATTCACCTCAGTCTTCCCATTGTTCAATCATATTTACCTTGGTTAAGCTGATACCCCCAGTCTCTGACTGATTTAAAGACTCTTCCGTGGGCTTTATTTTACCTCTTGCTTTTGTTTCTTTGTTTGTTTGTTTTCTCAGTTTTATCATGATGGACCTGGAAACAGCTGTGTCTTTCTGCATGGCTTACATTACTTGAAGTCTTGAGATTTAGTCTATGATGAACCTACGGTTATGTTTTTCTCATCCTTATTAGAATATCCTGAAGTTTTTTGCCTTCACAGGTTTAAAATGTAATTTCAGAGCTCCCTTTATCATGGTCATTTACAAAAGGCATAAAAAAATCTTTGAAGGGCCTTCATAAAAATTTGGTTATTTTAAAATATTTTCCCTATTGTTTTCTATCCTGGCTATGACCCCAGACCAGAAGAAGTACTAGGGTTTATTTTCTACTTATTCAAACATAACACTTAAGCCAACTTTTAGGTGCTACAATATCCGTCTTATTAGTAGTATATTTAAGATAGATTTTAGCATTTGAAATGCTTGCTATTTTGTTCTCCTGAATATTGCTATTTTTAAATGTTTCTCTAACATTTTCATGTATAAACTGGTATTAAGATTTTGATATACCTCTTGCTTCCCCATGAATTGTTTTTCTTGTGTTTATCCTTTTGTTCTGTACAATTTTTTAAAAAGAATATTGGCCATTGTCAAGAAAATTTTGCAACAATATTTTTAGACTCTGGATGAACTTTACTGTACAAAGCATTTATTTTTGCCTGTTATATAATGTTGTTAGAAGTAGTTGCTGTCCTCAGCTTGCTTAGTCATTTTCCTACTGCTATGAAGAAACACCATGACCAAAGAAACTTACAGAAGAAAGCATTTAATAAAGCTTACAAGTCCAGAGTCCAGAGGCTGAGTCTATGAATGACAAGACAGTTCTAAACTACTCAAAGTAATCCTGAACTACATGTCTCAGTCAATATTAAGCTGTTTTGATTTCTCTTCTGACAGTCTAATGAAACTAGTCTAAAACTTTGCAGTTCCTCTTCAACCAGATTCTTAAGACAAGGGCAAAACACATCCATATCCACACAAGAATTGTCTCTAGTACAGTTTCTAATAATGTTCTGCTCTTAATCCTCTTGAACTGAGCCCTATCAGTCCTTATTGCTCTCAATACTACAGACTTTTGAACTCTTACTAAGGTAGCAAATTAAGTGCTGCTTACAACATTCATCTATTTCCTAGTTCAAAAGTCCCATATTCTTCCACTTTTCTCAAACAAACAATAAAATCCCAGTATACCCAGATCTGATATAGCAACATACCACCCCCTGGTACTGTTAGGTATCCTGAAATGATAGTTTTGGCTCAGGTTAGCAGGACTATAAAAGGGTTTCTGCTAACTAGACAAAAGTCAATATAGCTCAAGAAATTGTGACATTGGTTTTGTCCTCCAAAATTATTCATTTCTTTTCCTCTAGAAAAAGGGACATATGGTTCTCCATTGACATATCCTCATGGCTGCATATCAAAGATCACACTGGCATTAGAGTACTTGCTATATGTAACAAAACCCACACAGACACCATAGCCTGTGAGAACTGTAGAAATGATGGGGTGTGAGAGGCAATGGAGACATGTGATATCTGACTCAGGGGACCAGCACAAGGGTAAAGATCTCAATTTATTGCCTAGCCAATAAGTTTATATACAATGTTTGAGAAAATCCTAAGTTCTTAAATCTTTGACCAATTGTATCTTGCCACACTTTCTCTATGCCAAGAAAATCCTTGCCTGATGAGGTAACTCAGAATGGTGTGTGTGTGTGTGTGTGTGTGTGTGTGTGTGTGTGTGGTAAATACTGTCACCTATGAGAATTTCCCTGAAGATAGGGAAGTGGTTACTGCCCTGGCCTTGGTTCCATTATGCTGTCTCACTAGTGTGCCAAGAAATGTCTTAGATCTACTGCCATGAATAGTAAATCAGGGATCTTGATGTGCCTTATTCTCCATCACGCATTTTCCTTAGCAAAGTTGACTTCCCATCCCCCACACTGGCCCGTTTCTCTTCCTCTATGTATTCTCCACCCCACTACCCAGATTTAAGCTCCCAAACTACTGAAGTCCACAAGCTTCCTTTTGCCTATTTCTCCACTCTATTTAAAATCACTAGATCCTGCCCCACACCACACTATTTTTTCCTACTCTATTTGTTTTTTGTTTTGTTTTGTTTTGTTTTTTCCATTCTACACAATGGAATACTACTCTGCAATTAAAAACAATGAATTCACAAAATTCCTAGGCAAATGGTCAGAACTTGAAAATATCATCCTTAGTGAGGTAACCCAATCACAAAAGAACACACATGGTATGCAGTCACTGATAAGGGGATATTAACCCAGAATCTCTATTTGTTTTTATCCAATGTTTTTCTTTGCTATTCACCATAGTCTCTGATCCTAAGAGATAGCCTTTCCTGTCTAGTCTCAATATTTTTCTCCATAATATGGATTCTCCAAAATGTCTCTGAATGCAACTCTCTCTCCATATATATATACAGGTTTCTTTAATGCAGCCTCATTTATAGGTGTCAACTTCATCTTAGTTATGATCTTTCACCATGATAACTCATCATGACCAAACCAACTCATAGAAAAAAGAGTTTATATTGGTTTTTACTCTTTCAGAGGGTGAAACCATGATAATTTGGCAGAGATTATGGCAGCAAACAGACAGGCATTACACTAAAGCAGTCCTTTAGTGCTTATATCTGATCTATAAGCAAGAGACAGAGAAGGAGACCAAACTGAATGGATTGAAGTTTTTTTAACCTCCAGTGATACAGGTATCCCAGTGGGGTCACACATCCTAATACTTTTCAAACAATTCTATCATCTAGGGACCAATAATTTAAATTTGTGATCTAATGGGGTCATTATCATTCAAACTACCACATCAGTAATGTTAATCAAATAAGTGATCTTGTCTTTTAGTTTCTAATGCACTGAAAATCAGTGTCTTAGTTATGTCCAGATTTTTCAGTGATAAGACACCATATACAATGCAATGTACATGAGTTTGTGACTTATAACATTAGAAGATTACCAGAAGTTCTTTGGTGTGTTTATCTCTATGAATTAATGAGAAAATATGATCAGGAAAGAGTGGCAAGGCAAACATACCAGTCAGCCTGGTCCACTATCTTCTGGGCTATATTTTTACCATTTCCGAACATCACATGTTCTCTCAAGTGTTTTTTCTAGGAAAATGTCACATTTCCTTTTCCAGACAGCTTCCAGAAAAATACCACACCAGTGTTCTCAGCAAAGCAGCTGAATCAGGCAAAAACATCCTCTCATAACACAGTCTCCAGTAAAACATCAAATGACACAATTGAGTCTCCAAAGTAACCAGAAATTTCCACTTCATAGCTCTTACATAACTGTAAAGATTTTTTTTATAATAATGCACACAGAGGTTGTTAACACTATGTCAAAGTCAAGGCTGGAGAGATGGTCCAAGTGCTTAGAAGGGGCATGGCTTTTCTTCTAGAGGACACAGGTCCAATTCCCAGCACTGTCCCTGTGGCCCACATGCAGTTGTAAGTCTAGTACTCCTAAGTGATCTAGACCTCTCTGTGGCATCCATAGGCACAGCATAATTATACACAGTATGCATACAGAAGAAATACCCATACACATTCAATACAATGAAAAACTCAAAATAGAAAAAGAAAACAACAAGAAAACTAAGCTAAATCAAAGGAGAAGACATAAGATATACACTAAGTAAGAAAACATTAAGTCAATGTCTAAGAATTCATTAATTCATTTAAAAAATATTCTGCCATACTCTGTTGAACTCAATTGATTTGTGTTTATTTGTACAATGGTTATTTATTATTTGCTTTCAGCTGAGTTTTACCAAACAGCCTGGTAAAGAATACCATATTTCAACATTATTACACAATCCTCAGGGCATTCACTGTTCTTTTGAAATAAAAACTAGTGATATCTCTTGCAAATACAAAAATCTATTTTTTTTTAGGATAGATAACCACAAGACTGATAAATACATACAGAAAATCTAGATTTTATTTATTTTTTGCCTTTTTGCCATCAGAGCACATTTTAATTTTTTTATTTTTTAAGTTTTATCTTTTAAATTCTCTTTAATCTTTTTTTTTCTTACAGTCCAGTTGTTATCCCCTTCCTGGTCATCCCTCTAACAGTTCCTCCTCTTTCATTGATAGAGGATGTCTCACCCCCTACTGACCCCCAGCTCCAGGCCTTCCCATTCCTTAGGGCAAGTGTTTCGAGAGTTAAATGCATCTTCTCCCACTGAAGTCAGATGAGGAAGTCTGCTGTATATATATCAGGCTCCTCATATTGCATACTAGCATTTCACTTAGAAAATACTAGACAATAGATGATGTGTAGCCTATGGATTATAGCTACCATTTTCAAACCCGACAAAAATAACAACATCACAAAGTTATGCTGGCAATGGGAAATGTCTTTTCCATGGAAGAGCATACCAACTGAATATGCAATACCAAGTCTTCACCACTGAAAATATAAATACCCATAACATCATATAGATTAAGGGAGTATTAGGACTATATATGTATAAATATATGCATGTTTGAATTTGAAAACTATGACTGAAAAAAAGAGATTGAATTTGCAAAAGAAAAAGTTGGATATGTTGATGTGTTTAGCAAGAGAAAAGAGAAGGGAGAAATGTAATTATAAGCTCAAAAACTGAAACAAATTAAACAATACTTTTCAATGTAAAGGAAACAATGTAGAGGAATCTAAAGGCAATTGCATGTTAAATCCCTGTGGGGTCACACATCCTAATACTTTTCAAACAATTCTATCATCTAGGGACCAATAATTTAAATTTGTGATCTAATGGGGTCATTATCATTCAAACTACCACATCAGTAATGTTAATATTTTTTCCTCATACAAACAATTTTTACTTTTATTGTAAGTCCTTTTTTTGTAAGTACTTTTTTGTAAGTACTTTATTGTAAGTACTTTTATTGTTTTATTTTATTTTATCTTAGTCACATTGCAAGGTGAGTTTCTTCCACAGGAGTAGTTTAGTCAACACAAAACAGACTGTTTTATGTTTTTTTTTTTTGGTTTGGCGTGTGTGTGTGTTTGTGTGTGTGTGTGTGTGTGTGTGTGTGTGTCTTTTAGCTTGGTTCATTAGTTTTGGATTGATTTTTTGATCTTTAAGTTTTAGAGAAAGATCTCAAAGCTGTGGGACTCTCAAAGGAGTTGTGAAGGGGAAAGATTATGTTTAAAATATAGTGTATACCATATTTAAAAAGTAAAATTATTTAAACTGTTTTATCCAAAATAGGATTTTGATAATCATGCAATTTAATTTATGTTTTAGAAAGAAATTTCAAAGGCTGAATAGATAATATTAATTTCACTAGAGCAACAAATTAAAATGTAATGAGACACAAAAAGGCAAATACATACCCTATATTTATGTAACTTAACTTCCAGTCAATAAGAAAAAATAGGTCATATTTGGGATTAACTGATACTTATGATAGAAATAATGTAAAAATTTAACTAGCACTGACATAAACATCTTATTTCTACATTAATATTCTCTGTAAGAATATACTAAAACTTAGGAATCAATTGTTCAGAGAATTTATTCCAGTAACAGAAAATTACAATGTAGCAGCAGAATAGGAAATAGAGAAGGTGAGAGTAAGATTAATATGTTAAACAAAATAAATGACAGTAGAAGATTAGAAATGCTACATGAAGCACAAAGACATGCACACACACACACACACACACACACACACACACACACACACACACACACACTACAAACTAGAGAGAAGTGTTGTGCCCTGTAAATGACCTAGGAAATATGAGCATCATGACCCAGTGCTTTTGAAAATAGGCTTTCCCAACTCAGAAGCCCATTCCCATTCTCTGGAGTGTTTGTCCTGTACTGGATTGTCCCTTTTTCTATGACCTTACTAAATAAAATGATTTAATTATTTGTCCCAGTGGGTGGAAAAACTGGAAACTTCAGTGGGTATTCACTTACTCACCCACAAGACTCAGACCCTTTATTATGGCACAGGAATGAAAGACAAAACTGGCCAGTGTTGACAGTTGTTAAAGTGAAGGAATAAATGCATCAGTGTTCATTGTTCTTTTCTGTGGCTTTTGAGGTTTTCTGAGGAAGCTGCATCTATATGAAAGATTCTTTTGAGTGCCTAGGTGATAAACCATCATGGATAATACTAGAATGCAACATTGAAAGCAATAATTACCTTAGACAATACTAAACCTATTAATAATCATTTGCCTTAACTGTGGTATCTGGCTTAACAGCTTATTGATTATTATATAAGCATTTATAAATGTATCATTAACCTTAGCACCCTTTAGCGTCTGTCAAGCAAAGTTATAAAACTTGAAAGATAGTACACGACACATATAGAAGATATTTTTTCATTGTGAAGGCTCATCTTCATTCGCAGCCTTACTGGATGGAGAAACACTATAGCACATACCTCTCAGACCATCTTTCAAGGGTGAACTGAAAAGACCCATCCTTAGAGTGAATTATTGACAATAGACAATGCAGAGCTTGCGATTGAACAGAAAACATTGTCTTACCTTTGTTTCATCTTTAGTGAGTCCATTTGTGATTGCTGATGATGATGTTACTGCTTCTGCCGCCTCATGGTTTCATATTCCAGTGTGGTAGATACAATACTGACAACTCTATAGGAACCTTCCTGGCCTTTTGTACCAATAAGATTGACAGGACAGGAAGCATTGTGAACTAAGAAGCCACCTATTCTCTACACCTTTTTGCAGTTGGTCATTTTTATAAGACCCAGATTCTATTATGTGAGACAAAATTCACTCTCTTTCCTGCAGCTAACTTTGTGATATCACCAGTTATGGAAAAGATAAATATACAGATTTTTTTTCTATTTTCTTCCAAATCATAGATTTAAAAGTTCAGGAAACTGCTTATGCATTAGATAATGTCATTCGGGGTAACTTGAATCTGTGCTCATGATTCATGTTTGGCTGCCTTTGTCTCAGAATAAGACATTTTCTAATTTTCTTTGAAGCAAAGTTGTTAGGATAGATTAAGAGTTCTTTTTTTGTTAATATTCAATGAAAATGAATATGCATGAATTAATGAAAGTGTTCTAAATGGGGGAACAAGAGACATGTTTTAAATGTTTGTTTTCTCACAGCAAAGCTCTATGCATGTCAAATGCAACTTACTCCTTAAATACTGGAAGGAACATAATGAGTATGGTTTATGAAACCAAAGACATATTGTTCTGCTAAATGTTGTTCTGCTCATTCATGGTCGAAATACATTGTAACAAGATGGACAAATCAATTGTCCATGGTACATCTGTGAGAACACTAGAACAGTTTATGCCATTAAGGACTTGCTTCTGCCAAGCTATTTAAGTGTTTGCCTGAAACATCAATGTAGGTTATGAAAGTTGAAATAAAACGCAAAATGAACTCTGCTGTGGCACTCCACCAGGGATCCATTAAGCAAATTTCATAGAGTCCTTTGGGTATTCTTTCCTTTAAAACTATGAGACAAACAAGGAATAAAGTTGTAAAGAAGCCATATGCTATTTTATTTCCACAACTCTTTTGTGTAAAGAAATTTTCAATCCCTGAGATAATCACATAGAAAGTATAGAAATCTAATGATATCAATGCATGTTAACAACCAATAAAATATAAATATATTTGCAACTAATTCAGGTTTTTTTAAAAAATACTATTTACCTTTAGGGTTAAAGATTAAAAACTAGATTCTAAATATGTAAAGACTTTCAGTGTATAGCTAGTGAGTGAATACAGGTAGCTACTGTCAGTTTCATAAAGAATACTTCATGTATACTATAATTATATGAAAAGATAAGTATAGACAATGATTATACTTTACTATACTATGAGGCTGCATGCCCACAGCCACTAGATTTTTGGCAAAGACAACAATACACATTGGGCAAAGGCCAGCACATAAACAAACACTGTTTGCAAAATTGTATAGCTATACATTTTCTGTCTGTTAATGAACTAATGGATGATGATGATTCAGGACATTTAATTGAAGTATATATTCAATATGAAACAAGATCCAAATACTAGGTATAATTACTGAAGTAAATTTGTGATATGATTGTCTTCATTTACAAGTTTTGTCTTCTTTATTATTCTCTCATATATTATACCCAGTTTTCCCTACCTCTTCTCCTCCCAGTATCTTACCCAAAACTTATCTCTTCCCCAGATATACTCCTACTCCACTTCTGTTCAGAAAGTGACAGCCTTCCAAGATACCTCAACCAAAAATTGTATATCAAATTGCAATAAGACTAGTCATCCCCTCTCATATTAAAGCTGGACAAGGCAACCCAGTAGGAGAAAAAAGTGTCCCAAAATCAGGCAAAAGAGTTAGAGCCTCCAACCCCTACTGTTAGGAGTCCCACAAGAACAAGATGCACAACCATAACATGTACACAGGGCCTGTGTCAGACACATTCAGGCTCTCTGATTATTGATTCAGTCTCGTTGAACCCCTATGAGACTAACTTAGTTGATTCTGTGGGTTTTATTGTCATGTCTTTAACCACTATCAGTTATATAATCCTTCCTTCCCCTTTTCCACAGGGTTCCTTGAGCTCAGTCTAATGTTTGACTGTGGGTCTCTCAGTATCTGTTTCCGTCCTCTGTATCTGGGTGAAGTTTCTCTGGTGACATTTTAAGGTACAGATATATTAAGTTGTGAAATTTCATTGCCATTCAAGTAGATTCCCTTTCCTCTATCTTTAAGTAAGATTTGGGTATATTCTTTTTTCTCAAACCTTTCCCTGATTCTTCACTTTGTTTGCCACTCAGTTAGGAATCACTTTTAAACATGAGTGTTTCCTTCTACAAACAAATGTCACTTACATTGTTTGAGATTAAAGGTGTACAAAGAGCATATCTATATTCCAGTCAGAGTATTAAAGGTGCCTGCTAATGGTGGAACCACACCAAAACTGGAAACAATTATTTTTCAGTAAATATCACAATCTTGGGGTTCCCAGGGTGATTAAATATTCTGCAACAATGTTCTTCCTCTTTCAAGGTATGTAAAAGTTTGTTTGGAATTTTGATGGGAATTGCATTGAATCAGTAGATTGCTTTTGGTAAGGTGGTCATTTTTAAAATATTAATATTACCAATACAACTTCTGATATATTTCTCAGTTTATTTCTTCAGAGACTTGAAGTTCTTCTTATACAGATCTTTCACTGGTTTGGTGAGAGCTCTACCAATATATTTTATATTAGTTGTGGATTATATAAAGGGTGTCATTTCCTTAATTTCTTTCTCAGCCTTTTTATAGTTTGGATAAAGTAGAGCTACCTATTTACTTGAGTTAATTTTGTATCCAGCCACTTGCTGACTGTGTTTATCAGCTGTAGGATTTCTCTGGTAGAATATTTGGGGTCACTTATGTGTACTATAATATCATTTGTGAATAGCTTTACTTAGACTTCTTTTTTTCAGATTTGTATTCCCATAATCTCCTTTAATCATCTTATTCACTAGCTAGACCTTCAAGTATTATGTTGAATAAATATGGAGAGAGGGTGTAGCCTTATCTTGTCCCTGATTTTAGTGGAACTGTGTTAAGTTTCTCTCAGTTTAATAAAATGTTGGCTATTGGCTTACCATAGGCTGCTTTTATTGTGTTTAGGTATGCACCTTGTATTCCTACACTTGATCTTAGCCAAAAGGCCGAGAAGCGATGCACCTTGTATTCCTGATCTCTCCAATATTAACATGAAAATGTGTTGAATTGAGTGCTGCTCCAGTACAGGTCCGTGCTCATATATGTCCTTAATGCTCTCTTCTATGTCTACAGAACCCTCTTTCCTTCAACCACAGTGATCTGACTGCCAGAAGCTCACCATGTCTATTCTCAGGGTCCATGTCAGAGAGATCTTTGACTCCTGTGGGAATCCCACTGTTGAGGTGGATCTGTACACTGTAAAAGGTCTCTTCTGAGCTGTGGTGCCCAGTGTTGCATCCACTGGCATCTATGAGGCCCGAGGTCCTGGAACTCCAAGACAATGATAAGACCCACTTCCTGGGGAAGGGTGTCTCACAGGATGTTAACACATCAATAACACTATTGCACCTGCTCTGGTTAGCAAGAAAGGTAATGTTGTGGAGCAGGAGAAGATTGACTAACTGATGATCGAGATGGACAGCACCGAGGATAAATCTAAATTTGGTGCAGATGCCATCCTGGGAGTGTCCCTGGCTGTCTGCAAAGCTGGTGCCGTGGAAAAGGGCATGCCCATTTACCATCACATTGCTGACTTTACCGACAACCCTGAAGTCATCCTGCTGGTCCCGGCTTTCAATGTGATCAACAGCAGTTCTCATGCTGGCAACAAGCGGGTCATGCAAGAGTTCATGATTCTGCCTGTGGGAGCATCCAGTTTCCAGGAAGCCATGCACATTGGAGCAGAGGTTTACCACATCCTGAAGAACAAAGAACGTAATCAAGGAGAAGTACAGGAAAGATGCCACTGATGTGGGTGATGAGGGCGGATTCGCACCTAACATCCTGGAGAACAAAGAAGCACTGGAGACTGAGAATGCGAAGGCCGGCTACATTGAGCAGGTTGTCATCCGCATGGATGTGACTGCCTCTGAGTTCTACAGGTCTGGCAAGTAAGACCTGAACTTCAAGTCTCCAGATAACTCCAGTCGGTACATCACACCCGCCCAGCTGGCCGACCTATACAAACTCTTCATCCAGGACTACCCAGTGGTGTCCATTGAAGACCCCTTTGACCAGGATAACTTGGATACTTGGCAGAAGCTCACAGCTAGTGCAGGCATCCAAGTGGTGGGCTATGACCTCACAGTGACCAACCCTAAGTGGATTGCCAAGGCTGCAGGTGAGTAGTCCTGCAACTGACTCCTGCTCAAAGTGAACCAGATCAGCTCTCTGTGACTGAGTCTCTGAAAGTGTGTAAGCTGACCCAGTCCAATGGCTGGGGCGTCATGGTGTCCCACAGATCTGGGGAGACTGAGGACACTTTCATCGCCGACCTGATGGTGGGGCTCTACACTGGCAAGTCAAGACTGGTGCCCCTTGCAGATCTGAGCGCCTGGCCAACTACAATCAGATCCTTAGAATCGAGGAAGAACTGGGCGGCAAAGCCGAGTTTGCTGGCAGGTCCTTCAGGAACCTGCTGGCCAAGTAAAGCACAGTCTGGAGACCCAGGAGCCACTAGTTGCTTAGGTCTTCTGTCCCGTACGTCATCCAGGCAGCTCAAGGACAGACCAGTGCTTGCCTCTCCCATATAACTGTTTTCTAAGACATCCACACCTTACACCAGGAACCATGCTGGAGACCCCAGCTTTGTAATCATGTGATTGATCTGAATCGTTGTTTCTGTCAGCTGACTTTCATCTAGTCACCTGATTTCCATCTTGTGTCTGGAGTGCTCAGAACTCCAGTGTAATCTCTAGGGTGCCCACCATCAAGATTCCCCCAGTGGTGTATATGTAAAAATAAAAGCCTCAGAAGCAAAAAGAAAAAAAAAAAGAAAGAAAGAAAGAAAATGTGTTCAATTTTGTCAAATAAGTTTTTGTTTGTTTCTTTGTTTGTTTTTTTACCATCTAATGGGATGATCATGTTCCTTTTTCTTTCAGTTTGTTTATATGATGGGATAACATTGATGAATTTTTGTATGTAGAACCATCCCTGCCTCCCTGGATGAGTCCTACTTGATCATAGTGGAGACTATCTCTGACTTCTTGAATTTACTGTGTGTGTGTATTTTACCGACTAATTTTTACATCAGTGTCATAAGGGAAAATGGTCTGAAAACACTTTCTTTGTTGAGTCTTTGTGTGGTTTAGGTATCAGTTTTATTGTGGCCTCATTGAATGGGTTTGAGAGTTTGGAGATGTTCCTTCTATTTCTATTTCGAGGAATAGTTTGAGGAACAGTGGTATTAGCTCTTCTTTGCAAGTATGATAGAATTCTTCACTAAAACCATGTGTCTCTGTTTTTGTTGTTGTTGGTTTGTTTAGTTTGGTTTGTTTGGTGTGAAGACTTTTAATGACTACTTCTATTTCCTTAGTGGTTACAGGACAATTATATTGTTTAACTAATCGTAATTAGCTGTGAAAAGTTGTATCATCACGTCTATCTAGAAAGTTGTTTCTTTAGATTTTTTTTTTAATTTTATAGAGTACAGTTTAGAAGATTGAAATAAGACCTAATGATTCTTTGAATTTCCTCAGTCTGTTGTTATACCTTCCTTTTCTTTTCTTATTTTGTTAATTTCAATACTGTCTCTCTCTCACATTTTCATTAGTTTGGCTAAGGGTTTGTCTATATTATTGATTTTTCCCAAAGAACAAGCTCTTGCTCTCAAGATTCCTTATATTGCTATCTTTATTTAATATTGATGGATTTTACTCTGGATTTTTCCATCTATTCTACTTGTGTATGTTTGCTTCTTTTTGCTCTAGAGATTTTAGGTGTGCTTTTAAATTGCAAATATGAAATCTCTTCAATTCTTTTCTGAAGTCACTTAATGCCATGAACTTTCCTGCTAGCCACACTTTCATCGTGCCCGATAAATTCATGTATGCTTTGTCTTCATTGTCACTGACTTCTAGAAAGTCTTTGTTTTCATTCTTTATTTCTTCCATAGCCAGGTGGTTACTGAGTAGAGTGTTGTTCAGTTTCCATAAGTTGTAGGATTTCTGTTGTTTCTGTTGTTGTTGGAGTCTAGATTTAGTCCATAGTGGTCTGATACGATACAAGGAGTTATTTCAATTTTCTTGTTTCTGACTGGTCAATTTTAATGAAGATTCCTTAGGGGCTGAGAAGAAAGTATATTGTTTTCTGTTTGAATGAGATATTTTGTAGATAGCTGTTAGGTCTTGAATACTTTTATTCATTTTCTTTCACATCTTTGATTTAATTTTCTTGTGTTTCTTTAAAGATGTATTCATTGTTTTTTTAAAGGCCTCTATTATCTTTATAAGATTGGGTTTAGGGTTGTCTTGTGCTTTGCTTATGTTAGGATATCCAGGACTTGCTGTAGTAGAATAGTTGAGCTTTAGTGGTGCCATTTTGCCTGGCTCTGAACGATTATGTTCTTAAGCCTTTAGCTATTCAGTTGTCCCTGGTCTTGGTTAGATATTCCTAATACTGACAGGACTCGCTGGAGTGGCAGGAAGGCTCTTAGACCTGAAAATGGAGCTCAGGGAACAGTATAATGCTTACCTCTGTTGCCTGTGCCCCAAGTGGAACTACATGTTTCTGGGGTCCTGTAGGCTATCTGTGCCCCAGGTGAACCCAGCAGCCAGGCAGGGGGTTTCCTGGGAGAGGATTATCCTGGATGTTCTTCCAGTCAGGCATGCTTCTTAGGACAGGAAGTTAATGGATCTGAGAGGAGGGTGGACAGTGTGCAGCTCACCTCTACTGACAGTGCTCAGGTAGTCCCAACAGGCAGGGGCTACAACATGAGTCTAACCTGGGCATCCCCAGGACCCCTGAGGTAGGAAAGCAATCAATGCAATGTTTTGTTTGTTTACTTGTTTTCTGCAGTGAGTCAGAGTTCTTTTTCTACATGTCGGTGTACCCCTGTCCTGTCCCATCTTGCCTACCACTCTACTGGCACAGGCAGTAGTCTACTACTAGTGAGTGGAGACAAGAACTACATGAATTTACAGGTAATTAAAACAGTGTAATAGTTGAAAGGTAGATTGAATCTTGTAAATGTCTACCAAAAAATCTGAGGCTTAAAGTCCTGAGAACATTTTTCCTTACACTTGTTGAACACAGTATTGCATCCTAATATATTTATATGTAAAACAGTATGTGTAAAAATGCCTTTTAAAATTAGTATGAGCTTTGTGATAAAAGCTCTGCTTAAAAAGGCACCATTTCTATTAACTGCGAATGAATTATAAGTAAACTGACATATTAAGAATAGGTCTATACTGTTAAAAATATACTAACTTTTGAAATTGTGCTATTTGAAGCTGAATTTTATCTTTAAGAACATTGCAATTATCTTACATATTAAAAAAAAGAAAAGAAAAAGAAAAAAGAAAAAAATGGAAAAAAAGAAAGAAAAAGTGGCCTGTAAGAAAATTTCACTATTGAATAAAGATTACAAAATATTATGTAAAATTTTTAAAATTCTCTAATCCAAAAGAGAACATTAGAACTTTTTGATATTTTAAGAAGGAGTATGCATTGTGACATAGCATGGGGTGGGATGGCATGGAAGTGTCTTATAAAATATTCTCCTTATGACCCTTAAATACCACAGCTTTTATCACATAGAACTTAAGATTAATGAACGCTTTCATAGTTTTTTTTTTTTAATGAATTTTAGCTACTCTAATACCCATTAAAAACATGCTGTATTTTTTTTCCCTAGACAGGGCTTCTTTGTATAGCCCTGGCTGTCCTGGAACTCACTTTGTAGACCAAGCTGGCCTTGAACTCAGAAATCCTCCTGCATCTGCCTCCCAAGTGCTGGGATTAGCCATGCTGTATCTTGAATGTTTTTCCCATTAAGTAATCCTGGGACATGCAAATGAAAAAGGCAATGTGTCCATGTTTGCAATCTCCAGAAATGTAACCATGGGCAATAATGAAATTTGTTTTATTGTTTGTTCTGTTAAGTTTACATAAAATGCTTAATGTGTAACTCAAAAATCTGTAGAATGAGTCAGGCAAGTAGTGAGATATTAGAATTATTTTCCACATGAAATTCTAGTTCATTACAATTACAAACTTATACACATATTCAAAAAGAAAAAAGTTTAATTTTTATTTACTTTTTCCAAAGCAAATATGACTAAAATTATAATTTTAAGAGATTCCCCTTTATTACAGATGTTAAAGGAGTTGAAATTCATAGATCAATAAAACAATTCACTAGAATGACCAAATGATACATAACTTGAACTTTTTCTAGTGATGAGTATAAATCTGACTAGTTATATGATGACTGACTGAAAACTTATGAAAATTGATAATAGGCACAAGAAGTGATCAACATTATTTCAGGTAACAAACCAAACATGCTATTCAAAAATATATACAGAAATCCTATTCAGTGTTGTCATAGATAGAGAAGAGCAAAATAAAACTTTTTATTTCAGTGGACTTCTGGTCTAATCTTTTATTTACTGAGCAAGAAGAAAGTTGTATTTTAATGGACAATGAGCAGTAAATAGAGCTGTATTAATTTCAAGTGATTAGATCAGCAACTCAGTTGAAATACTTAATCTCTAGCTGATTCAAAACTCTCCATGAGTAGACTCATTTTAGCATATTTCTTCTAATTTTGTGAATCTCAAAATCTTCCTTCATCTTTTGATCCTGTAATAGAGTCTATTTTTTCTAGAATAAAATCCAGCTGTGACAGTAATGTTAATAGTCATATATATTAATAGTCATATACATACTTTCCACACTGACTACCTTGACTTTCAATCTTTTTGTATCTATGAACTTCATGAATTAGTTGACTAATGACTTGCAATAATTGCAAGTATAGTTTTGGACTCTTGTCCTCTAGGTTCTGACTTTCTGCTTATGCTTACTACAATTTTCTCTATGTGTTTTGAAGCTCCTTGCAGCCTAGAACAATGTCCAATATAATTTACTTGAAGCAGAGACTAGAATAATCATAGGCAAATGGGGATGACTTTCTGAATACGTGCTATAGCGCATAATTCATACTTAGAAATACCCTGCTATCACTTAAATAGATATCGGAGTTCCATGAGTCAAGAAAAAATATTTACAGAATGAAATATTACATCATGGATTTAAGAATTACCTGAACACTGTTTTTTTTTTGTTTGTTTGTTTATTGATTGGTTGATTTGTTTTGTTTTTTTTTCAGAAAATACACAAATACTTGGTTTTTTTTAGAAAAAATAAGGTATCATAAAATTCCCAGCTTGTTTTTTTTTGAATTATTTTATTTTATTCTTTAATTCGTTTTTTACAGTCCAGATTTCATTCTCCTCCTGGTCTGCACCCCGACAGCTCCCCATCCCATACTCCCCCTTGTCAAATGTCCAACGCCACCACCACCCCCAGGCCTCCCCACCCCCTGGGGCTTCAAGTCTCTCAAAGGTTAGGCACATCTTCTCTTACTGAAGTCAGACCAGGCAGTACTCTGCTGTATGTGTTTCTGAGTCCTCATATCAGCTAGTGTATGCTGCCTAGTTTTAAATTTTTCATGGAAATTTTGTTGTATGTCATTATTTTAGAGTGAAATATACAAAAAGAAGCTTAGAGTCTAAGAAGCCAATAGAAGGTGAGACAGGAGGCAGACATCCCAAAGGATAGAAACGCTAAGGATGGATGCAGGTGGGAAATGTGGCCCTTGGGAAGCAACTGAGATGATCAGAAAAGCTGGTTGTGAGCACTGTAGGAGGTTTATTAATGAGGTTTATGAATGAAACTCACAATAAGGAAAAGCTCATTTATATGGCAGATTATAGTATACATTTTGTCAGTTTCCATGTATGTATATTTTACAAAACTTGATTCACTTATTTACTGCTCAGAAGTTGTAGTATATGATAACAATTACTGCTTACTGTGAAGGTTAATTTATTTGTCCTCACTTTCAACTTCAGACGTTAGTTTTCACTAGTTTGCCATCTTTATAAATTCCAAAAATACTTGAAACATTTTTAGTTGTGCCTTGAAGTGAAAGATTTATCATCAAAATCCTATGAGGTGAAAGAGAAAGGGTAAAGGAACATGTGGCATGCTAAAGAATAAGTAGAAAATTTAAAAAGGAGAGAAATATCAGCATCCTGTCTCAAATTCTTCTCCTTCACATGCATAGCTAAAGTCCTGCTCAAGGCACTGAAGGGGATGTGTGCTTTTCTAAGAGAAAGCTCTGTATACAGTTTTCCCTTAGAACTAAATTATATCATTAGCTGTATTTATTCTAATTTCTGTTGAAAGTGTATTGGGCAGCTTTAGAGATTCACCATAAACATGTCAGAGTAGGTTATAGGGTCAGGAATAGCTGAGGGGACATTCTTGGTATGTGTAATTAGCACAAAGGATGTATTCTCAAGAGTATGGACAGATATTTTTAAGCCCGTTTGAATCAAACTTTTAATTTTAATGTGAATTTGAATTCCATTTGTTCATTGCCTGATATCTGAAAAAAATCTAGGTTTTTCTGATTTGTTTTTATTTATTCTATGAGAATTTTATACAGTGAATTGTTATCATTTTAATTGCTGTCTATAAATCTTTTAAGATTTTTCTCTGTTCTGCATAAATTGTGTTAATTTGACACAAGCTAGAATCATCTGAATGGAGGGACAATCAGTTGAGACAATGGCTCCGTTAGATCTCTAGGGCATTTTCTTAATAAGTGATTTATTGCAGAGAGCCAAGCCCATTGTGAGTGGTGTAATTTCAGAACTGATGATCCTAAAATTTATAAGAAAGGTGACTGATCTGTTCTCCTCTATGGCTTCTGCATCAGCTGGCTCCAAGGTTTTTTTTTGTTTTGTTTTGTTGTTTTGTTTTATTTTGTTTTGTTTTGTTTTGTTTTTTGACTTTTTGAGTTCCTTTAAATGATAAACAATGATGTGATCCTGTAAGCCAAATAAACCCTCTACTCTCTAAGTTGCTTTGGGCATGGTGTTTCATAACAACATCAGAAATCCTGAGAACACTCTCCAGTCAAGCAATTTCATGTGCTTTATCTTAAAAGTGTGAAAACATCTACTAAAAAACATGAAGTACAGATACTGTTGGCTAACTATTGAGAATGAGGCATGTCCTGGAATGTGGTTGGCAATCTGTTGTCACTCCATAGAAGTCAACAGGCTTGCCCTTTTCCAGCTAATAACATTTGTGACTACCTTCTGCTGTGATTTCATCCAGTTCTGAGTTTGTGCTGGTCTTGTGCATGTTGGTATATATGCATTAGGCCCTTTGTGTTGGGAAAATGTTCCTCTCTACTGTTTTCTACTACCTCTGGTTCTTAATATATTAAACATAGAAACAAAAACCAACTTGAATACTTTACATGCAGTAATACATCAGTGCTATAATAGTATGTTTGTGATATATATGTTTTCATATATGGTTAGCATGGTTTTGCATATACGTCTCTCCACTGTGTTGTAATTTAATTGAATCTCACTTTTATCAGTAAAGAGATGTATTGGTTGGCCTGGTAATCTATTAATAATGAAATGTTTGTGTTTGGTTTTTGGAGTACTAAACTTATACTATAATTTTCTAGGGTAGCAATTATGAAAGATATTGTTAAGTCATAATACATAGTAAAATAAGAAAGATATATAAAACTTTAAAATGTGATTGCTTATTATTGGAAGATGGAGGATAGAAAAATATATAAAGCCTAAATAATACAAAATTTTTAAAAACATCAGAATTATTTGGAGTTACTTTCATTTTAAAAAGGAAAAATAGCATAGTAAGATTTAACACAATATACCATGTTAAAAAATTTCATCGTAGAATAAAAAAAAATGTACTTTAATTATTTGTTGTTCTTTAACACTAGTGAAACTCATCCATTGTAACTATAATTTCTGGTTAAACTATTAATTTGTGGCTTTGCTAAAATTGAGTGAAATATGTCTCCTGGCACGTTGAAATGAAACTATATATAGAAACAAATACTGTAAAGCTGCTATAAGACAAATATTTGTATTTTAAAAGAAATAGCATCTCATTGTGAATATAAATATTATTTATTCAATTACATATCATTTACTTTCATCTATTAATTAAAGCAAACAAATAAAAACATTAAATTTATATTCACTTTGAATATGCAAATTAAATTTTATATTTTTATTTTACAATTTTTCTATAATAAAATTATTTTCTTAATTTATATCAGCTTCTTTCTTTAGCCAAATTTGAATAATTCCAGATGCTCATATATCTAACATTATCTGAAGGCAATTTCTTTGTGTATGTATACAAATGAAATTCTAAGATATGCATTAAGTAATAAAATACAGGGCATGAAGTCATTGTTTTTAACCTGCTTTATCAATCATGTATTTTTGACACTTTAAAAATTTAAGTTACAATAGAATTAGTTAAAATTTATGTCTCCTTTCGCTTCTAAATAATTAATTTCATTACCTTTCAAAGAAGAAGTGATGGTGACATTTCTAATTGAGAAGCTGTTCAGGAAGTAACAATTTGGGTTCTGTTAGAAAAAAAAGTCAGTTGTGTTTTTGAGTGGGAACAGATTTCTAATGCATTATTTACGCAGCCAACTGTAACCACTCCTTCTGTGTTCTTTCAGAATTTTTCATCAATGCTCGCAGACCTCATTTTTCAAAATACATATTATTTTTCCCAATAAATCAAGCAAGGCCTGCGGGAACATATTATACTCTTTCATGTAGAAAGAATACAGGGAAACAATATTTAAAACTTACCAAGTGTAACTGATAAACTCTCTTGCCTGCTATAAATTGTAATTAGCTGTTAACCACTCTTTTCTGAACTGTGCTTAGGCTTATGCAGACAAAGTAGCTTGTTCAGTACCACACTGTTTATTATTAGAAACTCTTCGTTATCTCTCACTAGTCTAAAATTGTTGAAGTTAAAGAAGTAAATAAAGAAAGCTTAGAGACAGATAAAGTGCATGATAAATAATCCATATGTAGAAGTAGAAAACTTTAATTATGAAACTTATTTTATTTTTCTTCATAATTTAAAAGCACACTAACCCATGTCTCATTCTTAGATAAGGTTAGAACAAAGTAAGTGTGTTACTTTACGGAGTTAGACAATTTATCCTCTTGTGACACAGCTGTAGAAAACCAGGAAGTTCTGATGTCTCTCTAGCAAGTTCCAATTCACTCTCTATTCTGAGTTGTGATATGCCCAAATTGCATGTTTCTGATTCTAACCAGGTCCCTTTAGGACATTAGTTTCACACTTGCTGATGACTAGTTAGAATGAAAGCAAATCTGTTGCTTGTCATTGTGTAAAGGAGAACTATTTTATAAGAAATGTGTTTCAGGAGAAAAAGATGCCTAATGAAGACATAAAATTAGTTTGGTTTATCACTGAGCTCTAATGTCTAAAGAAGCAATGACTAAAATTGTTTTTATCAGACATGCAGTGAATAGTGTTTAGTTGTTTCATTGTGAATAAAACATTATAGCATGGTTAAATTTTTCTAAGAGAAACTACATAATGAAACTGATAGATCTATAGCTTCCTTGATATCAACACTAAAGCAACATTTGTTTTCCACTATTTCTGATGAGACCACTTTCTCTATAATTAAAAGTTTTATTTTCCTACAAGAAAGTAGTTATCGAGATCAGCCAGTAAGTTGGGTTGTCAAAAGAAGACCAATATTGTGGATTACTGAGTACATTACTTCCTAACAAGTATAATTCTGTGCTCTCACGTTTAGCCAAATTAAAAGAAAAAAGATGTAAGGATTTCTTCAAATTTACCTTAAGGATGAGAAAATTTGAGTAGACATAAAATATTTCTGTAGTAAAAAATATTTTTATAATATTTATATATTTGTATGAAGCATTTAAAATGTTTTCCAGTGGTTCAATATCTGACTTGACTTTTCAGTGTCCAGCCAATATTTTTTTATATTTTATAATTTCACTAGGCAAAAAGAGAGCATAGGTGGCTATATGGTTTAAACTATTTATTTTCCTTTGATAGGACTGGAGTTCTATTTCCAGCACAGACATGGTGGATCACACCAATCTACAGCTTCAATTTCAAAACCTCTACTACCCCCTTCTCACATTTCAGAGGACCAGGCATGCATTCTGGATTTTTGAATATCTAAGTAATATTTGCTATTCCAGCACACCAATACACCTATAATTCATGGTTTGAAAGTTTTTTACTATCTTGGACCTTGAATAGACCTTTTCTAGTGATGTCATTAACGTTGTGCAACCATGTGCCAACTGAGTCAAGATAAACCAGTCAATCTATTATCCTTGTGAATTTTCATAATACTGTACTTAACCTTCAAAGAACTAAAGACTAGAGGTGACTCCAGGGGTTTATCTTCTAAAAATTATTGGGCCTACCCTTGGCGACCTCTGCTCCAGGGATCGACTGCACTGAGCATCCCGGTATCCAGGGACCTCCCAATATAACATCTCTTGGGACACAGCCTGTTAGACTTCCATCTGCGCCAAAGAGCGGGGCAGCTCTGCGGTCAGGTCATCTGGGCACCAGTTCTGCTGTGGGCCATCTGCCCTGCAGAGTGATCTGCGCCGAGAGAGTGCAGAGTGAACTCTGCCATCTTTGCTCCTGCCAAAGGGCAACTGGGACCTCCAGACACAGGGATAATCAAGCGTAATATTGCCTGGGTCTCAGCCAGCTTGTGTACTCCCTCCTCCCAAGAGCTGGGCAGGTCTGCAGTCACCTACCTGCCAGCTCTGCTGTAGGACATCTGCCTTGCAGAGCGACCCCCCGCTCTGGGAGAGGGCGCACCCGCACAGGGTGGGAGCTCACCAGCCTCCCCTTGGCAACCTCTGCTCCTGGGATGGACTACACTGAGCCTTTGGATGTGCTGGATTCCCCAAAATAACATCACTTGGGACAAAGGCACATCAGGGCTCCAAAGTCACTCAGGAGCAGGGCAAGCCCCAGAAATCGGTGCCAGGGGAATCCCGGTAATGGGGAGGAGGGGGGCAGAATTAGCCTTGCAGGCTCACAGGAGGTCCAACCAACAGCCAGTGACAGCAGGACCAACTAACACCAGAGGTAACCAGATGGCAAAAGGCAAACGTAGGAACGTTACTAACAGAAATCAAGGCAATATGGCACCATCTGAACCTAACTCTCCAACAGCAGCAAGTCCTGGATACTCCATCACACCCGAAAGCAAAGATCTGGATTTAAAATCACTTCTCATGATGCTATTAGAGGATTTCAAGAAGGACAGAAATAAATCTCATAAAGAAATACAGGAGAACATGAATCAACGGATAGAAGCCCTTACAAAGGAAACACAAAAACCGCTTAGAGAAATGCAGGAGAATATGGGTCAACAGATGGAGGCCCATAGGGAGGCAACACAAAAATCGCTTAAAGAAATGAATCAACGGGTAGATTCCCTTACAAAGGAAACACGAGAATTGCTTAAAGAAATGCGGAAGACGATGGATCCACACATGGAAGCCCCTGAGGAGGAAACACAAAAATAGCTTAGAGAAATACAGGAGAACTTAGGTCAACAGGCAGAAATCCTGAAAGAGGAAATGCAAAAATATCTTAATGAAATACAGGAAAATACAAACAAATAAGTGAAGGATCTCAGCAAATCCATCCAGGATCTAAAAAAGGAAGTAGAAACAACTAAGAAATCACAAAGGGAGACAACTTTGGAGATAGAACACCTTGGGAAGAAATCAGGAATCATAGATGAAAACATCAACGACAGAATACAAGAGATGGAAGAAAGAATCTCAGGTGCTGAAGATACCATAGAAAGCATCGACTCAACAGTCAAAGAAAATGTAAAATGCAAAAAACTGGTAACTCAAAACATCCAGGAAATCTAGGACACAATGAGAAGACCAAACCTAAGGATTATAGGTATAGATGAGAGTGAAGATTTGCAACTTAAAGGGCCAGTAAATATCTTCAACAAAATTATGGAGGAAAACTTCCCTAAAATAAAGAGAGAGATGCAAACCAGCAAGTCAGTAGCCTTCCTATACTTAAAGGATAAGCAGGCTGAGAAGAAGTAAGAGAAATTATACCCTTCACAATAGCCACAAACAATATAAAATATCTTGGTGTGACTCTAACCAAACAAGTGAAAGATCTGTATGACAAAAACTTCAAGTCTCTGAATAAAGAAATTGAAGAAGATCTCAGAAGTTGGAAAAATCTTCCATGCTCATGGATTGGCAGGATTAATATAATAAAAATGGTCATCTTGCCAAAAGCAATACACAGATTCAATGCAATCCCCATCAAAATCCCAACTCAATTCTTCATAGAGTTAAAAAGAGCAATTCAAAAATTCATCTGGAATAACAGAAAACCCAGGATAGCTAAAACTATTCTCAAGAGTAAAAGAACTGGGGGAATCAGTATCCTGGACCTAGGTACTCCTGCCAGAGATGCTTTGGCTTCTGTGTAGCTCCTGGGGTTTACAAAGGTGGTCCTGCCATTCCCGCTAACCACTGACAAAAGGAAAAAAGAAAAGAAAAAAGAAAAAAAGAATCACTAATATAATACAATCCATGTTTGAACAGGATTACAAAACTTCAAAGAAATCCTCATGCACAGGATTTGGTCTTTTTGCCCTTTGCCTTCAGCCACGTGAGGATGTCTTACTGTTTTCTCTGAGTAACATACAACTTCTAAATAAGCAAGTTGAAAACATAATAGGCCTATTACAGTATGAGATGTACTAAGTTGGTAAACAAATGTTCTAAAAAGTGAATTAAGTGTATAGTTCTTTTATCTCTTCCTTTTTCTACATATATCAATTTTTAGTTTTTTAAAAAGTTAATGTTTTAATTGTTTCTGTATAACTATGAGAATTATTATTTACTATCAAATGTAAATTTAGAGTGTAACTTACTGAATCAATGTTTATGTAACATGTGTTCTCTTTGTTATAGAATGTTTAGATTTTTAAATTATAAAACTCATGTATTACAGTTATACCATTTTATTAGCAGGTAAAATTTGAAAGTAGAAATGATGAAAGAAAATCAGAAATATTATGAGAAATAAAGAAATAAAATACACTGAAATAAGTAACTTTTTTAATCTTTTAGACATTTTGTTATTCAAATAATTCAAGATAAGAATTTTAAAAATTGTTTTATAGTTATAATCTTATTTCATGCATAATGTATGAATCTAGTGTCTAAAATAGATTGAGAGTTAAATAACCAAAATAAAAAAATAGACACTAACATATTGCTTTAGATTCTTTAAAGCATCTCTCTTCTCTCTCTCTCTCTCTCTCTCTCTCTCTCTCTCTCTCTCTCTCTCTCTCCTCCCGTGTGTTTGTGTGTATGTATGATTGTTGTATGTGTGTGTGTGTATGTGTGTATAAGAATGTGATAGTCAATGTGTAAGGATAAGTGGCCACCCTCTAGTACTGATCTTCCCTCAAATACCTAGCTTAAGACAGGATCTTTATGTTGATTTTCTACTGCATATATCAAGCTAGCTAGAATACCAGCTTCTAGGATTCTTCTCTAAACTTGCTGGACGAACACTAGGATTACAGACACGTTTGTAGAGCATCTTGTTTTTAGGTGAGTTTAGCGATTCATGCTTATAGATACTACTATAAAATGAGCTTTGTCCCAAACACTCTGATATTCTGTATTTAACTGATTCTTCTAAAGTCCTTTGTAAATGAGTATAAGTCATATATATGTTCCTTTAAAATACAATCAAATATACTGAAATTATAAAATGATATAAAACATTCATAATATGCATTAAAATAGACAAAACAGGCAGGCAGGCAGGCAGGCAGGCAGACAGACTTCCCCCTCATAAAACAACTTAAGGTAGGAGATGTTCATCATGCATACACTTTGAGGGGAGTATATATGTTAAATGGTATTAAGACCATATCTGATCAAGCTTGGGGTATTTTTCTTTGCAGTCATATCTTATTAGTTCAATTATTTCTCTAATAACTACAAATGCCAGGGAAATGCTGTCAGAAGTTCATCGGAAGAAAGAATTCATCATGAAACTTTTGAATTGCAGTAGAAAAAAAAAGATAAAATTCAATCCAATGATTTAAATTGTACTTTACAAAATAGGAAATATAAAATAATTTGCTATTTGAATGCATGCTCTGTTGAAAAAGACTTTTAACTTTCAAAGCATCACCCAAAGATAGAGCAAATAGGAAAGTCAACTTGTACCCATAATCACAGCTTTTTGATTGCTTTGAATTTCTTATGTGCAACTTATTGTGACTTTGTAGTTCAAAGTTTTCCAAGTTAGAGATCATATTTGCTGTATAGGCCTGAACAGATATTTGTGTGTCAGTGAGTTTGCTCAAGCTTCAGGACTACTCAAAGAAAGAGGAAATCTAGATCTAACAAGTTGTCCTTGTCTACCACTCATAGGATACAGCACATGTGCCATTCCCAAACAAATAAGTAAAATAAATAAATTAATTCAATGTTAAAATAATCCAATAGCTTTTGCCCTCCATTCAGCACCTGGATTATATGAAGGTTAACTTACTCAAGAGATTTATGCTGATTGGAATGTTTGTTTCAAATTCTTCATTTACAAAGGCATTTATAAAAATATGATTAAAATAAATTTTGACCATGGCAAACAAAATAATATTCTTCACAAAGTGAACTGACAGGTTCTTGCCTTAATCTGTTCTTTCTGGTATGATTGTTTATAAATAAACACAATTTTTAAAGCTTTTCTCTGCATTCTTGATCAAAGGTGAAAGTAAATATAGACAATAATTTTACAAATCCAAATTGATACAGTCAATATGGTATTTGAAAAAACCAGCAATAAAGATTATGCTTGTATTGTGTACTTTATTTATGGTACTGTGTCAGCACATAGCTATAGCACAATTGGAAGTATGAGAACAAACTAGTCACACAAGCTCAGGGCATTTCATGATTAATTTTTAGGGTCAATAAAATTTATATACATAATTTAAAAATATGCCTGTGTTATTAATATAATGAAAATATAGGAAACAAAGCTGTCTTAAAAAGTGATATCATGAAAATTTCAGGTAAATAGATATAACTAGAAAACAAACAAATAAACAAAAACAAATATAGATATCATTAGGAAAGGGAAATACATAGATATAGCTGGATGGGAAGTGTGAATAGGAGAATCAATTGCATAAGAAGAAAGAAGAGGAGGATGAGAAAGGGGAAAGACAGCTGAATTAAGGGGTGCTTGAAGAGTCATATGGGAACCTAATGCAATAAAGGTCCTAAAATATATGCATATATAATGCAATTTAAATGAAGTCATCAAATAATGGGGATGCAGATCTCCAATTGGCTATAAAAAAGCTTCCAGTACTGCAAATGGATTACATCCCATTTATTGGAAAAAGTGGTCCTATGGAAAACCTAAAAAAAAAAAAAATCCCAGGCTTGGTATCTGAAACATAGCAAGATGATAGGTTGCTCTCCACAAAATGGCAATATGGGCCCAATGTAGAAGACATATGTACTGAACATGGAGATATAGAGCTGGTACTTACATGGGACTTTGAATGCTATGCTTCAGTTTCATGAAGAAGAAGAAGAAGAAGAAGAAGAAGAAGAAGAAGAAGAAGAAGAAGAAGAAGAAGAAGAAGAAGAAGAAGGAGGAGGAGGAGGAGGAGGAGGAGGAGGAGGAGGAGGAGGAGGAGGAGGAGGAGGAGGAGGAGGAGGAGGAGGAAAAGAAGAAGAAGACGAGAGGAGGAGGAGGAGGGGGGAAGAGGACGAAGAGGAGGAAGAAGAGGAAGAAGAAAAAAGAAAAAGAAAAAGAAGAAGAAGAAGAAGAAGAAGAAGAAGAAGAAGAAGAAGAAGAAGAAGAAGAAGAAGAAGAGAAATAGAAATAGAAACACCAACCCAGCCACAAGCCCTTTGATCTACAATGTTATCCTACCTACATGATATGCTAGGACAATTGAAACACAGAACTTATGATAGTAATAACCAATATCTGCTTTACAGTCAGCTCAGATAAGTCACTTACGACCCCCTCCAGAAGATGGAACCCATGCCCAACCATGCCTTAGAAACAAGAACCTGAGAGTAAATAGCCTAGGTATCTAGGTTAACATCAAATACTACTGCAAGCAAACAAACAAATAAAAGTTAGTAATGACTCCTAATGACATTCCCTTCACTCAGAGATCAGAACCCTGGTCAGCCGTCATCAGAAAAGCTTCTTACTGAAACATATGGGGACAAATACAGAGAGCCATGGCCAAACATTATGAAGAGAATGAGAGACGGGGGATCATTCAGCCTTAAATGGAAGGTTCATCAAATTTCTCTTCTTAGGACTTATAAAAAATGAGGTTCAAAGAGCATAAAAAATAAGTGCATAGAAGACACCAAGAAAACAAAGCTCTCTAAATCATCATGAGCAAAGCTCATATGAACTCAGAGACTAAGAGGCAACATGAACAGGGGATGGGGGGTTTTGCACTAGGTTCTTTGCCTATACATTATGGCTTCCAATTCAATGGTTTTACAGGACTGCTGAGTGTGGGAACAAGTGTGTCTCTGTTTCCTGAGCCTTCTCTGTCTAATAATGGCAATATCTTGTTTAATATGTTATAAAGTAACCTCATGTTTAAAAATATTAAGTTACTCACAAAATTTAAAGTCAGTCCATAATTCCACAAGTGAAATTAATTTCTGACACAAAGTGGATCATAACATTTTATTGTCTTTCCTCTATTCCAATTAAGTGACACTAAATGTATTGTATTAGCCAAGGTTTTCTAATGGAACACCACCAACAGAATACATACATTTTATATACAAAAATTTGTTTACTTGGTTGGACAGCTGCTCATCTTATGTCATTTCTTGCCTGAGCATTGCCAATCTGAGTTGTCTGGGTAAAAGTTTGTTGAAAATTTGTGAGTATTTAATTCATATTGGAAGGATGAGGGAGCTGGAGCTTAAGTCTAATGTCAAGAAATACATACCTATTTTCTTAGACAGAAGTAAAGATAGATAGGTAGATTTTTTTTTCCTCAAATCTTCCATATCTGGATGCCTTTTCAGAAGATTCAGTCTTCCTCAAATAGTCATCCTTTGAGGCATGTCCAAAGATGAGTCTCCTAGGTCAATTCAGTGATTTTAAAACTTCTCAAGTTCATAATCAATACTATTCACCACATGCACTAATTGTTTGAGCAGCAGAAAACAACAATAAAATGCAACATGACAGAAAGCAGTAATACAGTGAGCAGATTAAATATTAAAAACAGTATCGTGATGATTCTTTGTGATAAATAAAGGCTTAATAAAAAATGTATCCCTTTTTCATCATGACTGTTTTTGTGAGGTAAAATAGTCCCAAGTTTTCTTTGATATTTTGCAAATGGAAGAAGTTCGCTTATGATCACAATATTATATCCAATGCCTAAACTAAAACCAGGCTGTTAACCAGACTGAATTTAAACAACTAAGCCCCACACAAACTTACCTTTTAAACAGAAATTATATGCTTGAATCAATTTAGTGGTTTAGTATTTTAACCTCTTTTCTGTCTTCAGTAAGTTGATATATTTATATCTCAATTGGTTGTCTAACACCAATCTAAGTGCTTCATTTGTTTCTATATCAACCATAAAAATGTTACTGGTATTCAACATTTAGAACCTTAATGACATTTTTTCAAGTGGAAGAAATGTTACTGGATATTTTAATGAATACTTCTTAATTTTTTATAAATGTGGATTAGTCAAGTTAAAAACACTAAGCTTAAAATAAGAAGATGAAATAATAAATTGGATACTGAAATATATTCATTTGGGGAATTAATTAACAAAGTTGAAAACATAATTACTGTCTGATTGAAATACACTTTTCTCTTATGGACATTTATTTTTAATTTATTAATTTCAATGCTCATTACACTCTGATTAAACTCTCTTTCTGAAGGAAATAGGATTTGAAGTGCCTTGCATTGTGCTCATTATTTTTTATTCAGGAACTGTATCTGTGACATCTACTTGAATCTTTTGCATATACTCTTTGACTTCAGTTTCTAATTTAAGCCGATTGTTTTGAAAGGAAATACATAATGGAAATAATCTGTTAAAAGTCAGTTACTGCATGGTGAAAGAAGATCAAAAGTGAATACCAAATCCACCCTGAATATCTTAATTTTAATGAAATTATACCCAAGATTGTGAATCATGGAAAATTTAATATATATATCTGTGGCTAACATATAATATTCTCTTCTCTTCACTTGAATCTAATATTTATTGTTAATACATTTATTATCTTATCAGTGAATTAGTTTGTTAGATGTTGGATAGTATAAAATTTGCAAGCCATCAGTAAGTTTTAGATTGAGCTCATTATTCTTTTCCATGCATTCTACACACAAGAATTAGCTTTTGTATCTGAATCTCCTGCTTTAGTTGAGGAAGAGGACTTTTAAGCTGTTACCACTTAACAGTTGAGTTTACAGTTGGTTTTCCTGTGCTGGTTATTTTCTGTTTTCAGCTCCAGAAAATATAGTGTGGTCTTGAAAGAGGGGAAGGTATTTGAAAAAAATGCCCAAGTCAGATTTGTATGAGCCATGTCTATGAGATTGCCCTGTTTGATGACTGACCAGGGAGGCCCTTCCCACTGAAGGCAGTGCTATCCCTAGGTGGTGAAGTCTGGGCTGCATAAGGAAGACAGTTGGATAGTAGCCATTACCTAAATCACCAAGCAGCATTTCTTTGTGGTTTCTACTTAATGTTCTGCCCTCTCTTCCCTCTATAAAGGACTTTAATTAGAAAGTATAAACCAAATATACTCATTCCTCCAAGAGTTCTTGGTTGTCAGTGTCTTATCACAGAAACATAAAGGCAAATTAGAAAAACATCTGCTTATGATATCTGCTCATTTTGCTTCATGTCTATGAAGCAAAAAAGCAAGAGAAACATCCGTATATAAAATGTGCCCAGGGATCAATCTCTAAAGGCCTGCTGCTTCAAAGGAAGTCTCATATCCTGCTTTCTACTCTGTCGCCAAATAGCAACTCTAACCATGAAATATTATTTAAAACTTGAACTTGTAGAGACTACTTCACTTCCTTCTGTAAAATATTTGAAGCACTCCATTCAGAGCTTTCAAATTTACTTACATTGATAATGTTTTGTCATAAAGAATAATTTCTTACATTTGTAATATTTTATACAGAATATTTTTAATTGACTGTGATCTTTCAATTTTGAATTGTATACAATTTGGGTTTAGTTTAACTAATTTCTTTTTTTGTTGTTTTTTTTTTCTTTTTTATTAGATATTTTCTTTATTTACATTTCAAATGCTATCCCCTATCCTTATTTCCTCTCCAAAAACCTTCTATCCCATTCCCTCTCCCCAATGCTCACTAATACACCCACTCCTGCTTCCCTGTCCTGGCATTCCCCTACATTGGGGTAGCAACCCTCACAGGTCCTAGGGCCTCTCCTCTCATTGATGTTCGACGAGGCTATCCTCTGCTGCACATGTGGCTGGAGCCATGGGTCCCTCCATGTGTACTCTTTGGTTGTTGGTTAGGTCCCTAGGAGCTCTAGGGGTACTGGTTGGTTCATATTGTTGTTCCTCCTATGGGGCTGCAAACCCCTTCAGCTCCTTGAGTCCTTTCTCTAGTTCTTCCCTTGGGGATCCTGTGCTCAGTTCAGTGGTTGGCTGAGAGCATCTGCCTCTGTATTTGTTAGGCACTGGCAGAGCTTCTCAGAAAACAGCTATATAAGGCTCCTGTCAGCAAGCACTTGTTGGCATCCACAATAGTGTCTGGGTTTTGTAACTGTATATGGATGGGATGGATCCGCAGGTGGAGCAGTCTATGGATGACCTCTTTTTCGGTCGTTGCTCTATGTATTGTCTCTGTATCTCCTCCCATGGGTATTTTGTTTCCTCTTCTAAGAAGGACCAAGGTATCCACACTTTGGTCTTACTTCTTGAGCTTCATGTTGTCTGTGGATTATATCTTGGGTATTCCAAGCTTTTGGGCTAATATCCACGTATCAGTGAGTGTATATCATGTGTGACCATCTCTACTCAAAGGATAAACAGGCTGAGAAAGAAATTAGAGAAACAACACTCTTCACATTAATCACAAATAATATAAAACACCTTAGTGTGACTCTAAAAAAGTGAAAGAACTGTATGACAAGAACTTCAAGTCTCTGAAGAAAGAAATCAAAGAAAGTCTCAGAAGATGGAAAGATCTCACATGCTCATGAATTGGCAAAATTAATATAGTAAAAATGACCATCTTGCAATCCACAGATTCATTGCAAGCCCCATCAAAATTCCAACTCAATTTTTCATAGTGCTAAAAAAGGCAATTTGTAAACTCATCTGGAATAACAAAAAAACCCAGGATAACAAAAACTATTCTCAACAATAAAAGAACCTCTGGGGGACTAAACCACCAATACATTGAGGAACCCATGGCTCCAGATGCATATGCAACAGATGATGGCCTTGTTGGACATCAAAGGGAGGAGAGGCCCTTGGTCCTGAGAAGGCTAGATGCCTGAGTATAGGGGAATGCCAGGACAGGAAAGCAGGAGTGGGTGGATTGGTGAGCAGGGGGAGTGGGGATGGATTAGGGTATTTTGGGAGGAGAAACCAGGAAAGTGGACAACATTTGAAATATAAATAAAGAATATATATAATTAAAAAAAAAGAATCTCTGGGAGAATCACCATCCCCCAGCTGTACTACAGAGCAATTTTGATAAAAACTGCCTGGTATTGGTACAGTGACAGGCAGGTAGATCAATGGAAGAAATTTCTATAGAATCTAAACTATTCTCTTGAAAGAGTTTCTCTACCATGATACTCATTGATGTGGTTCATTTATAGGAAAAGAGTCACAAGCATCAATCTTAAAATAATAATAGGTAACTGAGAAAAGATGGGAGCAAGAAAGTTAGCCTTCTCCAGTGAAAAGCACACTAACTGCTTGAACAATTAATGTATGTGTGTGTGTGTGTGTGTTTGACTGAGTAGGTTATATTTAGCAATATATGTGTTCTGGCACATATGTTTATACATTAAATAACCATCACTAAAATAGGGGCCTATGAAATTGAAGAACAGTGGATAAGAGGATATAAGAGGGTTTGGGGAAATGAAAGTAAGTAGAAATGTTGCAATTACAATTTCAAAAGTAAAATTGAGAATTTTCTGCATATTTCTGATTCTATAACAATATTGGTCACAGTCAATTTCATACATAGTATGCAGTCTTGCATCTTAATATTTGAATATAATAGCTTCAAAATTTTAGTTTATGACCAGCTAATGAATTACATTTAATTAAAATGATAATTATTTCTAAATAATTATTGTATTGCATTATTCACAAATCTTACAGTATTATATCAAATATATGACTTTATACTAGTGTACTAAAGTTTATTGCCTTCATGTTTCTATGATCTTCAGTACTAATCAGTCAAATGAGATGTACCTCCTGCTATAACAATCACATAGATGTCATAAGTGGAACACAATGTTCTCTTGTTAAATTTGAGTCCAATTTCACAAAAGGGAATTTATACCTTGTCCTATAAGCCTGGACAAAATCCTTGCCTATAAGGTTTTGGAAGCTGGGAATATAGTTACTACTGTTGCTTAGCTAAATTTTTATGAAATTAAGCTGTTACTAAACATTCATGACTATAGACAAATGTACCACCAACCTTTAATTTGAGAAGATTTTCTTCATATTTACTAGTGCTAAATTCAGAGACATGTGGCTGCCCAGCACAGTAAAAATGCATTCTTAATTCTAAACTATTATTATTGATCCCCCTTTAAGGCTGAAGGAGAACTGTTAAAGAATGGGTGGAAGGTGCATCTTCTCTGACTGAACCCAAACCCGATAGTCCTCTGCTGTATATGTGTTGGGGGCTTCATATCAGCTGTTGTATGCTTCCTGGTTGGTGTTCCAGTGTCTGAGTCAGAGGGTGGAACATGAGGGGAATAAAATCTGAAGTTTAAAATAAAAATAAACAAACAAATAAATAAATAAATACACAAGCAACCAAATAATAAAAAAAGAATGGGTGGAAGGAATGTATTGGATTGGAGATAGGGAAAAGGTGTGAGAAATTTTGACTTTTAGGGATGCCACCACCAATGCAGCTCTCATAGCAGCTGTGGATAATTGCAGTGGGCCTACTCAAGACCTCAACAATCAACAGTCAGTTATGGATAAAGGAGAGTGTCATGGAGTTCTACCCCTCACTGGACAACTTTGGGCTACAGACGGGTTTCTGATAGGAGCAGTGAGAATCTTACTCTTTGTATCTACTGAGAACTCCAGAGTCCAACCAGTTTCCAAATCCATAGCAACGTAGAGGTCATTATGTTCAATATTATGATCATGGCTACACAGATGATCCTGGTTAAATTTAATGAATGTGAAAATAAAATAAAACAAAACAAAAAAAAATGGAGGCATTAACATCTCTGTGGCTGTAATAAAAATACTATGTCCAAATTTAGTTGAGGAAGGTTTTATTTTAATTTAAAATTCCAGCGAGGCAGAGTTCATCATGGTGGGAAGTCATGGCAACTGAGAGAAAAAGCATGACAATAGGAGCAGGAAGTTGTTGATCACATTTCATCTATGTGTTTAACAAAACAGAAAACGGAGTATAAATATGAACACCAAAAGCCTACGCCACCAATGATATGCTTCATCCATCAAGGTAACACCACCACTTAAGGGTTCCATAATCTTCCCATATAGTTCCTATAGCTCGGGCCCAAATGTTCAAATACATGGAAATATAGAGTATTTCTCATTCAAATAAACACACAGACAACACAAATTCATGAATGCAGGTAAGAGAGTTTTATTTATCTTTTTTTATTCATCACTAAAATTTATTTTATCAGGCAAAATTTTTATACTTAAACAATCACAATTTGTTTAATTAATTTAGATATTTTAAAGCAATATTTAAAATCTCTAGTAGTAACATTAGTAATAAATACATTTCATGCCTTGACAAGTGCAGGGGTACAGAATTGAAACAAAATCTCTTACATTTCCATACAAGACATGATTAATTAAAGATGGAGCCAATAATTAACAATTATTTTGGAAATTTTCATAGATTTCAAAAGTAAGAGAGTTTTAAATAGAAGGATGCATAATAGATTTTGAAGAGAGATTAAATATATATGGGAGATATATTATCAAAATGTACCATATGTTAAGCTCTCAAAGCACAAACTGAATAAGAGCTTTCTGCTTATTAATTTATTTTACTAAAACTTTTGAATTTTTATTGCATTTAAAAAAATTCAAAGATGAGTTTGAGGTCAATACTTGCAATCTTTTTGTAAATATCTGATTCATAACCTGGGTCACTCTCAGTCTTGGTCAGGGAAACTCCTTTTTACAATGGGCAAAAATCAATAGAGAGATGCGTATGTAGTCATAGCTGGCCAAAAAAAAAAAAAGTTCACTACCATAAATGAAAATTTTTCTGCAATCAACCTTCTCTTAAAGTTAGGCCCCAGTTCTTCCTCCCAGTCCCATGCTCACAGAAATAAAACTCAGAAATATATTTACAAGCACCGTGGCCATCTAACTAGGCTCTTCTCTGAGTAGATATAACTAAAAGTACCCCATTTACTCTAGCCTACCTTCTGCCATATGGCTGGTTATCTGCGCTCAGGTACCATGTGTCTGTCTCATCACATCCTCCCAGCGAATCTCATGCCTGGATATATTCCATAATCCTTTCTCTCCCTGAATGTCCTCTATTTCCAGACTGAGTAACAGGCTATAGTTATTTTTTTTTAATTGATGGGTGATGCATGCATATAATACACACAAAACACATGATACAACCTTTTCTCTACAGCCTTCCAATACGTTCATGGTAATGAGTGTCCTAGATGCTTTCAAAACAACACAAGTCATTGTCATTGCCATTGGATACCCACCACAACTACATGGGAAGATGCTATACTTTGGCAATAGGAAATAGAAACATCACTCTCAAACATTAAAAGATAACCCCAGTGATGTGTGGTATTCATAGTACCAAAAGGAGCTATGCAGGCTGCAATGGGAAAGAAGATATCAATAATCTTACTTATAACTCGTCACTTTATGCTACATTAACAACCTGACTGACAAAATATTCCCATTGCTGCTAGAGTTCTATTACTGTTATGGAGGTAACTAATCACTTTCTAATTATTCTTAGAACAATTCACTTCTTAGAATTTTATGCCTGATGCTATAATACTAGTTTAAAAGCTCATAAATAGACAGATCATTGGCTCTAATATAACTAATGTTACCAATGTTTCCTTAAATATTCATGTAGGTAATTTGGCTTCTACATGCTTCTGTTTATACACATAGACTTCAACTTCTCTCAACCTTTCTCAGAGAAACTTCTCTTTGCAGAGGACAGCAGACAGTGGAGAAATAGAGAACTTGTCCAAAATCTGAGAATAAGAGTGAGTCCTTGCCCCTCGATTGTACGTCACTCCCCAAACCAAAAAAACCAAATCTCAAGGAACAAAACAGAAGAAGAGACAAAATGACTAAGAGATGGAGGATCAAGTGGAGTGCTCTGAATTGGCTGCCTCTGGATGGGACATGGAAATCATATGCCTGAACTCAGCAGGTGTTGTTACCTAAGGAGACCTACACAAAAGTTCTTTGTAAGCACGAATGCATAAAGCCCTCAAGTTAATTATCTATATTTTATATTCTATTATGTAATACACTATTTTATTAATTTCTTTTTTTGAGAATTTTATAATTTTTATTTGTGCAATTATACAATCATATAATCATATCTCCTCCCATTTCTTTTTTTTATTTTCTAAGTTTTTTTTATTTACATTCAAAATCATTTCCCCTTTCCCATTTCCTCCCTCCCCGAAAGTCTCATAAGCCCCCTTTCCTCCCTCTTTTCCCCATTCAACCCCCTCTCGCTTCTCTGTCTTGGCATTCCCTTACATCCAGTCTTTCCAGGACCAGGGGTCTCTCCTTCCATCTTCTTGGAAATCTATTGATATGCGAATTATGTCTAGGGTATTCCGAGATTCTGGGTTAATATCCCCTTATCAGTGACTGCATACCATGTGTGTTCTTTTGTGATTGGGTTACCTCACTAAGGATGATATTTTCAAGTTCTGACCATTTGCCTAGGAATTTCGTGAATTCATTGTTTTTAATTGTAGAGTAGTATTCCATTGTGTAAATATACCACATCTTCTGAATCCATTCCTCTGTTGAGGGACATCTGGGTTCTTTCCAGCTTCTGGCTATTACAAATAAGGCTGCTATGAACATAGTGGAGCATGTGTCCTTATTGCATGCAGGTAAAGCCTCTGGGTATATGCTCAGGAGTGGTATAGTGTTTTAGATCTTAGCCATTCTGACTGGTGTGAAATGGAATCTCAGGGTTGCTTTGATTTGCATTTCCCTAATGACTAAGGATGATGAACATCTCTTTAGGTGCTTCTCAGCCATTAGATATTCTTCAGGTGAGAACTCTTTGTTTAGCTCTGTACCCCATTTTTTAATAGGGTTACTTGCCTCTCTGGTGTTTAACTTCTTGAGTTCTTTGTATATATTGGATATTAGCCCTCTGTCAGATGTAGGGTTGGTAAAGATCATTTCCCAGTTAGTTGGTTGCCACTTTGTCTTTTTGACAGTGTCTTTTGCCTTGCAAAAACTTTGTAATTTAATGAGGTCCCATTTGTCAATTCTTGATCTTAGGGCATAAGCTATTGGAGTTCTATTCAGGAAATTCTCCCCTGTGCCCATATGTTCAAGGTTCTTCCCTAGTTTCCTTTCTATTAGTTTCAGGGTGTCTGCTTTTATGTGGAGGTCCTTGATCTTCTTGGAATTGAGCTTAGTGCAAGGAGATAAGAATCGGTCAATTTGCATTCTTCTGAGTATCTCCTCCCATTTCTCTCCTCCCATTCTCCCAAGTGTTTCCTTTTTATCTTACCTATAACAATAAGGTAGAGAGTATAATTCCCCTAAATATCATTCCCCGTATAGCGTTTCAAATGCTCATTTGTACTGCAGTATGATTAAACCTGAGCAGTCTTTAAGCTGCATTATTTTTTTCTGGTATAATTAGTTTACTAAGGCAGTTGCATTTCTTTACTTAATTTTTCCATAATTATTTACTAGAGGTTAAGTGACCCAATCAAAACTTTGGGTTTTTTTTTTTCTTTTTGAAATTTAGTATCTGTACTAGCTGGTTTTGTGTGTGAACTTGACACAGTTTGGAATTATCTCAGAGAAAGAAGCTTCCAGTTGTGGATGCGCCTCCATGAGATCCATACGTGGAGCATTTTCTCAATTAGTGATCAAAGGGGAAAGGCCCCTTGTGGGTGTTGCCATCCCTGGGCTGGTAGTCTTGGGTGCTATAAGAAATCAAGCTGATCAAGTTCCCCTCTCCTCCTTCTCCCCTGCCCCATCTACTTTCCCTCCCAGGTCCCTCCCTCCCTTCCCACTTGTGATTGCTTTCTTCTCCCTACCAAGTGGGACTGAGGTGTCCTCACTTGAGCACTTCAGCTTGTTGAACTTTTTGAGTCCTGTAAACTGAATCTCAAGTATTCTATACTATTCTGTACTTTTTTTTTTTTGCTAATATCCACTTATTAGTGATATACCATGCATGTTCTTTTGGGTCTGAGTCACCTCACTCAGGATGATATTTTCTAGTTCCATCCATTTGCCTGCAAAATTCAGATGTCCTCATTCTTAATAGCTGTGTAGTATTCCATTGTGTAAATGAACCACATTTTCTGTATCCATTCTACTGTTGTGGGGGACATCTAGGTTGTTTCCAGATTCTATCTATCACAAATAAAGCTGCTATGAACATAGTGGAACAGGTGCCCCTGTGGCATGATCTGACATTGGGGGAGGGAAAAGGACTGAAGCCCTGAGGGTCAGCAGAAAGAATGGAAACAGGCAACCTTGGGATATAGGAGGTTGGGGGGACCCTCCAGAATGCACCAGATACCTGGGAAGTTAGAAACTCTCAGGATTCAAAGGGAGGAGCCTTAGATGAAATGCCTGACAGTAGGGAGAGGAAACTTATAGAGCCTACCTCCAGCAGGAAGACAAGGCTTCAAATGAGGGGGGGGGGAATCCCACAGCCATAACTCTGACCCATAATTGTTCCTGTCTGAAAGAATTACAGGATGGAAATGGAGAGGAGCCTGAGGAAAAGAAGTCCAGTGACAGGCTTAAAGTAGGATCCAACACAAGGGGAGGTCCCAAGGACTAACATTATTACTGGGGTTATGGAGTGCTCACAAAAAGGGACCAAGAGTGACAGCACTTCAGAAGAATCAAAGAGCAGCTGAAAGAGTCAGACGCAGATATTTGCACCCACCAATGTACAGAAGTAGTTGACCCCTGCTGTTGAATTAGGGAAGGCTGAATGAAGTTGAGGTGACCCTGAAGGAGAGGTGGGGAATAAAATACGGTGTGTATAAAAATAATAAAAAAATTCTCACAAAAAGAAATAAAAGAAAACAAAAGAGAGAGAAAAGCTATCTGAGCAAGCCAGGGGAAACAAGTCAGTAAGGAACATCCTTCCATGGCTTCTGCATCAGCTCCTGCTTCCTGATCTGCTTGAGTTTCAGTTCTGACTTCCTTCACTGATGAACAGCAATGTTGAAGTGTAAGCTGAATAAATCCTTTCCTCTCCAACTTGTTTCTCGGTCATGATGTTTGTACAGGAATAGAAAGTCTGACTAAGAAATATTGATACCTGACCATGTTTTGGGGAGGAGTGTGGAAGGACTTTGGAACTTTGGGCTAAAAGATCCATTGGGTGCTAATAGCTCTGTGGGATGTTGTGTAGGAACTTGGAAGATAATGTTGAGAACAGTGCATAACACAGAGGCCTGGCCTATGAAATTTCAGAGGAAAGATTAAAGACTCTAATCAGGGCCACTTTTTGATTGTGAAGATTCTGTGCTTTTGGTTAGCTGAGGCTGAAGAATCAGCTGTGATTATCAAGATACCAGAACTAATATGAAACCTGTGCATTACTGGGACTATTGATGCTGGTTAGCTGGAGCTAAGAAATTAGTGGTGATTAAGAAGAGACCACCATCACTGCGATGAAATCGGGGAAGTGTTTTCTAAGAGCACACAGAGATACACAAGATAATCTGGAACACAGAGATAATCAAGGTTGTACATTGTGCTGTGGCTGGACTTGGTAATGTGAAAGAGTCACTCAGGTGGTACTGGTTTTGAAGGCATGCAGGGGTCATGAAGAGCAGCTGAGGCTCGACACTGTGAGAGGCCATGGTGAAGGTACAACCTCAGTTGCAATTGATGGCACAGGACTGAAGTGGTCATGCATAGTAGCTGAGGCTTGGCACCATGAAGAGAGCCTATGAGAGGCTATTGGTGAAGACTAGTTACAATGGAAGAGAGCAGTGTTTTAGAGATGCAAGTAGAATGAGATGACCTAACAGAAATATTTTTCATGTGAATCTTCAATTTTGTCAGAAAATATTTATAATTTCTCTTTCAATTAATTTAATAATTTTTATGTCTACCATTTTATCTGCATTATTTTTCATGATAAATTTTCAATTTTAACATGTTTTTCTATATATTTCTTCTAATTTATCAAAAATGTTGTCAATGTAATTCTCTGCAAAATATTTTTAATTCCACCTTCAACTAATTTAGAAAGGTTTTTTATGTCTACCATTTTATCTGTATAATTTTCCATGAAATTGCCAATTTTAATGTGTTTTTTGAATATTTCCTGAATTCTATCAGAAATATTTTCCATGTAAATCTTCAATTTTACATGAAAATGTTCATAATTTCACTTTCAATCAACTTGGAATTACTTTTATGACTACCATTTTATCTGTATAATATTCCATGATAATCTTCAATTTTAACATGTTTTCTGTATATTTCTTCAATTTTATCAGAAATATATAAATCTTCAACTTTATCAGAAAGTGTTTATAATTTCATTTTCAATAAACTTAGGAATACTTTTATGCCTACCATTATTATATCTATATAAAATTTTCCATGATAATCTTCAATTTAACATGATTTTCTGCATTATTTTACAATTTTATCAGAAATATTTTCCACATAAATCTTCAATTCTATCATAAAATGTTTCTACTTCCTTTTTCAATTAATTTGGCAATATTTTTATGTCTACCATTTTATTCTTTAATTTTCCATGAAAATTGTCAATTTTAACTTGTTTTTCTATATATCTCTTCTATTTTATCAAAAATATTTTCAATGTAAATCTTCAATTTTATCATAAATTTTTTTACTTCCTTTTTCAATAAGAAAAGAAGAAAATCTAGATTAAAAAAGATGGGACAACCACCAAGAAGAACAGCAGCAGTGAAATACAGGCAGCTGGACTCTAGATAGAATACAAGGTGTGTGTTACAAAGCACAGATCTGGAGAAGTGACCTAAGCCCTTGGAGGAATCCAGGAGATCCCAGACATTGGAAAGTTGGAGTTTGATTTTTGATTTTGATTGTGACTATGCCCTGATATTTTTCCCTCTTGAAAGAAGAATATATTTTAGTGGAGACTACAGTTAAGAGACTTTACATTTTAAAAATATTGGGGTTTTAAAGGCATTGGACTTTTAATATGTAAAGACTATGGAACTTTTAAAGTTATTTAGATCTTGGGTATGAGTAAGAAAGTAAGGGTTGAGGCTTAATAGTGATGTGTTTGTGTGTCAAGTTGACAAGGGGTCAATTGTACTGGCTGGCTTTGTGTGTCAACTTGACAAAGGCTGAAGTTATCACGGAGAAAGGTACTTCAGTTGGAGAAGAGCCTCCATGAGATCAAGCTGTAGGGCATTTTCTCAATTGGTGATCAAACAGGGAAAGGCCCCTTGTGAGTGGAAGCATCTCTGGGCTGGTGGTCTTGGGTACTATAAGAAAGCAAGGTGAGCAAACCAGGGGAAGCAAGGCAGTTCGGAATGTACCTCCATGGCTTCTGTATCAGCTCCTGCTTCCTGAGCTCCTTGAGTTCCAGTCCTGACTTCTTTTGGTGATAAACAGCAGTTTGGAAGTGTAAGCTGAATAAACCCTTTCCTCCCCAACTTGTTTCTTAGTCATGATGTTTGTGCAATAATAGAAAGCCTGACTAAGACAATATCTGTTATTAAGTAGTATATTGTGTTACCAAGTAAGACATGTGAGGGCTGATTAGTATATGAAAGTTTCCACTGCACCAGAAATTGTTAGTTATGTAGATACTGGTATGTTCTAACAGCTAGTCTATACAATAGAAGATACATACCACCCGCAAGCCTTCTGTCAGATAATGACACCTCAGCTCTAGGTTTACAATTTAAAGACCAAAGATCTAAATAAACGTCCATCATTATCTGATACCCAGGTTCTAGTATTCAGTAACAGCAATAAAAATGACTTAAAAAAAGGACCCAAGGAGCTGAAGGGGTTTGCAGCCCCATAGGAGGAACAACAATATGAACCAACCAGTAACCCCAGAGCTCCCAGGGACTAAACCACCAACCAAAGAGTACGCATGGAGAGACCCATGGCTCCAGCTGTATACGTGGTAGAGGATTGCCTTGTTGGACATCAGTGGGAGAAGAGACCCTTGGTTCTGTGAAGGCTCAATGCCCCAGTGTAGAAGAATGCCAGGACAGGGAAGTGGGAGTGGATGGGTTGGTGAGCAGGGGCAGAGGGGATAGGATGGGGAGTTTTCAGAGGGAAAAGAGGAAATCGGATAATATTTGAAATGTAAATAAAGAAAATATCTAATAAAAAATGAATTAAAAATATTTAAAAAGTAATCGTGTATTATTGAGTGAGTCACCATAAAAATTTGCTACATTAATATAAAGCAAACTAAAATTAAATATAGTTTTAAGGCTTGTTTATTATCCTTCAAGGTAGTAATGGCTGCTATCGAATTCCTGTTTTACTTAAATATTTTATTCCTTGACTGCTTTCTTGTTGTTTCTGCTGTTTGTATGGTAAAAATTAAGTATTATTTCTTTTTATTGGTTGTAGAAGAACAAAAGTGGATACATTATATTTTTTTTTGCTATTATAACCATTCAGTGTTATTTTTTGACACTAAATTTTCTTACATTTTTTCCAGATAAGAATAATTTTACTTAGAGTCTGCCATAACCCTAATGTATGAGGAACAGGAACGGTTTCAGTGAATGTGTAAAAAGTGGTTGAAGTCCTCAGTAAATATATAATATTTGACATGTGAATGCACATGTCATGTACCCCAAATGTTTCAGATTCATGGGGACAGCTAGGACTTTCCGCAAGGGTGTTCCTCAAAGTCTTCCTCTGGTCTGAGTGTGCAATAACAGACAAATACCATTATTTCCTCCTAATACAGCAACCTCGCACTGCTTGCCTACAGAGACCATCTTCTGAGATTAGCTAATCTCCACACCTGTGCTAAGATTCCGGCTAAGTGTGCTAAGATTCCAGTGTGTTCTGTAATTGGAGAATCTTCTTTCAAGTAACCACAGCTCACCTGATCCCAGCACTTAGGTTTGTGTGTCTAGGTGTTTGCTCTTTCTTCTTCCCTTTTGTTTTCAAAGTGGAGTTTCAAGGACCAAGTTCACTAGACATTGAGATAAGGCAAGTAAGGTGTTAAAAAGTTCGAATCCTATGTGTTTTTACTTATCTGTAAAGTTATATAAACATCTAGTGTTGTCAAGATTTACACAGCCAAAAAAGAAATGTGTGGGGATCCTTGTGTTTCATGAGAAAACATGGAATGAGGATGTGTCAATACCACACACAAGTTCTTCCATAGCTGTTGAGCAGACATTTCCTACAGTCTATGTAGGTTCAAATAATGTACACATACCTGGATTTAGAAGCCTAGAAATCACTATTTTGTATGCAAATACATGTATCAACATCAACTCTACAAAGAAGAACAGTCACATTGTAGAATCCTCACTCTGGTTTATTTTAATTATAAACAGCAATTCTGAGAACTCACTAAGGTGCAATACCATTCCCTTATCTATCTACATCTGGGTATAGGCTTAACTAATGTTTCTTTTCTTTAAAATAATAACATTTTCTCAAGGGAAGATATGTAATTGCCATATAATAGATACCAATACGAAAATACAAATTGTTTTCTCTTGCATATGCCAAAAAGTTGACAATGTTAATTTGCATATGAATAAACTCCTAGATAACTAATATTGTAAATGTGTTCACAGAGAAAAGGGATGCAAATTCCCCTTTAACTTTTAACTCACACACATACACACGCACATTTATATATATATATTATATATATATATAATATATATATTATATATAAATATATAATATATATATATATTTGCCAGGTTGGCCTGACTGGGTATATTCCATTTTTTAAGGTAACAAGCAATTTCCTAATTTTCAACCATTGCACCTGCTAAAATAGGTTAGAATTTTATTTTCTTCCTTCAATCCTTTCTATGGAAAAATTAACCTCCCAAAAACTGGCTTTCAACCAGACCAAGGCAAGTTGTGATTTTTTAAAAAAAAAAAGTAATTGGCAAAGAAAAATATTGTATTCATTTCTGATTGGAATAAAGTGAATTTGGCATTTTGAAATAATAAAGTAATGCTTTAAATGGATTGTGTATCTCATCAGGATTAATCAAGCCTTTCTAATGTGCATGGCCCAATCAAAGTTCCTCCTTCGTCTAAATAATTTTAATTAAGCAATTCTACCTTCTGTAGCGGTCATTACCAGGGGATAATTGACTGAATCAGTAATGAAGCATTCGCCGAATGCTAAACAAACAGCAAGGTTAATTATCTGGCAGAGATGTATGTTACAGAAGGGCAGTGCTAGCTTTTCAGGATCCTAATCCCCCTCAGCACCTCTTAGTAAGCTATAATAATCCTCATTCAAATACAGTGTTCAACTGCAGTTGCTGAAGAACACATGGGGTCTGATCAAGTGATTTAAATATAATAATAGTGGAGCATGCTTTGAAACTAGCCAATTTCTTTTGGGAATCCAGTTTTCTTTTGCTTATTTAATCGTCCTTCTGTGTACATTTTGGAATAGAATTTTGTCCAATTCTGCAGTTTGATACCTGCAGAACTGGCAACAAAGATGTATTCTATGTAGAATCACAGCCGAGAAGTTTTGTATGTTGTAAAATAAAATTGCAGATCTTTCCTGAAACTTTTATAACATCTCTGCCATTATTTTTTCTCCTAGTTCCTTATCTTCTGATAAACTGCTTTATCCTACTACTGACAACTACATTTTTTTAAAGAAATGTGTTTATATTTTGTACAAGGTGTATTTTTATATAATTGCATTCAATTGACCACATTCTTCAAAATAATAGTAATATTAAAAATGTGTTCAAATACTAATGAGATTTTGACATCAAATCAAAATAATATTTAAAAAGAACAAAAGAAATATTAACAACAATGCTTTTGAAATTTTTAATCAACTCTTCAATGTACTGCAATGTCAGAAGACTTTGCTAAGATAATCAGCATAATTTTTGAAACCATTTTCCTGGATCCCTGGACTCCTCAGTTTTAAAATTCTCTATGTTTATAGAATTGTGGTATTATAATTAGTTTCCATTAATCTGAATACATTAAATTTAATAGGTGATTAAAACTGTGTTAAGAGAGTTTCAAAAATAGTCTAGGTTTTTGTTCTTAATATTCTGAATATAAAATTAATATTTATGTTTACATAAACATCGTATAAATGCAAACAACTAGAAAAATGTTTAGTAATTTATTGATCTATACTTCAAGGAAAATGCTATTTTTAAGTTCCTCTTCTTCTAAGAATAAAATTATTAAATATTTTGGTATCCAACATGTGGTAAAACACATTATCTGTTAGCTACCATTGTAATTATTACTGATTTACATATAATGCAAGGGAAGCACAGAGTATGATGCCCAGAGCTGGTTTAAAAATCCAATACAAGGACCCAAGGAGCTGAAGGGGTTTGCAACACCATAAGAGGAACAATATCAATCACCCAATACCTCCAAAGCTCCCAGGGATTAAACCAACAACCAAAGAGTACACATGGAGGGACCCATGGCTCCAGATGCATATGCAGCAGAGGATGGCTTTGTTGGAGGACATCAAGGGAGGAGAGGCCCTTGACTCTGAGAAGACTAGATGCCCCAATGTAGGGGAATGCCAGGACAGGGAAGCAGGAGTGGGTGGATTGGTGAGCAGGGGGAGGAGCGATGGGTTAGGGAATTTTCAGGTATTGGGAGGGAAACCAGGAAAGGGAACAACATTTGAAATGTAAATAAAGAATATATCTAATTAAAAATAAAGAAATTAGGTAATATATAAAAAAAATCCAATACAGTTGGGCAATGATGGTGCATGCCTTTAATCCCAGCACTCGGGAGGCAAAGACAGGCAGATGTCTGAGTTCAAGGCCAGCCTGGTCTACAAAGTGAGTTCCAGGACAGCCAGGGCTATACAGAGAAACCCTTTCTCAAAAACAATAAATAAATAAATAAATAATAAATAAATAAATAGATAAATACATACATACATACATACATACAAATTTAACAAAGTTTAGTAGTAAAAATGTGAATTACATCTATGTAGTTTTGATCTCTGCAACATTGCTAATAAGCTATATTCTTGTTTATGTGTACAGAATTTACTGTGTAGAATTCAAAACAGTAATATAACTATGGACTTGTAATTCTTTTGGTAAAGTATAATCAACTGTACAGCATTTTGTTTTTAACTTAAGAGAGTTGAATATTGATTTACTTCAATATATAATAAAATAAAAGATCTAATGACAACATGATACTCTCAAACTGTATATATTTAAGTGAAGAAAATCCATTTAAACTTAGAAAACACTATTCCTCAAATTATTGTTTTCAGTTACAATAAAAATTATTTTATATATTACCTACAACCAAAAAAAATCAGAATTTCTTGAGAGGCTTACAGTTGAATTCACTCCCCAGTATGAAACTAAACACCATGAGCATATATACAGCAAAATACACACACACACACACACACACACACACACACACACACAGGCAAACACACAGAAAGAAACAGAAACACATACACACATGTACACTTCGACACTTATAAAAATATTGTCTAAATTATTTTATTTTTTCCAAAAATGGAATGTAGGAATGTATTGTCTAAATTATTTTATTTTTTCCAAAAATGGAATGTAGGAAATTATCATTAACTTCATCTCCATAAAATTGAACAGCCATAGGAACAGCCAGAAACAAATAAGTGTAATGGCTCTGTTGATATTTGCCCCAAATTTTTATATGAATTAATATGTTCATTTGTAATTTTAATTAGAAAAGTAAAGAAAACATCATCCAGCAACCCTAATGCAGTTACAGTAAAACTAACAGAGTTTTCATGTGCGCATATCTTCCTCCCTTTCAAATACTACACATGCATTAGGCTTCTGCTCTTACAAGAATTCAGGAGTCAGTTTTCAAATTACATTTCATTGTTTTGAAAGTTTTCTCTCCTTAAATTAGAGAGAAGGAATACGTAGTTTCAAGTAAAAGCCATTTAGGTAACATAATAAACGCAGTCATTTAAAATTTCAAAACGACCTTGAATCTCTTACTTACTTAATCGATAATGTATCTCCCTCCTTTGATTTTCAAAGTGGGACATATATTTTAATGTTGTTCACATCATTATTTGTGAGTTAAATAGAAGGTGCATGTTTGAATTTTCTCTTGTTTTGAACTATTTACAAAGCATGAACTGTAATTGTTATGCAGTAGTAAATGTTCAAAATTAAGAATTAGCATTTTTCTAAATTATGGTGGCCATAATTGTTAGAATTCCCATGGCTTAATCTTGATATGTCATTATAAATAGTCCCCATGATTATGAACAAAATGATTTTGGAAAATACATGTAAAACAAATGATTTTACCTCAAAAGCATGTCTACATTTCAAGGCTTTCATCTCAGACCACCTGTATTCTTTACCAAATACCTTGGATGTAACAGCAGCTGCCAAGAAGGAAACGACCAAAATAGCTATCCTAAAGTTTATTACTCTATTGCAAGGAAAGCTGGAAATTAAGAATATTCCAGAATGGCCACTCATACTCCTGTTCTAAAGAGGCTCACTCTGGCTGAGACTGGAGGATGGAGTCTGTGATCAGAAATGTTAAAAGTATTTTAGGCAATGTGTGTTATGAATGCAATGGCACCAAGGTGAGAAAACTAAGTGCAAATATGTATATTCTGAGAACTATATGTGGAATATGGAGGTTGGATGGGTTTTTTTTTCCCTTATGGAAGGTGGATGGATTTTATTTTCCTAAGTGAAGAGAGGGGGAAGGAAGATTGTGAGGAAAAAAAAAGAGAGAGAGAGACTAGGAGTGGGCAAAGGAGAGAAGGGAGAGCATATATTCATATGGAACAATAAACATAATGCATATACTCTCTACATATCCTCACTTTGATAATATGTATACACATTTACACAGAGGGCAAATATTTATAGACTGTGGATAGTATTAGGTCATGGATTCTTGCAAAATTCTAATCTACTCTGATTTCTCATTCTCCTTAGAAACTGCTGAGATATGCTCTGTGTCACTGACTTAGCGATGTGAAACATTTCCCAGTAAATAAATAAAATACTGTTTGTAGTCTTCATGCCAGTAGAATTGGCAGTATCCACAAATGGCTACTGACCACTTAAGAATGGTTGTTTGGATCTGACATGTGTTCAACGTATAAAATAATTAATATATTTATTATATTTGAGTAAAAAATTAAGAACGTTTTGTATGTAGTAGGAACACATTCACTATTGTTGAAAATTAAAAATAATTCAGACGTTGAAGCAAATGAATTACTGAACTTTGTATTTTCACTGGGAAATGTGATTAAAAAGTTATTTCAAAGTTGTCTTAACTTGTAGGATTAGATGTAGCAGATTTAACAACTGTTCTTGCCTAAACTTGAAAATGTCAAGTGATTTTTCAAAAACTTACTACCAGAGTTTAAGAGTTACAATGTTCTCTTTTGCACAGTTACTATTTCAGACTAATTTGTTAATCTGATAAATGCTGTTATTTACTTCTGTTCCTTACCTCAGAATTTTCTGTACATTTTCATGTGTGTTAAATTATGTACTATTTGCTGCAAAGAACGTTCTACTAATACACCACAAAAAAGGACTAGTGAATATTGATTAATAAAGGGGATTTCTAGAGGCTGCATTTTCTACATATTTTCACTTTGATAAAATATAATGCTATTTTATTATAAATAAGTGGTAATATTCCAGATATTCTAAAATATGTTGATGATTAAGAGAACATGGAAATAATAGCAATTAAGATTTACTTACTTATTTTAGTATCATATAAATAAAGAACTAAATATAATGCAATAATATAATGTTATGTATATGTTTATATGATATTTTTAGTCTTATTTATGTAATGGGTTTAGATACATTTTTAAATTTTTCTATATTTTAGATTTATATTAGGCCATAATGTGTAGGCCATGTTATGTTAGCATGTTTAAAACAGTTCTAATGATGTTAATAGTTTATGAATATAACTTAGTAGCAGTTTCCAAACCTTGGAGGAAAATTTACCTTAGACAGCCACGTTCTATCTCACCTGTCTCAAGGACTAGAGGCATGGAGATCTTTTGTGGAGACCTTGTTTGGGAGTAAATCTTTATGGCGAAATGATAACTCTCTAATAAGAAAAAAGATGTCATCCCAGGTATATCTACAATAGGAAGAAGTGCTTGTAACTTAAGGCTGTAAATCATTATCACAACTGTCATAGAGTCATTCTATTGAAATTTACCTAGTGACCACCTTTAGGTTTCAATTCAGCTTAAATGCACACTCCAACCCATAGCAGAGTTTGTAAAGAAAACAAATCTAGCACAATTTGATCAGATATTTCCTCCAATTCAGCATCCCACTGCACAGGACATTCTTTTCCATGGGACATGGGCATGCAAAAGCTGAAATAAACAGAGGTTAACATTGAGGATAAACAAGAAAAACCATGACAGAGCTGAGATTTGCTTCAGTGAAATATTGCCTATGAGATGGTTTCAAAGAATAAAATGAAATATGTGTGCTTCTGCAAACCAATCATAAGGAAAAACATTCACAGTTTAGTATCAAGCACTTGCAGAAAATGTGTACATTTTTTACTTGTATCAACTCCAAATTGAGCAATAAGTCTATAAACATTAATACTCAATTGTTACTTTATTAATTCTCTTTTCTAACATTTTGAGTTGTGTATAAAAGTACCAAAAATACAAAGAAACCTTAAACTACTAATTGCATAGTCTTAGCTTAAATGTAAAAATGAAAAACACTTGCTTAAAATATTGCCTTTTCAATATTGTCTATAAATCATTCCACACTGGTTTATGAGATCAAAATTAAACAGCAAAAAAAAAAAAAAAGAAGAGCCAAGCTAAATCCAGTCATCAATATCTATAACTGAAAATGACATCTGTGTATTTATTTCATATTTTTTTAAAAAGAAGTGTAGGTAACATGCAAAAACCAAAATATTCTTTTTTATTGGGTGTTTTATTTATTTACATTTCAAATTTCCCCAGTTTCCCCTCTGCAACTCTCCATCCCATTTCCCCTCCCCCTCTTTCTATGAGGGTTCTTCCCCTCAGCCCTCTCCCACTGCACTGCCCTGGCATGCCCTAAATAAATATTTGATACAATGTATAGACATAATTACTTAGCTTTATCCACTCCCTGTACTCTTTGAGCATACACAGTCCTTTCAGCACCAGCAGTAAACACACACCTCTCTTGTCAATTTATCTGCTTCAAATGTGTTTTCCATCAGCAGGTGAGGTTTATGTGAAAGGCACTGGTTTAAATGCTCAGCAGACTCATACTCTAAAGAAAAAACAAAATAAAAGGTACAAGAATTGGAGACTGATCTTCAGAAACTCGTATAGGCCCTGATCTGCTTATCAAAACCAATTTTAGATTTCTGCATATTCTTTTATTTGACTTATACATTTTGCAGAAGGTCTATTTCTAATCATTGGAAGAACAAATACCTTTTCATAAAACTGAATCTGGTTATGAACTCTAAAGGGACAATATTACAGGGTTTATAAAAGTTTTCTCTCAGCAGCATGAGAATATCAAAGACAAAACTTAAAAACGTCCTGCAGCAGAGAATATTTAAGGAAATAAAGCATATATTGAAAAGAAGTTAGAATATAATGAAGTGATATTACTTGTCAATGTGGTAGGGAGGTAATAATGTGGGTTCACTTATTTACGCGCTATTTCTTCTGATACATCATGCAAAATGATGAAAAATTATTTGAAAGTCTTAATGTTATTTAGTCAGTTAATAATTTCTCAGTGTATACCACTGTGAGGGCTGACCTAATCCTTTACAGCTGCAGTTTTAAAACAGAAAAACTCATTTCTTTTTGACTTTGAAATGCTTTACTACAGAGGGAGGATTTATTTTTTTTTTTTTGATAGTGTCATTACACAAGTGAAGCTGTGGTAAGAAGAGTTTAGAAACAAAAAAATCACAAGTTAACTCTTTTATCCAGAATTGTCATCTCACATTGGATTTTATTAATATAAATTTTCTGAGATATTTTATAGATGGTTCTAAAACATATTCTAAAACATTTTCACAGTGATTCCTTCCTATTTGTCTATTAACTTTTAGTTATCTATTTTGGTTTCATGATCCCAAATTGAGCTGCCTAATTCTGGTAGACATGGGAATTACAGAAAAAATGGAACCCTGAATCTTCAGTGGAGCAAAAGTACTATATACAACATATTTTAAGGAGGATGTAGTATACATTCATGATCTATAAAATGTATGCCTGGTAGGTAAAAGGCAAGTTTTGTGGGCTAAAAGCTGCACAATTATCAGAAAAATCAGAAAAAAATGGATCCATATATGTATTACTTTTTAAAATTTCTGTCATTAAAACATCATGACCAAGACAACTTATGTCTATATGTCTTGGGATTCTGAGAGAGATGAGTTATTCATGGTGGAGAAATTTGGCAGAAAGCAGTAGTTAGATATGGTGGCTGTAACAGAAGATGAGAGATCACATCCTAGACCCCTAGAACAGAACAGAAAGAAAATTATTGCATGTTTTGTTTGCTTGTTGTTTTTTCTCTTAAGGCCTTCCTCCAGTAACATGACCTTTCAGCAAAAATATAACGCCTAACCTTCCCCAAACTTTACCTTCAACTGTAAAGCAACTACTCAATTAGATAAGGATATGAAGGGCATCTCATTCAAACCGCTACACCACATTTTTGTGCCCAAATACCCCTTCCTGAGCCTTGTGTACAGTGCAGTTTTGGTAAAAACCTGATAAATCATTCTGTTTTATTCACTAGCCCAAACCAGATGCTAGACCCACATGCAAGTCTTATCAGATTAGTTATTGTTGACATTAAAATGGACCACAGTTATATATGGTACACTATTCCTTTTATTTTTTGGTACTGTGCATGGCAATTTTCAATATTATTAAAGCAAAACAGTGGAGATTAAGCTTCTAGATGCATATAGGAATAATTTCTTTAGGTTCTATGTCTCAAGTGTATGGTGTCTTCAGAAACAGAGAGAGTATTAGATTCTTCTGGGTAATCAAGATCATTTTTGATAATCTGTATCATTTAATGATCTGTAGGAACTCACTGGCCTAACGCTCAATTAAAGATAATCAATTATTACAACTATATTTATTTATTTTCATTAGTCTGTGGTTTCTAATACCAGCATTACCATCCTACTCTAAAGTAACTACATTTAATAGATATAATATATATATATGCATATATATACTCATATGTGTGAAACATGAATATTTACATATATGAATATATGAATATATATGGACATGTCTATAGTAGAGGATTCCCACGTGACTTTTTAAAAAAATTCTATTGTTAGTTATCACTCCCCCAGAAAATGAGAACACAAGTTTGGTGAATAGTTTAGAAGGATCTGGATATGGGAGCTATTAGGTTGAAGGTAAAAATAATGAAAACATATATGGATTTCTCAAAAATTAATAACCAAAAAGTTAAATTTACAGATACAATTGCAATATTTTGCTAAATAAATTATGCTGTATATACAATAAGACTAGAAAATATATAAAATCAGTAAGAGATTAATTGACAGATACAGTAAGCTACTATACATATCATAGTAATTCACTTTTACACTGAAATCCTCAACATAAAAAGATAAAAAAAATAAAGTTTACAGTTGTTCAACTCTGAATGGACTTGATTTGGAAAAACAGCATACTCAAATATATGATCAGGATATCAGAACATTGCCTGCAGCTCTGCAAAGTTTCAGATAAGAAAATTTATGAAAAAATAAATCTCACTTAAAAGTAACACATACATGATAAACTCTGCTCTTTGCCTTTTACACTCTGATCATGTTGTTCTCCTTGTAATCATATTACTACAGAGTTGTTTAATTTAAAAACCCTTTCATAAAATTTGGGAAGAATTTTGCTTATCATTTCCTCAAATAGTTTCATTCCTCCCTTTTTTCTCAATAATCCTATAGTGTATAGTTTAGCTGTTTTTTTTTTCTCTTTTCTTTAGCAGACACTATTGTGTCAAGTTCACTCAGCTATACCTGGATAGTGGAAATGTTGCTGTTGATGTTGTTTCTGTATTTATTTTCTATTTCTGAGACTTGGCAATTTTCATTGTCCTGTCTTTTTTTTTTTTGGTATAAAATAGAGTTTATTAAGGGAGAGGATGGGAGTTAATGGGGTAGTGGAGGCAGAAAAAGGCAGAGAGAGGGAGAGTGTAGAGAAGTGGAGGCCGGCCATGACCATGTGGAGAAGGGGGGAGGGGAGGAGAGCCCAAGAGGGTCAAGAGAGAGGCTGAGAGGAGTAAGAGAGTAAGAGAGCAAGACTGTCCTCTCTTCTAAATGATAAATTCTTTGTTTGCTGTGTTAAATAAACTCCGCCTTGAAATCTCTGTAGTGATTTTTTCAATTACTATACTCTGCAATATTTCATTTAGCTTTCTTTTAGAGTTCATATCTATGAGGTTATTCTGATTGTATTCATCATCATTTCCTTAACTTTATATATCACTTACACTAATGATTTGAAGCATGTTCAAGCTTTTTTTTTCCTTAATAGATGTATTACGTCTTTTTGAGTAGACCTGTATTTGAGGTCCTATAAAATTATATTTGGGGCACATAATGATAAAAATTACTCTACTTTCAATGAAATCAATACTTTATATAATAAGGAAAATATGAAATTTAGAAAATGTAGCTGCAAATTACTAGAGAAACATATCATTGTTCTTGGGATATGTAATACATAATATGCAAGTTTTTATATGAAAAATAAATTTAACATTTTATTGTGATTATTATTATAATATCATAAAATTCCTAAAATCAAACTTGATGAATAGATGTAAGCATGTAGCTAAAAATTAAGGAACAAAAGAAGAGAAAAAAACTCAAAACAACAGAAAAGCACCTGAAGAAAATAAATGTTGCAAGTAATTAAAAAATGTGAAAATACAGATACAAACAGGGCAGGTACACAAGTACAACATAATAGTTCTAACATTAAAGAATGAGATATGGAATTATCTCTAGAAATATTTTAATCCAGAAATATAGCTACTTTGGCAAGGGATCACATCCAAACACCTTCTAGATCTGTGTGATCTGGCTAGAATGCAGATATGCCACATACTTATTTTTAATCCTTCTGACTAGAATACAGACATTCCCTTAGTTCATAACTTTAATCCAAAACAATGTTGGTAAGATTAATTTGTAGAAGAAAGTAACAATGTTTAAAAGTGGCATCTAATTGAGGGGCACACAAAGTGATGAATCAAAGATTTGGCCAAATGAGCTAGAGATAGGATGTACCCAACTTCATGAGAAAAGACAGGAAGGCGAGGGAACTTAAAAGAACAATGCAGAGAAAGAGAGACATTCAGATCAGTCTTGTTCAGTCAGTTCAGTTCAGAGCTAGGTTACAGACACAGAATCAGAGGACCAGATAATTAGAACAGATTGTCAGAGTTAGTCTGAGGTAAAGTGGAACAATTCAGTGAGAAGCTCAGAGAAAACAGATTTAATCAGTCATCCTGGAGGAATTTGAGCCAGAACAGCTCAGTTGAAACTGCCAGCCAGAGTTCGGAAGAACTAGAACAAGTGAGCTTATTCACAGTAATCTTCTAAGATGACAATTATATTTGGTGAATACAAGTTACATTTACATTTATTTTTAGTGTGTGAAACTTGTATGAAATTGTTAATATGTCCACGTTAAGAAGTTCCTCACATTCATTCTCATGGTCCTCTGGGCTTCACACCTGCCGCTCTTCCCCCCCCCCAAAAAAATACCCGATCCTGGTTCCTTAGCCTCCCCCCTCCCTACTCCCACCCAAGTCCCCCTTTCTCTCTGCCTCCATGATTATTTCATTCCCTCTTCTATGCGGAATTGAAACATCCTCACTTTGGCCGTTCTACTTATTACACTTCTAATGTCCTATTGGTTATTTCCTAGGTATTATGCACTTTCTGGCTAATATCCACTAATTAGTGAGTATATACCATATATGTCCTTTTGGTTCTGGATTACCTCACTCAGGATGATATTTTCTAGTTCCATCCATTTGCCTGAAAAATTTATGATGTCCTCCTGTTTGATAGCTTAGTAGCATTCCATTGTGTAAGTTAATCACATTTTTGAATCCGTTCTTCAGTTGAGGGACATCTGGGTTGTTTCCAGATTCTGGCTATTACAAACAAGACTGCTATGAACATACTGAAGCTTGTGTCCTTGTGGTATGGTGGGGCCTCTTTTACGGTATATGCTTAAGAATGGTACAGCTGGGTCTTCAGGTAGAACTATTTTCACTTTTCTGAGACCAGAGAGGTGAGAGACTCTAAGGACTCAATGGGGGTGACCTTAGCCAAATGCCCAATATTGGGGAGAGGGAACTCGAAGAGTCCTCCCTGCCTATAGTAGATATAAATGGAGGGACAGGGTTATAAACCCACAGTCAAAATTTCTGACCCAGAACTGTTCCTCTCTAAAAGAACTGCAGGGACAAAAATGGAGAAGAGACTGAAGGGAAGGCAGTCCAATGACTGGCCCAACTTGGGATCCATCTCAAAGGAGGACACCAAGACCTGACACTATTACAAATGACGTGCTTACTGACAGGAGCCTGGCATGGCTGTACTCTGAGCGTCTCTACCAGCCACTGACTAAGGCAGAAGCAGATACTTGTTAATATGTCCACCATTTAACTGAAGTTGGAGACCCCTATGGTTGAATTAGGGAAGGATTAAAGAAGCTGAACGGGAGAGCTAGTACGTAGGAAGGCCAGTAGTCTCAACTTACCCAGATCCCAGAGAGCTCACAGAGATGGATCCACCAACCACGAGCATGAATGGACCAGTCAAAGGCCCCTGACACAAATATAGCAGGCATCTTCCTGGCCATGCCTTAGTGTAAGATGAGCTTAATATTCCAGAGACTTGAGGACCCAGGAAAGAGGGAGGCTGGAGACAAGGGGAGCACCCTTTCATCACAATAGAGAGTAAGAATGGGATGAAGAAACGTGGGGGGGAGGAGGGGACAAAGGGGAGAAAACGACTGGAATGTAAATAAATAAAATAATAAAAATTGAAAAAATTAAACAGTTATCAAAGGAAAAATTAAACACCTGACAGAATTTATAGTAAAGAAGAAACGGGTGGAGGAGGAGGAAGAGGAGGAGGAGGAGAATAACAACAACAACAACAGCAGGAACAGGAACCAAAAGAACAAGAAGAGGAAGGAGAAGCTGTTCCTCACAAAAGACCAACACACTGTCAAGGAAAAATAATGACAGAGCCTGTTAAATAACTTTTAACAGATAAAGAAGTCATGATTAGGGAGTGAGATAAAATGATTATAGAACATATATCTTCAGCATTTTGTTAATAAAGAATTCTAAAGTGATAAACAGCAATGTTTTCTTTAGGTAATATTTTTTGTGATGATGTAAAATGACCACTGTTAGTGCAGCTACTCCTGATAATTGGGCCTTATGCTTTACACGAACCTGAGTTGAGTAAACAATAAAAAGCAAGATACTGACCTGCATTGCATTCTTTCACGGTGTTTACTTTGATTTCTGATCTGCAGTTTCTGCTTCCAAGTTCTTTCCCTGCTTGAGTCATTGTACTCACTTCAGTTAACATATGGAGTGCTAACTGTAAATGGAAGACGAAAGAAACTCCCATCTACTCAATTTGTTCTTGTTCACAGTGCACACCCTCATCAATCACTAGTAAAGAAAATGTTCCACAAGATTGTCTACAAGTCAGATTGGGAGAGGTTTCTCAACTGACTCAAATTATTCTAGCCTATGTCAAGTTGACAAAAAGCAAAACAAAACAAAGACAAAACAACAAAAAACTTGTGTTTGGTTTACAAGGTATACTAGTGGTACAATTGAGGCACATGGTTTGGGGAGTAACCAATCAATATCTCATTTGATTTAAGGCTACTTAGTGAGATAAAACCTTTGCCAGACATGGCTTCATGACATAGAACCTGAGACTAAATATTCCAGGGAACTGCATGAAAAGAAAATAATACTTTTTCACTAAATAAAGTAAAAATAAAATGACTCCTAATAGCACACTGCTATAATTATGGATAATTGCCCCTTTCAACTATCATCAAAGAAGATTCCTCCTGAACCAAATGAGAACAATTACTGAAGTTCACATCCAGAGACCTTGAAACACTAAGCCTTCAATTGGTTCTCCATCAAATTTCTCCACTCAGGGCTTGGGGGAAAATGCACATGAGTGAATTGGAAGCATGTATTAGATGGAAGAGATAAAGGAAATATTAAGGAAGCAAGTTTTCCAACCATACCAGGAACCCCACACATAAGAACTCATAAGGCACTGTGACACTAAGTTCAGGGCCTACAGGGGTCTGCACCAGATGGCATCCTGGAGCTAAAAGAAGTGCCCTCACCAGGAGCCAAGAACTATCTGACAAATGAAAATTTAGTTTCTTCCAAGGTAGTCTCACTGGCAAAACAAACTACTATAAAGATAGAACACATTCACCAAAAAACTGAACAACAGAAAATGAATTCAAGGGCATGTTTGGAAGTTCCCTGTCCCGTAATGATGTTTCAGTGCTTTCATTTATTTACATGTTATTTTTAATTTTATGTTTCTTTATTTCGTTACTCTATAGTTTCTTCGTGTATATATCATGGCTTCCAGATTTGGCTTATTTTCTTTTTTTATTTTATAATTGTATTGTTATAGATAAACATTCCCCCAAAAACTTGCTACTGAAAATGGAAAAATGATTTGAGACAAGACTTGAGATCAAATAGAAAGTTTAGTAGCATTGATTCTGAAATTAGCTATAGAATTTGCAGAAGCTGGAAATAGAATCCAGAGTTAAGGAATGAATCTGGGGAAGAAGGAATGCGATGGAATTCCTGGGAAGAGAATGTGGAAGAAAAATTACAGTTGATATGTATTACAAACAAAAACTATTTTAAAAGTTATCATGGGGGGATAAATAAATGAAGAAAACAAGAGAGTGAGAAAGCAAAACGACAGACAGACAGACAGACAGACAGACAGACAGACAGACAGACAGACAGACAGACAAAAAGTCAGGCAGCCAAGAGGGGAAGGAAGGAAGGAAGGAAGGAAGGAAGGAAGGAAGGAAGGAAGGAAGGGAGGGAGGGAGGGAGGGAGGGAGGGAGGAAGGAAGGAAGGAAGGGAGGGAGGGAGGAAGGAATGGAGGAAGGAAGGAAGGAAGAAAGGAAGGAAGGAAGGAAGGAAGGAAGGAAGGAAGGAAGGAAGGAAGGAAGAGAGTGCAGAATGCTGCTCTGGCTAGTCCACTACATCTCCTAATGTGCTTATTCCCTAGCTTTTACATATTAAACTACAAAATATGTTATACCAACTAAAATATGGAAATTGATAGCCATGGTACTGATAGTTATGAAAACTAATATGATTGAAGCTTGAAGGCTCTGGAGTCTACCTATCTTGTTTATATTCTTCACACTTTTTATGAGTGTGGCCCTATCTAACTTTTTACTTATTAAATGCAGATTTTAAACACCATATGAAGATATTGATGTACATTTAAAAGAAATGTTTGTAATAGGTTAGTGTTAAAAACTCAAATATATAGTTATATATAAAAGAATCATTTTAAGTGTATTTCTTTTCAAAATAGATTCAGAAGTTTGGATTTACTTCACTGAGCTATTAATCTGTACTGATTTCATTGACATGAATGTTTTTCTATTCTATTCTATTTACTTCTTAATTAAGGTAATTTAGCTGATACATGAAACATTAAACTGAATATATTCATGGGATACTATGTGATATTTTGACATTGTTCTTGTTTTATAATGCTAGATGTTGTTTAGAAAGTATTTAGTATATTATTTCTTAATTTTGAAAACTTCTAAGTTGCTTCTTCTTCTAGGTGTTTGCAGTATGCATGCATAATTTTTACCCGGAGTCATTCTATTCTGAAACACCAGAATTCCTTCTTGCTCTCCAGTTATTATAATGTACAAATGATGATCTTCCCTATCTCTTTCACTGTTCTCCCTGCACTCATAATAACTGTTATACTCAACATATTTTATGGATTTAATAAATTGCAGTAACTGTGTTTTCAGCAAACTTAACTAAATAGGAGTAATTTTTGTTGTAATAATTAGTGATTGTCATCTTATAATACTTTGCATATAGAGATTAGATAAAATAAAATGAAATGTTTAAATCCCTAGGTAAATTTCATATGTTATGTATCTAAATGATCAGAATTTCCTTACAAAGAAAACTTCTGATCAAAATTGTGTTTATATTAATTTGTCATAAAATATATCAATGTTCAATAATTAGTAGTGGTCATTCTGAATTTGAGTTCTTCTCTTAATTATTGCCCATAGGATGGCAATATTTTTAATCAAAAATTTTATTGAAAGTAAAGACATAGAAATTGTTTTAATTTTAGAAAAACTAAATACATTAAAGTCCAAATGTACTCCATAACTTGTGCTTGATTGTGCAGATGAATTGATTTGAAGTCTAGGGATGTTTAAGTGTAAATCAGGAGAGGTTGTTCTTCCACCTTTATGATTTCAAACTTCAAACTCAAAAACAGTGATCAAATATTTGATATTGAATTAATGAGAAAATAAAGCAGATAATAGAAAAAAGATTTAGCTCTGTGGAATATTCACCTAAGTATGCCCTAAACTTTCCGTGTAACATACCTACTTCTATGTAATATAGAAAATCAAAAATATAAGTTAAAACTGTAAATTCAACAAATTATATTTTGAAATAATTTGAAACTCGCATTCTCTAAGTATATCTTTATATAACTATGCTTATTTCACAGAAAAATTAAGGCGTATTTGAACAGTTATTGTCCACATAGACAGTATCAGTGATATGCATTGATTTTTTTGAACTTATTTTTCTTTAAACTATTTTATATTTCTTATAAGAAACTATTTATAAAGGCTTCTTTTGTTCACAGTAACCCTGTGCCTGTATGATATTCCTTTCCTTGAACTGAAGCAAATAGCTTGATGAATTAACATGGAACTAATTTACTAGTCAAATAATTAAGCTATGGAGGGAGCACATAGAAGTCTCTATAATAATAATAGGCCCTATTACAATATGAGGGCTTTTAATATGTAGCATTTTAGGGTTCCGATAGTCTTACTACTAATCTTTAAATTAATGTGTGGCTCTAGTTAGATTAATGTATTTTAAAACAAGCTAACTTCATTGCTTCCAGGAAGGTGTTATGATCTACTACAAAACAGTGTAATATTCAACACTGTGGTTTGGTAATATTAATGTGAACTGAGACTAAAACCACAATTAATATTCGTGAAATATACAAGCTGTCATAAAATTTAAATTCATAGGCATTAGTAGTTTGTTATAAAATAATTCTACTTTCACTTAAAGTTCATGGTCATAAATACTATTTTTTTTTAAAAATGTGCATATATGAAGACACGTATTTTATTAAAAAATAGATCATTTTCTGTATATTTACAGTATATTACCCTATGCTCATCTTTTCCTATAGAACAAAGAATTATTTATTAAATAGTTTCAGTGCATTTCCTGTTTTAAATGTTTTATATTTTAGAAAACTATAACATCACCCCTCCAGGGTGCAAGGGAATGTGTATAGGTGCAAACCGGAGCAATGTGCATATTCCCCCATCTTACTGAACAGCATGCATAGAATCCTAGCATTACATTTGGGGAAAAAAAAGAACCCACGCAAAGCTTATTTTATAATGACGTGATAAATATCTATAGGATTTCATAAGGACATTATGAAATTTGAAACAGAATAATTATAGAGCCATGTTATCTCATTATTGGAATGTTGAAATATTGTTATTTTAAATCAAAGTTTGGAATCATTTCTAGAAGAAATTCTAAGGCAAATTGTCAACTTTACATCCAATGGTGAGGGAACAAAGCTTACTTTTATTTTTCCTAACATGGATAGCAATCAACATTGAATAAGAGGAAATGGAAGTTGGATTGTCTTCTGAATATTTTCCTATACTTCATCAAATACAAGCCCAGTAGCATGAGCCATAACATTTATCCTTTCAAAAGATTGGAGACTAGTTTTAAGTTCAAGTGTTTTAGAGCCAGGATTTTAGTAACTCCATTGAAGAAGAATTTGTTCTGTAGCTTCATCTTGGCATTGAATGGTTTACTGAAAATGGCTGGTACATATTTCCTTCATTTCAATCTCTTTCTTCATTTCCCTATGCTGTTCTCACCCCTTCTTGTATTACAGTCCATCTGTGTATGTCTGTCTGGAGGTACAGATTTGTCATTTCTGTATTTTCTCTAAGCACTTCATTTCAATTTAATAATTTCTGAGAGTATTCTATTTCTAAGTAAAATCTTATTCCAAAGTACTTCAGGTCAGCATTTCAGCATATGATGTAAGAAACTTTACAGGTCAGCTCATAATACCTACCTATGTTTTATTTCTATCCATTTTGTGATTCTAGTCCCCCCTCGAAAAGCTTAGCTGGTTTGTGGTCTGAAAATAATATACTAACTTAGAGAATGAAGGAGCTTTATTGGAGTGAAATAAACAAAGAGAATAAAGCAGGCATGAAGAGAAGAGCTTAGCTTCTTACCTCAAAACAAACTACTAAGTAGATTAGAACAGGAAGTTTTCTTAGGTCTTGAGAAGAGCATGTGATAAAGAATGTAGTGATAATTCACCCAAGGCAGAGAGTTGTAAGTCCAGTGAAATTTTCCTTTTGGCTAGTGGAAACTATGAAGAAAACAAAGACTACAGAAGTAGTCAGAAATAAGGAAGGAATAAGAATATCAGAAATAAGAATAAGGAATAAGAAAATGTGGTAGTTCAACAGGAATTTACATCACAAGATTAGGGAAAAGGCCAGGAATAAAGGAAGTCATTCTAAAATAAAACAGATCATTGATGTGTTGTTATGACTTAGCTAAAAGTCAATGGGTTTGTGACTTGAAGAAATGATGTTGTTTTGAAAGCAGAGGCCCCTGTTATGAAAAATCAATTTGTAGCCAAATGCTAGGTAGATCTAAATGGGGAAGAGTACATATTAGAAAAAAAAAAGAAAATTATTGTAATTTTGTTGAAACTTACACTGTAATTTATACTTCGAGATTGTTAATTCTGTATGTCAGTTCTGGAAATAGATGCTAAGTCAGCTATAAGTACCCCTATATGATGTTCACCTGGTTTGTTATCTTATACTCAGTTTTTAAGGTCCAACCTCGTTGCTGTCCTCTCTTTTTAATTGCTCCAACCTTGTCTTCTAGGGTTATGAACTGCCTGTTTGATGTCTACATAAACCTCTATCTGTTACTTTCATAATGAAAACTACTCCAGAAGTCTCAGCTCCATGACTATAAGGAACATCCTGCTTTTAAAATGTCTAATAAGCGGAGTAGAACCTGCAAATACCCAATAAATGTTTAACTAAAAAAAAATGAATGAATTAAACTTAGCTTTGAAATCAGTTACAAAATTAGGGAACTTATAATGACTAAGGAATATATTGATACAATTTTTGTTTCCTTTATTAAATGTCTCATGTCTGTTAAATGACTAATGACAATATAAATACATTAATAATGACATATGGTATGAAATATACACATTAGGTAATCAATGACACATAATGTAAGTTGAATAAGGAAAAATTACAAATGTGCATATATAGATGTGTAAATGGATATAAATAAGTTTTGGAAATTTTTGAAAATTGGAAACGTGTGAATACCTGTAACAGTGTAAGCATTATTGGCTTTCATGTTAGAACTTTCAACAAATCAGTGTTGGAGACACCAAGGTACTATGCCTGAGAATTGTGGGAGAGCACATGTGAATGCTTATTGATATTTCAGAAAATATTTATGCTTATATATGCGACAGTTGCATAATGTAATTCATGAATATTCAATTATTTTAAAACATGCAAAACATCAGCGAATATAAACTCATTTTAACACAGTGAATAAATTCATGTGATTATGAATGTCCTCATTAAAAGGCATTCTGTCATTTCCATTAACAAGAGGTGTTTGTTCTATGGCCTTTGATACCTTATCAATACTTTCATCAGTGTATCCATTGTATTGTATATATGAAAGCAGTCCAGGCCTGAGACTCTGTTTAAATATACAAGTAAGCACGAGAATTTTGGAATAAAATGACTCTTTTACAGCACATCAGATGCAATTCTGGACCTAACACAGCTGGCCTGAGGGCCCCTTATCCTCATGAACTGTTAAATATGATTTTGTTTCAGTGACTGAATGTATGAATTCAGATAAATGCATCATTTGTAAAATTTTTAAAGTGCTTGGAGACACCTTTGGGATAAAAGAAATGTTATAAATGTAACTATGATTATTTTTTTCCTTTGAGGGAGAGAAACATTGTGATTTTGTGCCATGTTTCTTTCTTTTTTTTTTTTTTCTTTCTTTCTCTCCTGGAAAATATTTGTCATGTTGATGCATCTCCAGCCACTACCAATGAAGAAAAATGTTTGTGCCTTCCTGTTCACAAACTGTGGGTGGGGAGGGACATCCAATTGAATTAAGAACACATCAGTGAGCTCTAGATAAATGATCCAGCCTGAAAACTGAAGTGCTGTCTGTTACTATTTGTCCAATGATTGACGTGGAGTATGTTCAGAGCAATTCATAAAGCACAGACTATGCAAACTGAAATATTTCATTACAATGAAGATCATAATTTTTATACTAAGAAAATATAAGCACATTGGTCTTTAAGCAGCATTACATATGCTAAATTAAATAATAAGATTAGGTGCTAAGAATAATAGAATTTTCTAACTTGATGTTTTCTGTGCTCTATACTCTGAAACTAAAAGGAATTTTATAATGAAAGGCACTGAATTTTTGACAGAACAGACTTGTTATCACTAACACATCAAGATGTTTTTGTTCAGAAAAAAAATGCAAACTGCTGGAAATTCTGAAAATCTTAAAAATAACAGTCCAAACACTAATTTTTTACGTGAATAATGATACTTATTTACAAGAAGAGCTCTGCTTAATTTCTAAATATTCTGGTGAAATAAATAAACATACTCTGAAAAGTTCACAAAGTTTGCTCAAATTCTGCAGAGTTAGTACACACTCACACAAAACAAGAAGCCAGGTAGTGCTTGGTCTTCACCGGAGTTAGGTGCTTCATTCATTCCACTGAGAGCACGAAACACAGTCTGGAATTCTGACAGAAAAAAGAAATGTTTTAGATGACTTAAGACTCTTCATACTGAATAAGATTTTAGTGATCTTAGCCAAAAAACCAAAAAATAAAACAAAATAAAAAAAAAACCCTCACTTATATAAAACTTTGAAATGTATAGATTGAAGCAATCTGTGCCAAATGGCAGTTGGCTTGATCATGCTTATCAAATCCATGGGTTTACAAGAGAGTGGTTTACTAAGATTTCACAGGAAGAATTTTGCCATGAGAGAATTTAGTTTTCACTTTTTATTTTATTATCAAGTTTATGATTAAATAATGACAATGTAACATCTTGGCTTATCCTGGTTGTGCTGAGTTTTAACCCAGCAAAGGTGTCATTTATCATAGAACCAATAAAGTATGATTCTGGAGGCTTTTATAATGGCTAAGGGTTCAGCAAAAATGATATCAGTTGACTAGTTTGTGCAAGGCTCTAGGTTCAAAATCTAATAAGACAAATTGATAAAATAAATTAGATATATAATTTCCATATGCTCAGTTAACATTGAATCAAATATATTTCAGTGTCAACAAAGAACCAAGAATCCAATTTGCATCTCAGGGCCCTAGCATTTATATACCCTCTAAAGAGTCCCTACAATTCCAAACGTCACTATCTGTTGCTGACAAAATCATACCTCTGCCTAGAGCAAGAAGCAAATCATAGTCAGGTGCTGTGGGTAAATTGAAGCAACTCCACATCACAAGGTGGAATTAAAATAACAACATACTCATAACGTTTCTGTGTTTTTCTAAAACTACCATAATTCTCACTAGAGTACATATATCTCTACTGCACACATCTTTTAAATAAATCATAATAATTTGATAGATCGAAAACATGTGTGTGTGTGTGTGTGTGTGTGTGTGTGTGTGTGTGTCTGTGTGTGTATGTGTTATATATCTTTGTTGACATTTTCTTGAGGAACCATGGCCCCCCTTTTTAATTAAAATAGACATGCCATATGATATTTTAACTAGATGTTAAGTACTTAACTACTTAAATGTTATTAATTGATATAGTTCAACACAGAATCCCTTTTTTTTCTACAATCAGCAACTAGACGGTAATGAAGTTTACAATATACCAAGGCATAGATAATTCAATTAATAAATTAGATTAATTAATTAAATTAGTAAATTAAAGATGAATTAATTTAATTACTCCAGTATTTAATTAAATTTAATTTTGAAAATTATTGAGAGTGTATTTTAGTGAGCTTTTTGTAAGAAATCATGAAAGACAAAAACATTAATTTCAGAAAATGATTTGCACAATAGAATATCTCAGATTGTTCATTCTTACAGTTCCATAGCATGTTCAGAGAATAGCAAGCACAGAGTCACAGGTATGATCTGTGTGAGACCAGCAGCTTTCAAGATTAAGAAACAGAAGGAGTATACCATATTTAACACCTTACAATTGTGAGAACATCCAAAACAATATAAGTCCATGGATAATATTAATGTAGAAGGATATGGTGACCTAATTATATTCCCTGCACTTAGTAAAGTTATCCAGTCAACAGATGTAGACCATGTTCACTTGTCTTGACTTTTAAAATAACCACAATCCAAAAAAGTAGCTTTAAAAACATGAAACATACCTCTAACAAAAGTGAAACCTATCCCAAGGGCAAGAACCAATTCCTGGAGCTATTATTGATACTGTGTTATACTTTCAGACAGGAAAAGAACCAATTCCTGACCTTATTATTGATACACTGTTATACTTTCAGACAGGAACCTAGCATAACTGTCCTATGAGAGGCTCTACCTAGAAGTTGACTGAAAGTGATGCAGATATGCACAGCCAAACATTAGACAGAACTCACTGCTCTGTTTTCTATATATTTAAGTTTATATCCAACAGATTAGTTCTGTTCTTAGCCTTAATCCCAGAAACTGCTGGTGTGTGTGTGTGTGTGTGTGTGTGTGTGTGTGTGTGTGTGTGTGTGTGTGTGTGTGTGTTTGTGTGTGTGTGTGTGTGTGTGTATGTGTTTGTGTAATGATTAATGGAAACATTCATAACTAGTCAATGTGCAAAGAATGACTGTATAGGACTCAGCCACAGAGGAAACATCTATTTCAACCTCCTATCCAAATATCAAAGACCATCACAAGTGAGGGAATGGAAAGAATATAAAATCCAGAATGTGGGGTAGATAGTCATGGCATTCTATCTTAGGAACTGATGTGGCCATTTTACATATGTCAAAGCAACTGTATTTGCCAGCACAAGAGTTGAAAAAATCAAACTAATCAAAGTTATAGTATGCGAGTTTGTGAAATAGCTGAGTAGGTAAAGGTGTCTACTTATAAACTCATCAATCTCTTTTCTTTTTTCATTATTTATTTACCCACTTTACATTCCAATCACAGCACCCAGTCCTCCATTCCCAGACACAGAGCCCTTCCCTCTATCCCCTTCTCCTTCTCCTCTGAGAAGGTGGGTAGCCCCCACTGAGTATCAACCCATCCTGGCACATCAAGTTATTGCAAGACTAGGCTCATCCTCTCCTACTGAGGCTATACAGCTTGGCACAGTTAGAGGTGGGGATCCACAGCCAGGCAAAAGAATAAGAGACAGCCTCCACTCTAGTTGTTAGGGGACATGCATATGTGAGTGGGTCTTAGGTCCAAACAATGCTTGCCCTTTACTTGGTTATTCAGTCTCTGGGATTCCCAAAGGATTCAGGTTAGTTAACTCGGTTGGTCTTCTTATAGTGTCCTATCCCCTTCTGGTCTTTCAATTTTTCCTCCAACTCCTCCATAAGACTCTCTGATCTCCATCTAATGATTGTTTGTGGGTCTCTTCATCTGTTTCCATTTGCTGCTGTATGGAGCTCTCAGAGAAAAGTTATGCTAGGCTCCTATGTGCCTACATAATGATAAATAACAATATCATTAATAGTGTCAGGGATTTGTTCTTGTCCATGGGATGAGCAAGTTGGGCCACTCATTAGTTTGTTGTTTCCTCCTCTGTTTCAAATTTGTTCCTGTACATTTTGTAGACAGGACACATTTCGGGTCAAAGATTTTATGGATGGGTTGGTTTCCTTATCCCTCTAATGGGAGTCTGGCATGGCTACAGGAGGTGGTCAGTTCAGGCTCCAAATCCTCCAGTGTAGGAATCTTGGGTAGAGTCACATCCATAAACTTTCTAGGTCAATCCCCTTCGCAGGTCTCTGGCATGCAACAGAGATGCCCTTACCCCCAGTCACCAATTTCCATTGCAAAGAACTGAAAAGATGATGTATCCTTTCAACTGGAAAGTTACTGTATTCTATATTCTGTGATTGAAATATATAAAGTGGTATATTTATGGGATTCACAAATTAACTTAAACACTTCAAATGATATTTAATATTATATAACGAGTCTGGAGTGAGATTGAAAGCATTTCTTAAAATGCTTTGCACTTTTTGGTTACTTATCATGTTGGTAACTATAATGAAAAATTATCTACATATCAGATAACAGGAGAACTGTATCTCTTTAAGCATACATAGTTATCTTTGACTTTGCTATTATTTTTCATTTAATTAAAAACAGATTCCTTTTTCATATATTATATCTTGATTACATTTTTCTCCTGCTTTTACTACTCCCTGATCCTCCCCACCTTTTCTTCCGTTCAGACACACTGGCGATCTGTCTCTCATTAGAAAAGAACATGTTTCTGAGAAAGAACAACAAAATATAAAAACGTAAAATATATTAAGGTAAAACAAAATCCATCACATCAAAGTTGGCCAAGACAAAGCAACAGAAGCAAAAGAGCCCTAGTGAAGCCCAAGAGACCGACTTGTTCCCACACTAAGGATTCCCATAAAATACAAAGCTGAAAGCTATAATTTATACACAAAGACTTAATGCAGACCCATGTAGGCCCTGTAATTGCCACTTCAGTCTGTGATTTCATACAAGCTTCTCTCAGTTGATTTGGAGGGCCTTGTTCAACTGCTGGCCTACACCTCCTCTGTCTCTTACAGTTTTTCATCCTCCTCTGTTGCAGAGTTCCCTGAATTTTTGGAGACATTAGAACTGTCTGTTCCCCTACATCCAGTCTTTCCAGGACCAGGGGTCTCTCCTTCCATCTTCTTGGAAATCTATTGATATGCGAATTGTGTCTAGGGTATTCCGAGATTCTGGGTTAATATCCCCTTATCAGTGACTGCATACCATGTGTGTTCTTTTGTGATTGGGTTACCTCACTAAGGATGATATTTTCAAGTTCTGATCATTTGCCTAGGAATTTCATGAATTCATTGTTTTTAATTGCAGAGTAGTATTCCATTGTGTAAATATACCACATCTTCTGAATCTATTCCTCCGTTGAGGGACGCCAGGACAGAGAAGCAAGAGGGGGTTGAATGGGGAAAAGAGGGAGGGAAGGGGGCTTATGGGACTTTCGGGGAGGGAGGAAACAGGAAAGGGGAAATGATTTGGAATGTAAATAAAAAAAACTTAGAAAATAAAAGAACTGTCTGTTCCTAGGTCTCTCTCTCTCTCTCTCTCTCTCTCTCTCTCTCTCTCTCTCTCTCTCTCTCTCTCTCTCTCTCTCTCTCTCTCTCTTTCTCTCTCTCTCTCTCTCTCTCTCCTTGCTAAGGGTCTCAGTATTTGATTCCACCTGCTGCACTGCTGAAAGAGGAAAGTTTTCTGATGATGGCTGAATTAGGCGATACTGATCTATGAATACAGCTGTGTATCATTAGGGGTCCTTTAATTGTGCTTTTTCATTATTAATTATTTTAATTATTTATATTCCAGATGATACTCCCTCCTGATTCCCACTCCTGGAAACTTCATCCCATTCCCGCTAACCTTTGCCTCTGATGGGTGGCTCCCTCTCCTGGGCATTCCCTTCTCTGGGATATCAAGTCTTTACAGGATTTGGTCCATCATCTCCAACTGAAGTCAGATAAGACATTCCTCTGCCAGAGGCCTCGGACCAGCCCCTGCATACTTTTTTTGGTTGATAGTTTAGACTCTGGGAGCTCCCAGGTGTCCAGGTTAGTTGACACGTTTGGTCTTCCTATAGGGTTGCCATCCCATTCAGCTCCTTAAATCCTTCTTCTAACTCTCCCATAAATATCTGAGACCTCAGTCCAATAGTTGCTTTTAAGTATCTGCATCTGTCTCAGTAAACTGCTGGTATAACCTGTCAGAGGGCAGCCATGCTAGGAACCTGTCTTCAAGCATCAGTAATAATGTTAGGGTTTGGTGTCCACACGTGGGATGTATCCCAAGTTGGGCCAGTCACTGGACAGCCCTTCCTTCAGACTCCAATTTTGTCCTTGTATTTCTTTTGGACAGAAACAAATCTGGGTCAGAACTTTTGAAGGTGCTTTTGTGACATGATTCCTCAACTGGGAACCCTGTCTATTCTACTAGAGGTAGACTCTTCAGGATCATTCTCCCCACTGTTGGACATTTCTTCTAAGGTCACCCTCATTGTGTCCTGGGAGCATCTCTCATCCCATGTCTCTGGGAGTTTCTAGAGGTTCCCCTTGCCCCCAACCCCACCCCAAGAACCTACATATTTCCATTCATTCAGCTAGCCCTATGGGCTTCTCTCATGTTTCCTCCCTACCTGATCCTGTTCCCTCTTACTCTCCCTAACCCCTCTCTCACCCAGGGCCTTCTGACCTTCTGCCTACATTAATTATTTAGTTCCCCTTTCTAAGAGGGATTAAAACATCCTCACTTGGGCTTTTCTTTTTAAATTTCTTAGGGTATGTGAATTTTATCATGAATATTCTGTACTTTTTGGCTAATTTCAACTAATCAGTGAATACATACCATGTATTTCCTTTAGAGTCTGAGTCAGGATGATGTTTTCTAGTTCCATCCATTTGCCTGAAAAATTGATGATGCCTTTGTTTTTAATAGCTGAATAGTATTCCATTATGTAAATGAAGCCTTTTATTCTGCATACATTCTTTGATTGAGAGACATTAGGAGTTGCTTACTATTTGTGGCTAATATGAATAAGGCTACTACAAACATAGTAGAGCATAATGTCCTTGTAGTGTGGTGGAGCATCTTTTGTCTATAGGCCCCAGGAATGGTATAGCTGGGTCTCCAGGAAGAACTATTTCAAGTTTTCTGAGGAACCTCTAGATTGACTTTAAGAGTGATTGTTCAGTTTGCAATTCCACCAGCAATGGAAGAATGTTCCCCTTTCTCCACATTCAGGCCAACATGTACTACCACTTTAGTTTTTGATCCTAGCCATTCTTAATGTTGTAATATGGAATTTCAGGATCATTTTGATTTTCATTTCCCTAAATGACTAAGGATGTTGAACATTTCTTTAAGTGCTTCTCATGCATTCAAGATTCCTCTGTTAAGAATTCTGTATTTAGCTCTGTACCACATTTTTAATTGGATTATTTGGTTTTCTGGAAGGTAACTTCTTGAGTTATTTATATATTTTGGATATTAGACCATTGTCAGTTGAGGGGTTAGTGAAGATCTTTACCCAATATGTAGGATTTTGTTTTGTTCCTATTGACCATATTTTTTGCCTTACAGAATCTTTTCAGCTTCGTGAGGTACCATTCATTAATTGTTGATCTTAGAGCTGGAGCCATTGGTATTCTGTTCAGGAAAATGTCCCCTGTGCCAATGAATTCAAGGCAGTTTCTCACTTTCTCTTCTCTTAGATTCATTGAATTTAGTTTTATGTTGAGGCCTTTGATCCACTTGTATATGAGCTTTACATATGATAATAAATATAAATCTATTTTAATTATTCTACAAGCAGACCACCAGGTAGAAAAGCACCATTTATTAAAGATGCTTTATTTTTTCCCCCACTGTATGCTTTTGGCTTATTTATCAAAGATCAAGTGACCGTAGATATGTGGGTTTATTTCTGGGTCTTCAATTCTACTCCATTGATCCACCTATCTGTCTCTGTACCAATACCATGTAGTTTTTATGACTATTGTTTAGTAGTGCTGGTTGAGGTCATAGATGGTGATTCCCTTAGAATTTTACTTTTATTGTTGAGAATTGTTTTGGCTATCCCAGATTTTTTGTTTTTCCACATGAAATTGAAAATTGTGCTTTCTAAGTCTGTGAAACATTGTTTTGGAATTTTGATTGGTGTTTGATTAAATCTGTACATTGCTTAATTTTACCAATCCATGTGCATGGGAGATCTTTCCATCTTCTGAGGTCTTCTGTGATTTCTTTCTTTGGGGACTTGAGCTTCTTGTCATACAAATCGTTCATTTGATTATATAGAGTTAGAAGAAGATATTTTATATTATTTTTGGCTATTTTGAAGGGTTTTGTTTCCCAATTTTTTTCTCAACCTGTTTATGATTTGTATGAAAGAAGGCTACTCATTTCTTTGAGTTAATTTTATATTCAGTCACTTTGCAGAAGTTGCTTATTTGCTGTAGGAGTTATCTGGTGGAATTATTTTGGGTTGCTTATACATAATATCATATCAAATAGTGAGACTTTAACTTCTTTCTTTCCTATTTATAACCTCTGGATCTACTTTTGTTGTCTAATTGCTCTAGCTAGAACTTCAAGCACTATATTGAATAGATAGGCAGAGAGTGGGAAGCCTCCTTTTGTCCCTGATTTTACTAGGATTGCTTCAAGCTTCTCTCTGTTTAATTTGATGTTGGCTATTGGTTTACTGCATATTGTTTTTATTATGTTTAGATGTTGTGGACTGTTGTTTGTATTTTCTGCTCCCTCAATAGGGGTGCCCAATTAGGACTTGATCACATACTCAGGTGATGTCAGGTGCAATATTGATTGGTCAGATAAGGCTAGAACCTGTGAATGGGCAATGGAAAGAAAAGGCAGAGCTGAAAGTTTTAGAGAAGAGAGAAGGAGGAGAAGAAGAGAAGAGAGATGGAGGACAGAGGGAAAATGGAGGAAGGAGAGGTCGAAGATGAAGCAGACCCATGTGGCCTGTAGTAGCTACAAGTAGCTGGTGATTTCACAGGCAATATTGTAGTGATATATTTGTCCAGTCTAAGCATCCAGCTTGTAATTATAGTACTGAGTTGTGAGGTTTTTGTTTGTTTGTTTATTTGTTTTTTGTTTTTTTTTTTGCACAGGAATTTTGAGGTTGGAGATTTTCCTTTATAATTATGGCTAGAATAATATAAGTCTCTAGTGTTTTCATTTCATGGGGCTAAGACAAGCTGAGGGAAGCATAGGTGGCATTCTGCAGGCCAGCCACAGGGAGTGAATGTCTTGAGAAATGGGAGTATCAGCTCTAGGTATTTCAGGTTAAACTGGTTTTGATAGCTTAGCAAGCTATCCATGGAAACCAGGGAAAGATGGCTGTGTAGAGCCAGCCATGGTGGGTGGGGGGGAGACCTCAGATGCTGGCAGATAGCCAGATTTAGTGTTTTCTTTTTTTTTCATTACATGTTACATTTAGGTATGTGCCTTGAATTTCTGGTTTCTCCAAGAATTTTAACTTGAAATTATGTTGGATTTTAGCATAGGATTTTTCAGCATCTAATGAGATGATCATGTGATTACTTTTTCTTTAAGTTGGTTTATATATAGATTATGATTATGTTTTGTCATATACCGAACCATCCCTGGGATGAAGCCGACTTGGTTCTGGTGAATGATGTTTGGATGTATTTTTTAATTCTGTTTGTGAGAATTTTATTGTTTGTTTTTGCATCAATATTCATAAGCAAAATTATCTGAAGTGCTGATTTTTTGTTGGGTCTTTATGTGGTTTAGGTATCAAAGTAACTGTGGCTTCATAGAATGAATTAGGTAGTGCTCCTTCTCTTTCTATTTTGTGGAATAATTTGAGGAGTAATGATACTAGCTCTTCTTTGAAGGTCTGGTAGAATTATGCAATTCTGCCCTAAAACATCTGGCCCTGGATATTTTTGTTTTGGTTGGGAGGCTTTTAATGACTGTTTCTGTTTCCTTAGGGGTCATTGGATAGTTTAGATAGTTTACCTGATCTTGAGTTCACCTTGGTATGTGGTATATGTCTAGAAAATTGATCCATTTCATCTAGATTTTTCAGTTTGTGGAGTACAGCCTTTTGTTGTAAGATATGATGATTTTTTTAAAAAATTTCTTCAGTTTCTGTTGTTATGTCTCCCCTTCCATTTCTGATTTTGATAATTTGGGTACTATATATGTGTCCTTTAATTATTTTGGCTAAGTGTTTCTCTGTCTGTTGATTTTTCTCAAAGAACCAGCTCCTTTTTTAAAAAAAAAAATATTCTTTGCATTGTTTACCTTGTTTATTATTGCTTGATTTCACCCCTGAGTTTGGCTATTTCCTGCCATTTACTATTCTTGGTTGTCTATGCTTATTTTCTGTTCTAGAACTTTCAAGTATGCTGTTAACTTCTTAGTATAAGATTTATTGAATTTCTTTATGAATGCACATAGTGCTTTGAAATTTCCTGCTTTCATTGTGCCCCATAAGTTTGGGTATGCTGTGCTTTCATTTCCATTGAATTACAGAAAGTCTTTTAATTCTTTATTTCTTCCCTTATGAAGTTATCATTGAGCAGAGAATTGTTCAGCTTCTGTAAGTATGTGACTTTCCTATTGTTTTGGTTATTATTGTAGTCTAGCCTTCTTCTGTAGTGATCTGATAGAATGCATATGATTATTTCAATCTGTTGAGGTTTGTTTTGTGTCCTATTATATGTGTAAGTTTTGGAAAGGTTCTGTGAGGTGCTGAGAAGAAGGTATATTCTGTTGTTTGGGGTAAAATATTCTGTAGAAATCTCTTAAATTCTATTAGTTTCACAGTGTCTCTTTTTAGTTTCTGTTTCAGTGACCTGCCCATTGATTAAAGAGGGGGTGTTGAAGACTCCACTATTATTGTGCGTTGTTCAATATCTGTTTTGAGCATTATTAAGGTTTCTTTTATGATTATGGGTGGCCTTGAACTTGTGACATAATTATTCTGAATTGAGACTTTATCTTAGTGTATTTTTCCTTTGATAAGTATGAAGTGTCCTTGGTTGAAAGTATTTTATTGAATGTTGGAATAGCTACTTGAACTTTGTCCTTGGGACCATTTTCTTGGAAAGCTTTGTTCCAGCACCTTATTCTGAGATAGTGTCTGTATTTGTCACTGAGTTGTGTTTCTTGTAAGAAACAAAATGATGTAACCTGTCTTTGTATTCAGCCTGTGTCGTTTTTATTGGGGAAATTAGTCCATTGATGTTGAGATACATTAAAGGTTAATGACTGTTATTTCCTATGAATTTTGTAGTTTGAGATGGTATTATGTGAGTGTGATTCTCTTCTTTTGGGTTTGTTTTGATATGATTAATTTCTTGTAGTTGCTTGGGTGTAGTTACCCTCCTTATATTCGAGTTTTTCTTCTAATATTCTCTATAGGGATGGATTAGTAAAAAGATATTGTTTAAATTTGGTTTTGTCATATAATATCTTAATTTCTTCATCTATAGTGATTGAGAGTTTTGTTGACTCCAGTAGCCTGAGCTGGTATCTGTATTCTCTCAGGGTCTGGATGACATCTGTCCAGGATCTTCTGGTTTTCATTGTCTCTGTTAGGAAATCTGTGCAATTCTGACAAGTCTTCTTGACATGTTACTTGGCCTTTTTCCCCTTTAGTTTTTAATATTTTTCTTGTCCTGTATATTTAGTGTTTTCATTATTATATAGTACAAAGATTTTTTCCTCTGGTCCAATCTACTTGGTGTTCTCTAGGCTTGTACTTTAATGGCCATCTCTTTGTTTAGGATAGAAATTTTGTTGAAGATGATTTCTGTCTCTTTGAACTGGGACTCTTCTATTGTTCTTATTCTTAAGTTTTGTCTTTCACTGTATCTCAGATTTCCTGGATATTTTGGGTTAGGAGCTTTTTACACTTTTTATTTTCTTTGACCAATGTGTCAGTATTTTCTATGCCTTAGATTCTCTCTTCTACCTCTTGTTGGTAATCCTTGCATCTGTACTCCTGATCTCTTTCTTAAGTTTTGCATCTCCAGGGTTGCCTCCTTTTGTGACACTTTTATTATTTCCCATGCCATTTTAGTTCTTGAACTGTTTTTTTTTTCAATTTCTTCACCTGCTTGAATTTTTTAGTCACATATTTCTTTAAGTGATTTATTTTTTGCTCTTTAAAGGCTTCTACCTGGTTGCCTGTGTTTTACTGTATTTCTTAAAGAGAGTTCTTTATACCCTCCTTAAAGGCCTCTATCATCTTCATGAGATGGAATCTTAGGTCAGAATCATACTTTTCAGGTGTGATAGGGGATCCAGGGCTTGTTGTGGTAGAAGAACTGTGTTCTGAGGGAGCCAAATTTCATTGGCTTCTATTGCTTATACTCTTGTGCTTGTCTTTTGCCTTCTCGTTATCACTGGTGTTAAATGGTCTGGGTATCTCTGACTGGAGTGAACCTCCATGGATGCAGGTGGAAGTGTGTGGAGTTGGTTTCAGCAAGTCTCCTGATAGGTAAACAACACTGTCTCTGGTTAGAAGGTTTCCTATGTTCCTGATTAGGGTAGTCTCCTGTGTTCCTGGTTATAGTAGGTCTCTTATATCCCTGGTTAAAGATGACCCCTGTAATTCTGGTTAGAGCATACCTCTTGGGAGATGGACTAGCTTTATATTCCAGGAGCAGGGTCTGCCCCAGTTGCAAATGGCAGTGGAGGAAGGAAGAAATATTGGGCTCAGGCAGAGCAGAATAGATCCCAAGTCTGCTGTTTTTTGTTGGGGTTCCAGCTGGTGTGGGTATTGTTGTGGGGGTCTTTCCTGTGTCTTTGGTTAAGACAGACCCCTGGGAGACAGGCATGCTTTGGGTTCTGGGGCCAGGCATAGTTTTTCTTTAGACAAGAAATATTTTGTTTTACTCTAAATCTCTTATCTGTCTAGTCTTTCATTTTTGCTCACTCAAGAGTGCTGGGTATAGGTTCTTTCACATAGAATTTACCTTAAGTCAAATCACACATTGGTTAGTCTAACCAACTTTATGCTACCATTATATCAGTATATTTTCCATGGAGGATGAATTATAAATCTCTTTTTGTAGTCTGTAGGTCACCTTCCCATACCAAAGACACTGAAACATTAGGGTTGCCGTTTTATGTATGCCCTAGACCAACCCCTTCAAACTTAATGAATTGTGTGGATGTTGTCTTTTGCAATGTGAGCTTGTTGTTAGTTTGTGGAGACCAAACTATTGTCTTGGCAAAAGCCTGCATTGTTTGGGGATTTCTATGATAACTCTTTACCCAACAACTCATTTGAGAGTAGCCCAATCCTGGTACTAGAAGTTTCATTTGGTAAGAAGAGATGGTCAGTTAGAACTCCATCTTCCTCATTATTTGGAGAGGTCATTAGGATCTGCTTCATGTATTTTAGAAACTTTGCACTGCACTATGTTTTTATATAATCCTTCAAATGTTCCTCAATTCCAGCTTTCTATCTCTGTATTCCTTTTTCAATGTCATCTTTGCTCTGATTTCCTACCAATTGTCCTGTTTCCATTATCCATACATCATCTATTATTTCAAATCTAAAATATTTTAAAATTTACTACAAATTTAGAATTTTATGCATAAATCATTTTCCAATGAAAAATACACGAATTTGAAAAAAATATAAATATATTTGAAATAAAATGCTTGAAATATGTGGTTCTTTCTGGCATAAAATCTTGTATAATTTCTTTATTGTTTCTAAGCAACTTAATAAACTACCTTTTATAGGGGAATTTTAATTCAGCAACAGGACTGATTTGGCAAAGGATCACATCCAAAGACCTAGATCTACGGGATCAGGCTGGGATGCAGAAATGCCACATATCTTTAATCCTTCTGGCTGGAATATAGAAATGCCCTTAGTGTACAACTTTAAGTTAAAATTAGTTTGCAGAAGGAAGCAGCCATATTTGAATGTAACATCTAATCGAGGTGCAGACAAAATGATGAATCAGAGAAAGATCTGACAGAATGAATCAGAGATAGAATGTGTCCAACTCTCATGAGAAAGAACAGGATAGAGAAGCAATTTAGAAGGGCAGTACTGGGAAAGAAAGGAAGTCAGTTCAGTTGTGTTTGGTCAGCACAGTTCAGAGGCAGGTTTTAGCTACAAAATGCGAAGGACCCAGAAGATTAGACCAGACTGCCCGAGTCAGTTTGAGGATAAGCTGAGCAAATCAGCGAAAAGATGAAGGAAACCAGATCGAATCAGTCAGTTTGGAGAGGAGTTTGAAGCATAACAGCTGAGTTGAGGAGTCAACCAGAGTTAAGAAAGAACTACAAAGCAGTTAGCCTCCAATGGATAATTACATCTGGCAAAAAAAGGTTACATTTACATCTGGTGCCCAATGTGCTTTGAGAAGAAGAAAGCCCCACATCATTGCAAAAAGCAGAGAACAGCTGACAGAAAGTTAGAGAGGAGAAATTAGCCTTGGATTATCTCTAGATGATCAGTTCACAACAAAACTTTGCATAACAGATTAAAATTTTTGCTTCTAATTAAAACCATGGACTCTGTTGATATAATATAAGTCCTTGAAAAGGTGCTTTTCTAAGTTTAAGGCATTATATATTTACACCAGGGAGCCAGGCAGTTCCATAGCCTTCTGTGCACAGTCAGCCAGGAGGGAGTGATCTCCCAGAAGTGCTTTCACTTTTGAGCACAGAGGTGAGATCTCCACCTTCTCTTTGGAGGGGAACAGCTAGGATCCCAATGGGCATACCATAAAGGGAGCTGCTGGGACAGTAGTCTTCCCTTCCGGTCACCATTTACACCAGGAAACCATAAGGAGAGAGTAGTCTCCCAGCAATGCTTTCACTTCTGAGTGCAGAGGTGAGATCTCCACCTTCTCTCTGGAGGGGAACAGCTAGGAGCGCACAGGGCATATGATCAGTGGAGTTGCTGGGACTGGAGTCTACCTGCCGCCATTTACAACAGGGAACTAGGCAGCGCCACAACCTTGTGTTCACAGACCCTGCCAGAAGAGAGACACAGGCTTACAGGTCCATAGGAGGGACAAACTCCAGCCAGAGCAAGACCAACAACACCAGAGATAACAAGATGGCAAAGGGCAAGCACAAGTACCCTACCAACAGAAACCATGGCTACTTGGCAACATGAGAGCCTAGTTCTCCCACCACAGCAAGTCCGAGATACCTCAACACACTGCAAAAGCAAGAGTTGGATTTAAAGTCTCATCTCACTATGCTGATAGAGGACGTCAAGAAGGACATAAATAACTCCCTTAAAGAAATACAGGAGAACATGGTTCAAATGGTAAGGGCCCTTAAAGAGGAAATAAAAAATCCCTTAAAGAATTACAGGAAAACACAAGCAAACTAGTGAAGGAATTGAACAAAACCATCCAGGATCTAAAAATGGAAGTAGAAACAATAAAGAAATCACAAAGTGAGACATCTCTGGAGGTAGAAAATCTTGGAAAGAATTCAGGAGTCATAGATAGTCAAAGAAAATAATAAATGCAAAAAAGCTACTGAGTCAAAACATCCAGGAAATCCAGGACACAATGAGAAGACCAAAGCTAAGGATTATAGGTATAGAAGAGAGTGACGATTTCCAACTTAAAGGGCCAGTGAATATCTTCAACAAAATTATAGAAGAAAACTTCCCTCACCTAAAAAAAGAGATGCCCATGAGCATACAAGAAGCCTACAGAACTCAAAACAGACTGGACCCCACCAGAAAGTCCTCCCGGCACAAAATAATCAAAACACCAAATGCACTAAACAAAGAAAGAATATTAAAAGCAGTAAGAGCAAAAGATCAAGTATCCTATAAAAGCAGGCCTATCAAAATTACACCAGACTTTTCACCTGAGAAGATGAAAGCTAGAAGATCCTGGGCAGATATCATACAGATCCTAAGAGAACACAAATGCCAGCCCAAACTATTATACCCAGCAAAACTCTCAATCACCATAGATGGAGAAACCAAGTATTCCATGATAAAACCAAATTTATACAATATCTTTCCACAAATCCACTCCTACAAAGGATAATAGATGGAAAATGCCAGCATAAGGAGGGAAACTACACCCTAGAAAAAGCAAGAAATTAATCTTCTTCCAACAAACCCAAGAGAATGTAACCACACAAACATAAAAAAAGCATCAAAAATAACAGGAAGCAGCAATCACTATTCCTTAGTATCTTTTAACATCAATGGTCTTAATTCCCCAACAAAAAACAGGCTAACAGAAATATTTTTCATGTAAATCTTCAATTTTATCAGAAAAATGATTGTAATTCCTCTTTCAATCAATTTAGTAAAGTTTTTTTTATGTCTACCATTTTATCTGTCTAATTTTCCATGAAATTGTTAATTTTAATGTTTTTCTATGTATTTCTTGAATTTTATCAGAAATATTTTCCTTGTAGATCTTCAATTTTATCAGAAAATATTTATAATTCTACTTTCAAACAACTTAGGAATATTTTTATGACTATCATTTTATCTGTATAATTTTTTTCCATGAAATAGTCAATCTTAATGTGTGTTTCTATATATTTCTTCAATTTTATCAGAGATATTTTCCATGTAAATTTTCAATTTTATCAGAAAATGCTTATAATTCCTCTTTCAATCAACTTAGAAATATTTTTATGCCTACAATTTTATTTGTATAATTTTCCATGGTAATCTTCAAATTTAACATTTTTCTATGAATTTTTTCAATTTTATCAGAAATATTTTCCATGTAAATCTTCAATTTTATCAGAAAATGTTTACAACTCTACTTTTAATCAACTTAGGAATATATTTATGCCTACCATTTTATCTGTACAATTTTCCATGAAATAGACAATTTTAAAATGTTTTTCTATATATTTCTTGAATTTTATCAGAAATATTTTCCTTGTAAATCTTTAATTTTATAAGAAAATGTTTATAATTCCACTTTCAATCAACTTAGAAATATTTTCATGCCTATCATTTTATCTGTAATTTTCCATGATAGTCTTCAATTTTAATATGTTATTTTATGTTTTTCTACAATTTTATTAGAAATATTTTCCATGTAAATCTTCAATTCTATCATAAAATGTTTCTACTTCCTTTTTCAATTAATTTAGCAATTTTTTATGTCTACCATTTTACTCTTTAATTTTCCATGAAAATTGTCAATCTTAATGTGTTTTTCTATATACCTCTTCAATTCTGTCAGAAACATTTTCCATGTAAATCTTTAATTTTATCATAAAATGTTTTTACTTCCCTTTTCAATAAAAAAAATAAAATATAAAAAAAGAAAATATGCTTTTATGTAACATTCACAAGTTGCTGTTTTATATTCTTTTACTCTTTCTTTAGTAGTTATATGTAAAGTTTAATAATAGTTAACAACTACTACTGTCTTTATCTAAATCTGAAAACTTATAATTGCTCCTCAGAATGCATACATAATCTATGGAAAGGGTCAAGAGATAATTAGAAATTTTGATGATGAAAATTACAAACCTGTAATTATTGTGTTCATTGATATTACTTTCTAAGCCTTTCATTAATAGAGTTTTTCTATTTATAAACTTTGCAATAAATACAAATATTAAATAAAATAGTCTAGATATATTGTAGTTGAGTTGATAACGTTATAAACCATTTTCAAAGGTATGAATAGCTCACTCATAATTTTATTTCATTTAAACATTTTTTAAATATTTATTTTATTTCTGTGAGTAAACTGTAGCTGTCTTCAGACATCCAAGAAGAGGGCATCACATCTCACTGCTGATGGTTGTGAGCCACCATGTGTTGCTGGGAATTGACCTCAAGACCTCTGGAAGAGCAATCAGTGCTGTAAACTGCTGAACCATCTCTCCAGCCTATTTTTTTTTAAGATAGCATACAAAATAATAGTCTTCAGTATAATATTTTCTTGCCTATTTAAGTTTTGGTTGTTGTTTTGTTTTGTCTTTGGTTTGATTTTCAAGATAGTGTTTCTCTGTAGATGTATCTATTCTAGAATTGACTCTGTACAGTAAAGTTGCCTTAAACTGAGAGATCTATCACCACTGCCTCTCAAGAGCTGGGTTTAAAGTTATGAGCCATAAACTTTGTTCTGTTTTGCCTCCCTCCCCTACTGTCCTGTACTTGCCCTCTGATTTATTTGTTCTTTGCATCTCTCTTGCTCATCCTATTTCCTGAGAGATCCTTCCTACTTCTACTTTACTATAATAAAATTTTCTTTCATTTCTAACACCTACATGTCAGGTTGCATTCATCTAAGTTTCTTCTATGAGCTCACATTGAATGGCATTTATAGTTGAATACAATAAGGAAGAATACTCCAGATTTCTCAGAAGGTAAGGGCATTTCCACTAAGATTTTGATGCCTGGAATGCACATGATGTATGTAAAGAACTGACACGCAAGGATTGTTCTTTAATCTCCATACAAGGTGAACACACACACACACACACAAACATACACACACACACACCCCTATACACAAATAGAGACATAAACAAACAACCACACCAGAGAGAGAAATAGAGAGAGAGAGACAAAGATACAAAGGCAAAGAGAAACAGAGAAACAGAATCAAATAGAAAAATAAATGTAAAAATAGAAAATGAAAAGTTTAATCTACAAAATAAATTTTAGAAAAAAAAGTTTTCAAAGCTTAAAGTGTTTCTTGGGTTTGACAATATAACTCAGCAGATAAAGGAACTTCCTTCTTAGTCTGTCATTCTGAATTTCATCACAAGAACTCACATGATAGAAGGAAAAAATGATATTGAAAATTGTCCTCTGAGGTCTACATGATAATTTTGACAGATTTACACAAACACACACACACACACACACACACACAGACACACTAAAATGCATGTGCTGAGTGCATGCACATGTGTGTGCAATTAATGTATAACAGTAACAAAATGACTTGTCCTCCGTTTTTCTTTTGCTCTCCTTGCTACTTACAGAGATGTGGATATAATTATTGGGGAAAATAATTTTAGAGTGATTATTTTGTTCAGATTAACAGTACAGAATCCTCTTGAATGACTCCTCTCTGTGTTCTCTATTTTAGCAAGTGTGTAATTTAACAAATCTCAAGCTGTCAGTTGAGGCTAATTTGAGAGTTAATACACAATGTCACTGAGAATACCACCAAATCCTGTAACAAAAGACATGCTATACTTTTGACAACTAAGAAGCATGGAAGTTCTGTTTTGACATAGAAGGTTACATTCATTAAATTCTCATCAATTTAAGTCAGTATTCTTGATATAGATTCTTCAAACTCTCTGAATAGTTTATATCATGGATCCTCAATCTCTCTATCTTTCAAACTAGCCTCCTCATGCATGACTTACCTTTCTCTTCTATCTTCCATAGTTATTAATCATTGCAGACTTTTATGTCCTACTGTACTGAATCTTGAGTATCACTTGTGACACAGTTTTAAATCAATTCATTTGAATGAATTGCTAGAAGAACCTGAATCCTACAAAAACCAAAGACACCATGGAGCCAAAAGAAGAGAAACATGGTCTAAGTATTAGAAGAAAGAAAAAAAATGAAAAAAGAGATAAGAAAAGATAGATAATAAATAAAATAGTGTCAAGTAAAAAGTGTAAATATTAGAATATTAAGAAGTTAGCATGCAGAATAATTTCTGGTTTGAAAGGTAATTTAGTTTAAAGCAAGTAGAAAATGTCAGTGGGAACAGTTGAACACAGTCCAAATTTTAATTAAGTGGCACTCAAAGGGGCATGGAAAAGCTACCACAAAATGCAAGGCCCTCACATTAAGATATATTTGTTCACACTTACTGGACTGCCCATCTTATTACATGGCATTTAATAATTTAGTTCCACTGGAAAAGAGGCAGTATGAGATTTGACAGAGTTTCTCATGAAAGGCTATATGTTTTTACACCAAATTTTGATAAGAAGAATGAATTATAACAAAAAATAATTTCACATGAAAAACTTCTGTAAAAATGTCAATTTTCTACACTACATTTCCCAAAAATTAAGGAAGAATGAGCATTTTAAAGAAATATTATTTTCTTTCTTTCTTTTCTTTATGTGCTTATTATATATTTTTTCTATTTCTTTCAAAAACTCTTAAAATATTTGGACAATTTTGTCTGCTAAAATTGGATATATGTGCATAAATACTAGTACATAAAGATATTCATTTGCTTGTATTTTCAAGTAAAAAAGAACTGAAGGAAACTAACTTTTAAATAATATGGATATAGGTCCATCCATTTGCCTGCACATGTCATGATGGCATTGTTTTTAAAAGCTAGGGTACATACTCACATATAAGTGGATATTAGCTGTAAATTAAAGGATAGCAATGCTACAATCCACAGAACCAGAGAAACTAGGTAACAAGAAATACCCAAGGAGGGATTCATGAATCTTCCTGAGAATGGAAAATAAAATAGACATTTGGAGTAGACAGGAAGAGTGTCTGGATGGGAGGTAGACACAAGAACAGGAGGGATCATGTGAGGAGTAGACAGAGGGAGAGAATTCTGGGATAGACAACTGGAATCAGGGGCATCTCTGGAAAAAATGAGATATTCAGTGAAATAGAAACTCCCAAGAATGTGTGAGGGTAGCCCAGGTTAAAATTCCTGGCATTGGGTAATGCAGTCCCTGAACAAACCATTGGCTCTAACCTTGGAAAATTTCCAGTGTAATGATTGGAAAGCCAACACAGCCAAAAAAACATTTGACCTATAATTTGTCCAATTATAAATGAACAAATAATGGCTAGTACAACTTGATAGCCATATCATGAGAGGTATCTCACCCTAGGCACTACCTGGAGCACCAAGAACCAGAGTCTAAATAGGCAAGAGACCTCTGACAGAGAATGATAAAATGAAATCTATAGATTTTGTGCAATTCCCATCAAAATTGCAATACAATTCTTTACTGAACTTGAAAGAGCAATTCTCAATTTCATATGGAAAAACAAAAATTTCCATGATAGCTAAAACAATCCTATACAATAAAAGAATTTCAGGAGGTATTGCTATCCCTGACCTTAAATTAAATTACAGATCAATAGTAACAACAACAACAACAACAACAAAAAAACCTTCATGGTATTGGTATAAAGACAAACAGGTTGAGCAATGAAATTGAATTGAAGACCCAGAAATAAATCTATGTACCTACTCACACTCATTTTTTCACAAAGAAGTTAAAACTATACAATAGAAAAAAAAAGAAAGCATCTTCAACAAATGATACTAGTCTAACTAGAAGTCTACATGTAGAAGAATGCAAACAGATCCATATTTATTACCCTGCACAAAACTCAAGTCCAAGTGATTTAAAAATCTTAACATATCCCCAGATATACTAAACAAAATAGAACACAAAGTAAGGCATGGCCTTGATCTCATTACTACAGGTGACAACTTTCTGAACAGAACACTAATGGTTCAGAATCTAAGGTCAACAACTGGTAAGTGAAACCTCATGAAACTGAAAAGTTTCTGAAAGTAAAGGACAATGTCAGTGTGAAAAAAAGGCTGCCTCCTGTCGACAGAAGATCTTCCCCAATTCTACATCCAAAAAAGGGTTAATGTCCAAAATATATAAAGAACTCAAGAAGTTAGATCCAACAAACCAAATAACAAATGTTTAAAAATGGGGCACAGAGCTAAACAGAAAATTTTCAACAGAAGGATCTTGAATAAAAAAAAAAGACATATTCAATGTCCTTAGTAATCTAGGAAATGCAAATCAAAATAACCCCGAGATTCCATCTTACACAACTAAGACTTGGCTAAGATAACAAACTCATGTTACAGCACATGTAGGGGAGGATATTGAAGCAATGTGAACACTCCTTCATTGCTGGGGAGGGTGGTGGGAGAAAAAACTTTACATTCACTTTGGAAATTTATTTGACAGCAATTCTGAAAAGAGGGAAAAGTTCCATTTCAAGACCGAGTTATATGACCACTGGGCATTGACCCAAAGGATGCCACACTATACTACAGTGACATTTGCTCAAGTACTTTCACGGCAGTTTTATTCATAATAACCAATACTGGAAACAATCTAGATGTTCCTCAACTGAAGAATGGATAAAGAAAATGTGGTGCATCTGCACAATGGATTACTACACAGCTATTAAAAATAAAGCCATCATGAATTTTTTAGGCAAATGGATGGAACTAGAAAATATCATCCTGAGGGAGGTAACCTTGTTCCAAAAGGACATTCATAGTATATTCTCCTTGATTCCTAGGTATTAGCCATAAAGTACAGGATACCCTTGATCACTCCATAGACCCAAAGAAGTGAATCAAGAAGAAAGATCCTAGTGAGGAGGCTTGAAGCTCACTTAGAATGGGGAATAAAATAGTCATAGGAAGTAAAGAGAGGGAGAGAACTTGGTGGAAAAATGAATGGGGAGAGAAAAGGGGAAACAGGATCAGGTGTGGGGAGATATAGGGTAGTGGAACTTGCTAGGAAGCTTGGTAAGGTAGAGCAAGTTTGAGTCCCTGGAAACTCAGTTCTCTGTCTCCTGTCAGATTATTGGCCTTGAAGATGTGACACAGTTTCCACTTAAGGAAACATAACTTGTTGTCATGTAGACCATGGGGCAGTCATGCACCACATGGGAGGGTCAGGATCAGGTGTCGGGAGGTTTTCGTCAGTGGACCTGGCCAGGAAACCTGCTCCCTGTGAGACTCCTGGTGTAAAACATGTTCCATCATCCCTGACCTAAACTACACTACAGAGCAATAGTAATAAAACTGCATGGTATTGGTACAGGGACAGGCAGGTAGATCAATGGAATAGAATTGAAGACCCAGAAATGAATCATCACACCTATGGTCACTTTATCTTTGATAAAGGAGCTAAAACTACCTAGTGGACAAAAGACAGCATTTTCAAGAAATGGTTGCTGGGTCAACCTGCAGTCACCATGTAGAAGGATGGAAATTGATCCATTCTTATTTCCCTGTACAAAGCTCAAGTCAAAGTGGATCAAGAACCACCACATAAAACCAGATACACTGAATCTAATAGAAGGGAAAGTGGGGAAGAACCTGGAGCACATGGGCACAGTGGAAATTTTCCTGAATAGAACACCAATAGCTTAAGCTCTAAAATCCAGAATTGACAAATGGGACCTCATAAAATTGCAAACCTTCTGTAAGGCAAAGGACACTGTCAATAGGACAAAATAGCAACCAACAGATTGGGTAAAAGATCTTTACCAATCCAAATCCAATATATAAAAAGAACTCAAGAAGTTAGACTCCAGACAACCTAATAACCCTTTTAAAAATGGGGTGCAAGGCTAAACAAAGAATTCTCAACTGAGGAATACCAAATGGCTGAGAAACACCTAAAGAAATGTTCAACATCTTTAGTCATCAGGGAAATGCAAATCCAAACAGCCCTGAGATTCCACCTCATACCAGTCAGAATGGCCAAGAACAAAAACTTAGGGGACAGTAAATGCTGGAGAGGATTTGGAGAAAGTGGAACACTCCTCTACTGATGGTGGGATTGAAAGCTGGTAAAACCACTCTGGAAATCAGTTTGGTGGTTCCTCAAAAAATTGGACATAGCAGTACCTGAGGACCCAGCTATACCACTCCTGGGCATATACCCAGAATATGCTCCAACATGTAATAAGGACACATGCACCACTAGGTTCATAGCAGCCTTATTTATAATAGAATCTCAAAAGAACCCAGTAGTCCCTCAACAGAGGAATGGATATAGAAAATGTGCTACATTTACACAATGGAGTACTACTCAGCTATTAAAAAAATGACTTCATGAAATTCTTAGGCAAATGGATGGAGTTGGAAAATATCATCCTGAGTGAGGTAACCCTATCACAAAAGAACACATACTGTATGCATTCGCTGATAAGTGGATATTAGCCCAAAAGCTCGTAATACCCAAGACACAACTCACAGACCACATGAAGCTCAAGATGAAGAAAGACCAAAGTGTGGATACTTTGATCCTTATTGGAAAGTGGATCAAAACACCCATGACTCACAGCCAACCAATAGAATGAGAATAGGGTCCCCAATGGAGCAGCTAGATAGAGGACCGAAGGAGCTGAAGAGGTTTTCAGCTCAGCAGGAGGAACAATAATATGTACCAACCATTACCCCCAGAGCTCCCGGGGACAAAACCACCAAGAAAAGAGTACACATGGAGGAACCCATGGCTCCGGCTACATATGTAGCAGAAGGTGACCATTTCAGACATCAATGAGAGGAGAGGCCATTGGTCCTGTGAAGGCTGGATTCCCCAGAATAGGGGAATGCAAGTCAGGAAATTGGAGGGGGGAGTAGAAGGGGGAGAGGGTTGGGACAGGGAGTTTTCAGTAGGTAACGTGGAAAGGGGTTAACATTTGAAATGTAAATAAAGCAAATATCTAATAAAAAGTTTAAAAAAAAATATGTTCCACACTTTCCACGTAAAGAACATGAACTGCAGAGTAGTATTCCATTGTGTAGATATACCACATCTTCTGAATCCATTCCTCCTTTGAGGGACATCTGGGTTCTTTCCAGCTTCTGGATATTATAAATAAGGCTGCTATGAACATAGTGGAGCATGTGTCCTTATTGCATGCAGGTAAAGTCTCTGGGTATATGCCCAGGAGTGGTATAGCCGGATCCTCCGGGAGTGTCATGCCCAGTTTTCTGAGGAACCGCCAGACTGCTTTCCAGAGTGGTTGTACCAGCTTGCAATTCCACCAGCAGTGGAGGAGTGTTCCTCTTTCTCCACATCCTCGCCAACAACTGCTGTCTCCTGTGTTTTTGATCTTAGCCATCCTGACTGGTGTGAGATGGAATCTCAGGGTTGTTTTGATTTGCATTTCCCTAATTCACGAAATTCCTAGGCAAATGGTCAGATCTTGAAAATATCATCCTTAGTGAGGTAACCCAATCACAAAAGAACACACATGGTATGCAGTCACTGATAAGGGGATATTGACCCAGAATCTCGGAATACCCTAGACACAATCCGCATATCAATAGATTTCTAAAAAGATGGAAGGAGAGACCCCTCCCTGATCCTGGAAAGACTGGATGTAGGGGAACGCCAGGACAGAGTAACGAGAGGGGGTTGAATGGAGAAAAGAGGGAGGGAAGGGGGCTTATGGGACTTTCGGGGAGGGAGGAAACGGGAAAGGGGAAGTGATTTGGAATGTAAATTAAAAAAAAAAAAAGAACATGAACTGCAGTCACATTGGCCCAGAACCGAGTTCTCTATGCTATCGAGGTACCTAGAGGCCCTGAGGGTTTAGCCAATAAGCTCTCTTACATAGACATTCCTTCCTGCAAAGTGTATTTCACCACTAGTCCTCCCTGAGAAGTGGTTACTTATCAATTTTTCACAGAAAGCAACCAACAAATAGTTTTGGGACTAAGGACTGTCTGTTTCATCTACCACTGCTGTGGGGAGCATGGAGAAGTCCTTCGCCTATGGAACTATAGAAATCCTCTCTGCACCTCCAGGCAACCACTGCCAAGGTAAAGACCTATGAGCAAAGTCAGAGCTTCGAGTTTCCCTGGAGACCCTGAGCTAGTCTCCCTCCTCAGCCTGTGGGACTCTGATTATGCTCCCAACTCCTCACAAATAAGTGACACCTAGATTTCTAGGGTTTTAGGAGCCTCTGGTCCTGGCTTTATCATGGGAACATGGACCATTAATCCTTTGTTCCCAACTCCTCTTTGAGGCTCCCAGCTGTGACCAGGTGCCCATGGGTCAGGGAACACCAGCTTTAGCTTTCCCACATCTTAGACTAGGTTATTCCACTCCCACAGCAGGATTTCGGCACTTCCCTGAAGCCCTGGCAAGCGGTGGTATCAGCATTGGGATAAACATAATCAAGCCCCCCATGTTTCACGTCCTCAATGACCATGCCCAGAAGCTGGGAGAAACTCATACACACAGGAAGAGATAGGAGAGAGAGCCAGAAGACCAGGAAAATGAATGAAAATCTGCACCTGGTGAGGGCAAGCATGGGTAGGGGCATCTCTAATATGTTTGAGACCTGATTTTTGGAGGTTCCTAGGAGTCAGTGCAGGTATCCTTACCCAAGACGCTTAACAGTGGGGACATGCAACCTGAAGAGACTGCCTCCTTTATCCAGATATGACCCCCAGTAGAGGGATAAGTAACTAACCTACCCTCAAAACGTTCAACCTAAAATATGTCCTGCCTAAAAGAAATGCAAGGACAAATGTGGAGTAGTGTCTGAAGAAATGGCCAACCTATAAACAGCATAATTTTAGAAACATCCCATGGGCAAGCACCAGTTCCTGACACTTTTAATGATTCTCTGTTATGCTTACCTAACTGTTCAGAAGCTGATTCAAACAGATGCAGAGACCCACAGCTGAATATTGTATGGAGGAAGGAGAACCTTATGGAAGAGTTCAGGGAAAGATTGAAGACCCCGAAGGGGTTAGAAACTCAACAGAAAGATGAACAGAGTCAAGTAACCTGGACCATTAGGAGCTCTCAGAGATTGAGCCACTAACCAAAGAACATACATGGGTTGGACCAAGCATATATATAGCTCAGTCACCATGTGGGTCTTCCAACAACTGGAGCAGGGCCTTTGCCCAACAGAGCTGTTTGGTATGATCTCAGTGCAAGAGAATGTGACTAACCCTGAAAAGACATGATGAGCCAGGGTTATGGTATACAAGGTGTTGGGGGTTTATGTTACCCTCTCCAAGTAGAAGGGAAGGATGATGGAGTTAGGGACCCTGTGAGGTGGGGAAGCCTCAGGGAGGTCAACAATTGGTATGCAAAAACATAAATTAATTGTTTAAAAATATCTCAAGAAAAATATCTGTAATCTGTATCTGAGTATCTTTAAAAAAATATAACATTTTTTATAACTAAAATTAGCGAATTAATTTTTTCCCCTTAAGAAAATAAAAATTCAGAAAAAGAATTTAATATTGTATGTTAGCTTGACGACATAATCATGTACAGAAAAAAAATGTGTTTTACATGTATAAACCTTTTCAAATAAATACTGAAGTAAACTGTTACACAAATTTCATTTATTACTCAGTATGTTGGTTTGAATGAAATATGTCTCTGATAGGCTTGGGTATTTAAACATTTGGTTTGCAATTGGAAGCATATTTTAGTGAGGTTTGAGAGCTTTTAAGATGTGCACTATTGATGGAGGGGACTAGAGGAGGCCTATATGAATTTATAGTTCCACTCTATTTTTTTTTATTACAGACACTTTGCTTCCTTTGCATAGGTACAATTTTGATTTTCCTAAGCTGGCTCCCTGTTGTCAAACCTCTCTTACCATTATGGACTATTGGCCATAAGTCCATAATAAACTCTCCCTTCTATTAATTCCCAAACTCATTATATTGTATCTAATATTGTATGGTTTCATTTTTCCAAATGGATAAATTGTTATTTGTAGCTATTTTATATGTGTAGGCTATAGAGGGTAGCAAACTATTTTCTTATAATTAATATTAAAATGTCACTGAAAGAATTACAGTACCTGTGTAAGTGGAAGCCAAATGAAAAACTTGGACTCTTATATTATATTTCACTAGAAATCACAGTCTAAGGTTGAAACTTGCATTTACCATTAAATGTGTATTTTTATCAGATATTCTTGTCAACCATAATTTGTGTGCTAAAATATAATACCTAGTATGATGGGACTTATAAATAGGATATTTAAAAATTAAAGAAGTTTTTACAAAAATAATTTACACTTTGGAAAACCAGCTTTCTCTCACAACAGGAAACACTGAACAAATTTATAAACCAGGTATATTTTAGGAAGCACAAAGTAAGCATTGACAGGATGTCAAATTAGCAGATTTTTAAAGTTGGAATAATGAAGTCCTAAAAGAGTGAAAAAAATAAGTCTATGTAGTTGGTTATTAAATTACTTTTGTTATTTTGACAAATAGACAAAATAAGAAAAAAACCAATGTTATATTGTATAAGTGTCTCAATTTTAAACGTGTGTGTGTGTGTGTGTTTTCTATAGTATGTCCTCAAGAATCATTATAAGGAATATATCTGAACCATTGCATAGTTAGAAAAATTATCCTTTCTTTCTATTCTTTAAGGTTTCCTCATTTCTTTCAAAACTATGTTGATCTGAAGTAATTTCTTGTTTAATTTCTTCCACTTCCTATTTTCCAAGATTCTGAATAAAATTTCTCTAAGAGCATATTCTCTGACTCCCTAGACCAGTGAGCCCAGGCTTATTATCTTCCCTTGATGTCCAGATGCCCTCTTTCTTTTGAACTTGTGTTATACAACTGCATCATCCTGTCAATTATATCATCCCTTTACATCTGAACCATCTCAAAATACCTCACTTTTTCCCGTAAACTGCTTCTTATTTATGCTTTATGGTGTCTGTTTGCATAGAAATACAACTGGTCCTTTTCCTCTGCCAGTGCTTCCATGGTCTTCTCTTTCTTTGGCCCAAGATCACCTCCCTTTCAATTTCTGTTTATTTTATGCCTGTGGGCTTAATGCACTCATGTTTTGGAAGTATAGCTATATTTGTAAAATTCTGTAACATTTAATAATGTCTATACACTTCTGTTATTTTTCTGTTTCAAATTGGCTTGGATGTGGCCACAAAAGTGGCTAAGTGACAAAATGTTGACCTCTAAATATGGAAAACAGTCTGGTAAAACTGGATTTTCATTTGAACCTTTCTTTACCTTCAGTGCATGGTTCTTTTCCATGCTCTGTTTCCAATCAAATGAATGAAGGATTATTTCATTAACAGTGACTAGTTTGGAAAGTCAAGGGATCTGATTTGAATCAAGACACCTAGAAAAAAGAATGTGAATTAAAGTTTCAGTGTGGCGTTTCCAATATTATTTTTCTAGAGATAAACAGCTAATAGTTCTGGTGCCTTAGAGACTGATAGGTCAAGTGCCATACCGTAGCGATGACAGGGACACATTGGAGTATATAGTTGGTATTCTGAGAAGCACAGAACCAAGAGGGATGCCTAGAAATATAAGTGGAGCCTCTAATTTCTCTTGTTGAACCTGGTTTGCCTCTGGACATCTGGTTATGCAAGCTGACAAGTGCTGTTATCATTTGGGACAGCATGAACATTTCTTTCTTATCTCTTTCTTTATTTGGTGTTACAGAGGAAAACTATGTACACCTCATGCATATAAAGTCTCTATTGCATTTGTCATCACTGTCTTTCTTTTCTCTCACGCATTCCTACCTCTTAAACCGTTTTCTCTTTCTCAATTCAGTATGTCTCAATCATGCTGAATAACAGCTTTGGTTTCCTCTTCTAAATTTGCTTATGGAGAATCCCTTTCTTCTCTAAATTCCTACGAGACACCAAACTCTTAAGGAACAGGCATGCTGACTCTCTTCCTGTGTTCTTTCATTTCACAGAAATCGATTTAATTCCTTTTACATTTATCTAAAGAGTTAATAAAATGTATTTTTCACTGTAACTGGCCAAAAAAATTATTTGCCTTGAATGCATTTATAATTTAGGTACTTTGGTAGTTAGAATTGTCACAAAACACTAAGATGGATTATCTGTCTGTCTGTCTGTCTGTCTGTCTGTCTGTGTCTCTGATTATCTACCCTCCTCTTACCTATTATCTATCATTTTTCTGTAATCTAGAAACTGTAAAATGTCTATATTCTATTTTATTTAAATTAAGAAAAAGACATGTTGCTCTTCCTTGTTTTAAAGATGTTCAGACTTCTATAGGTTGTTGCATACCTCATTTAAACAGTTATTACAGTTTCCCAGCTCTCTCTTTACAACAGCAATTACCAGACTGAAGGTGAAAGTATCAAGCTGTTCTTGAGCAACCAACCTCTGCCTGACCATTCATTAAACATGGAGTTTCAGAATTTTTTAATTGTTTTTGTTTGTAAGACTGTTACAAATATTTTAGACAAATGTAGTTTGGTTGGGTTTCTGCAAATGGGCTTTAAAAATATTTATTTTATTATATTTTGAGACTTGCATAAATCAATATTATATTACTTCATTTTCTTCATAGTCTCTTCCCTTTCCAATTCTTTCCATGCCTACCCTGTCTCAATTTCAATTCATAATCACTTTTTAAATTATGATTGTTATACCAACACAAAACACACATATTATACATATGTACATATATATGCAATATTAAATATTTACATATATATCTAGTATACATATGTATATATATTACACTTATATAAAAATTGCTGAATCCATTTTGTGTAGTTTATATGTACTTGTGTTTAAATTTGACTGTGTTTGGCTAACATTATCCATAGAGAGGACTGATTCTACCTCTCTTGCCAGTCATTAATTGCCTGTAGCTCTTAATCTGTTGGGGGAATATTGTGAAATTTCTATGATCCTGTTGAAAGCTGGCATTTCAACTGGTGTTGTTAAATTACAGGTCATGTTTAGCCTAGCATGTTGTTGAGATTTTATGGCCATCTGGCTCTTATTGCCCCCAATCCACAATGTTCTCTAAATTTTGGATATAGAGGTTACATAGTAGATGTATCAAATGAGAATGCACACCTCTTAGTTCTCTGTATTTTTACCAGTTGTGGATTTTTCATGATGGTATCTGTATCTGCCAAAAGATATTGCTCTAAGAGGGATGAGAACTACATTTATAATGGATATAAGGATAGGTATTTAGAAGATAGTGGAGGATTAAACTCTTTTAGAAACACAGCAACAGTAGGTTCTTCTCTAGATCTATGACCTCCATAGCTTCAAACCTTAGCTTAGATTTGAGTACAGTGTATGAATGCCATCCTATTAAGTCAAAGTAAGGGTTTGTTCTATATCCCTCAGGTATAAGTGCCAGTATTGTACCCTTGAGTATATTGTGCCATACTGTTAACTGCTCTGGTTTGTAAGCTTTAGAGTTGAGTAGGACTTTCAATTGTTTTTCTTGGTTGGTAATTTACATATACCTGTTAATATTTTGAAAGCTGGCCATCTGCCATTATGGAATCTTATACAAAAAAATAAGTACCTGAATGCCATAATGCCATAGAATGAATGGAACTAACAGCAGTGAGTTGAGGGGTTCTGGGAATGACACACAGTTCATATATATATATATATTGTATTGGCATTTTCATCATTTAAAGACTTTATTTTTTTAATTTGAAATTTTCTTTACTTACATTTCAAACGTTATCCCCTTTCCTCATTTTCCCTCTGAAAACTCCCTATCACATCTCTCCTGCCCCTGCTCATTAACACAACCACTCCTGCTTCCCTGTCCTGGCATTTCCCTACACTGGTCCAAGGACCTCTCCTCTCACTGATGTCATAAAAGGCCCTCCACTGCTACATATGTAGCTGGAACCATGGGTCCCTCCATGTGTACTCTTTGGTTGGTGGTTTAGTCACTGGCAGCACTCGGGGTACTGGTTCATTCATACTGTTGTTCCTCCTATGGGGCTACAAATACCTTTAGCTCCTTCGGTCCTTTCTCTATCTCCTCCATAGGGGATCCTGTGCTCAGTCCAATGGGTGTCTGTGACCATCCAACTCTGTATTTGTCAGACACTTGCAGAGCCTCTCAGGAGACAATAACTGTCTCCTGAGGCTCCTGTCAGCAATCACTTCTTGATGCTGTAATAACAAGCTTCCAGGCAAGTTGTTCCCCATGGTGTAACAGTAACTTGCCTGTTATATGAGGAACAGATGTATCCAGATTAGATATGAAGCTCATGCCACCAGGGGTCAAGTATTAGTATTGTTTTACTAAATGGATGTGTTATCAAATTGTCTCCAAATATGCATGTTTATAATGCTAGACTAGAGGAGACTGCAACCTTTTAAATTTTGTTTCATTTTGTTTTTCAGCAAAGGCCCATTAGTGTCAGAAATAATAGCTAGTTCAATTACTGAGAACTAGTGGCTGGTGAGTGTTCTCCATTGAATCTCTATGTCATGCCATACATTTTTAAGTAGCATTGAAAAAAGGGACAGAAAAGTGTAAGAGTTGAATGTTGTGAGGAGAGTCATGGAATATATGTAGGACATAACACCACACACAGTTTACACAAGGCTGAGCCTATCAGTATTCAATCATGTAGGAAAGAGACTTCTGAGGCCCCACTCATACCGAATTGAGGAACTATTGGCAGTGGACAGCTGCAGAGGGAAGCGGCCTCATTGTCTTTAGTAGTGTAGCCATTGCTGATGTAGCAGTGAATGGTTTCAAACAAAAGAAAACAAAAGCAGACCAAAAAGCAACCTAATATTTTGTGTAACATTTATTGTGACAGAGAGTTTTAGTGAGCTTGGGAAGGAGATAAGAGAAGTTTGTAAGGGGTGAACATGTTCCAAATATATTAAATACATTTTAAATATTTAAAGAAAAAAATTAAAAAGATAATATTACTTCTATAATTTTTAAAACAATATTTGTGTAAGTGTGCTTGGCTTACATGCATTTCTGTGTACCACACGCATGCATGGCTGATTCTAAAGCTGGTATATGGTACCAACTAGGACTAGCATTACATGTGGTTGTGAGCTACCATACAAATCTTGAGAACTCAAATAAGGTCCCCTGAAAAAGCTGTCAGTGCTCATAACAGGTAAGCCATCTCTCCATTCTTCAAAATACTTCAATTTGGGATAATTGATTGAAATTTAGCCAAAAAAGTTTAAAAATATGAAGAAAATGACACTTCTTTTTTTCATTATTATTATTATTTTCTAAGTTTTTTTATTTACATTCCAAATGATTGCCCCTATGAGAGTCATGGAATATATATGGGACATAACACCACAGCAACTGACACTTCTAATCAGGGATCATATATTCTTACAGAGTTACGTAAGATTCCATGGGAGCAACTGTAAGAGAATTGAGACCAGATCAAAGGAATATCTTCAGCATGTCCACATCTCATTGTGATATTCTTAGCACAGTAGTGCTTCGTACAGGCACTTTCCTCCTAGTATTCTAAAACTATGGTCACGGTTTCAGCAGTGTCTTCATCTAAAAATATTAAAACATAATTTTCACACAAAATCATGTCATCTGACCAAGTTTCCTTTTATTTTCCCAATTCATTTTAGATGTTCTCCTCCTGATATTTATGTAGCTTCAACTCCCAGTAGTGAATTTTGTATTTATATCTTCTGCTGCCAACCAAAGTCGTTTTAATAAAATTATATGAAGTTGCAAGGAATACTATATTGGATTATGTAGTTAAGTGACAATAGAAAAGTTAGAATTTAATAAAATATTTGTAAATATGTTTAAAAGAATAGAAAGTGCTGGGCAGTGGTGGCGCACGCCTTTAATCCCAGCACTTGGGAGGCAGAGGCAGGCGGATTTCTGAGTTTGAGGCCAGCCTGGTGTACAAAGTGAGTTCCAGGACAGCCAGGGCTATACAGAGAAACCCTGTCTCAAAAAACCAAAAAAAATAAAATAAAATAAAAAGAATAGAAAATATGTATGAAAATAATTAAAATGAACAGGAAATTAAGAAAAAGAACCCTTAAGTATACATAGATTTTCCTTTGCAGTTATTAAATATTAGAAAAACTATGTGAAATCTCTCAGATATTATGGTTTTCTGAACTTTCCAATTTAGCCTTTTAGATACAGTAAAGAATTTAATATGTACATAAATTTAGAAAGTTATACATGTTACATCTTTTAAACAAATACAACTCCCTATTTTATCTTAAGATGCTTTGTTTTTGATACATAAAATCATTTTTACACTCATTATATCCTATTCTAAAATACTTCTTATAATACAATTCATTACAAAGTTTATTTTCTGTTAGATAATTTTTCAGAAGTAAGAATTAAATCAAGAATGTAAATCATGGGTGTAATTATGGTTACTTCATTACTTATAATACATTTCTGACATATCAAATATGGGTTGTGAGAAACATACTTTTTGTAGAAATGGATTTTTCTTTAAATTTCAGTTCAGTTTAATATTTAGTACTTTATTGCAACACTCGTATACTGTAACTTAAAAAAAACCTGCAGATGCTAATCACCTATAACCCGTTAGCTTTGCTTTATGAAAAAGAGCATTTGGAATGAGCTATTGATAAATATATCTCATTGAGTGTAAATTTAGAAAGAAAATGTACAGACAATAAACTTCATAGTAAAGTCCATGGCATTAAAAAAGATTCACATATTACAGAAAAAAAATGGCTTTGAATTCAGAAAATAGAAGTAACCTTTACATGTTATAGGGAAGAAAAGAAGGGAGAGAAATGATGTATTTATATAAAAAATTCAAAAGATAAAATGTAAATTATAAAAGTAATACACAGTATTTTAAAAAGTACATTTAAATAACTCAGTAATTTCAAATAATATTAATAATTTGGATAATTATTTACATTAAAAACCATATAGATGTGTTTCCCTGTATGGAAATCAAGAGGAAATAAAACGAGGGAATATGTGGATGTCAAACTTGCTTGAGATAAAAATCAGTTCTTTTCACAATATGTTCTCATTGATCTTACTCATATTGACTGCAGGGTATGCTCAATCACCCAGTCTCCTGTATTTCCCTACCACACCAGCTTTGGTTCTGCACACTGAGCATTTCTTCCCAAATTGACTAAATTTTCACATTTCACTGGCAGTATGTATTAGACATGCCATCTCTTAGAGTATCCTGTCACAAAAGAACATGGAAATTGGGCTCATAGGACTCTTATACATTCATTATGCGTCAATGTGTCTAAAGCAGAAACTAGAGAGAAAGAATAATATATGAGAACATAAGGTTTAGTACCAAATACAACACATGTAAGAGCTGACTTGACAGGATAGTGTTGGATGCAAAGAAGCATCCATACGGTAGCAATTTTATTTATGAACCAGTGTTGATTCTCTACCATATAATTAGGTGTATCACCTTTACACTTTATGTGTTACACATGTCACAGAATACACACCTTAATGACTGTTTCCTTTGGTGTCATAAAATGAAGGTTGTCGCAAGTACCTTAATTTTTAAAAGCTTGTATGACTGCTGGTGAGAAAAATACACACTTCATGCCTAAGAATTTTAGGGAAAGGAAATACTGAGTTTAACACTTCATTAGTCACCTTATACATCACTGACTCTTTATTTTTTTTTCTTTCTATATCAAGAAGGATTTTCATAGCAGGTTTTAAAGCATAAAAAAAAAATCAGATGTCTGTGGTATACATGAAAGGAAAATGTAAATTATGGGAGAAGGACAAGAAAAACAAACAGGATGGAAGCAACACTTCAGTGACACAGTGATGATGATTATTAACACAGCTAGATGGTACCAGTCATCTAACCATCTGCTCCACCCAAGCAGCATGGCAAAGATGTTAAAGGGAAAACAATACTTAGGAATTAATACTTTGCTCAGTTTTTGTTAGTAGCCTTTTAGCTCATATAATCCTTGATCAAATGAAATGAAATCCTCGTAAATAAATCTTTTGTGTAAGTGTGAAAAGGAGTTGTTCAGGGTCCCACAAAATCATATTTGGCAATACATATTATAATATGTATATATGTTTGTGTGTATGTGTGTGCAAGCACAATTGCTAAAAAAATGCTTTTATATATCCCTAGAACTCTAAGACATAGCTCAAAGTATATGCTTCTGTCAACAGCCTGGGTGTGGTGATGGTGTATGACAGAAGAGCAAGAGGGAGAATGAGCAGATCCAAACTTACTCTGTTTGGAAGCATCAGTTCAGCTTGGAAGTCACAGCCTTTGTTGATCTCTAAATGGCTGTAACTCTGAATGATGTTATAATGGAAATAATTAAAATACGGTCAGCATTCAAGAAGTAGAAAGATTTATCATCTACTTCCAATATACTCTAAACAATTACATCCACCTTCATACCAGTATCTAGTTCTTCAACCAATCATTCAAACTAACTGGAGGGTAAAATCTCTTTCCTAAGTACAGAACAAAATATGTGTAGCAATGAGCTGTATTTTTTTTCTTTCTCCACTGTCTCTTGCCTCTCCAAACTCTTCCCAGATACACCTTTCCTATTTTCATAATGTTTCATTCTTTATCTCACAAAGATACAGACACAGACAGACACACAGACAGGCACACACACACAGGCACACACACACAAGAGTCACTTCTGTGTTGGACATCTACTTCTAATCATGACTGTTGCCATGGAAAATGTGGTTGTTATACACAGTGTCAATCTGATGAAACATATTTTCCCTCTCATAGCAGGTATCATTAGAAAACCAGCTTTCTGGTTAGGCCAAGTACTTTTCAGAGAAATTTCTTATTATATTAGATGGAAATTAACAGAGAGACCCACAACTGGACAATATTCAGGGACTGAGGAACATTTGAATACTTAGTCTTATATGGGATACTCTATCTTACTCTTACCCTCAAGGCTCAGGGATCTCTGTAGAAGAGGGCATGGAAAATATTGTAAGAGCCAAAAAAGGAATTTCTAGACACAATGGAGCCAATGAACATCCGAGCTGATACTATAAATATCAAATATTAAATATATGATATTATAAATGTGTGATCAAGTTAGATTCAAGCTCAAGCAAGACAAAATCCAAACTTGTAGAAGGGGAAGTAAATAAAATGAACTTACCTTGAATGCTATTTACCTTGATTTCCTCATAAGCTTTTGCTGGGCATTATGAATATCAGTTCTCCTTCTCACCTGTCTTACTAATAAATTATTAATTAATCTAATTTTTTTCTTTAGAAAAAGTTATGGTTTCATGGTTAGTGCAATGTTATTAGAGAGAACTTGTGTATTTCCACATTGTCTCTTCAGACGCTTATAATTTCAGTAGTTTTGGATATGTATTCTAAGACATTGGCATTAGTACTGTAACTATGCACAATTTTATGTCATTTGGCTACAGTGGGAATTCATGTGATTGACACTGCATTCGAAATATGAACTATTTAATAACCAAAATACTTATTGTTATTATCAGTTTTAAAGTGCACCCATCACTATTCTCACTGTCATCACCTTTTCTCAACAAATGATAATATTACTAATGTATTTTCTATTCTTAAAAGTTTTTATCCTAAGAAGATCACATAAATAAAGTCTAAGGGATGTAATCACTGGAGATGAATACTTTTATTGTTTATTTATTAGCTTAAATAGCATGTTGAAAAATTGTGACCCTCAAATTCTATGTTTTGGAGTACTCTAAAGGCATTTGGAAGTGAGATGTTAGAGATGTGATTAGGATAAGATCAAACCATGATGGTAGTGCTGTGATCATGGGACTAACCTCCTTATGATAAGGAAGTTCAGAGGACTTGCTTTTTGTCATTCTCCATATGCACACACATATGAGGACTGTGTGGGGACACAGTGGACATATGCCCACAAAGGAGTCAGGAGGATGGCTTTTCTCTACCTCAACAGAACTGACCATGCTGGTATTTAATTTTGGACTTTCAGATTAGATAATCATAATATAATGAATTACATTATTCAAACTATTCAGTCGAAAATATTCATCTTTGTCTGAGCAAACTAGGCCAGCTTCTGAGAACCATCTAAATGTTTTGTGTAAGTAGTTCATTCCTTGTAAGCAAGTAGTATTCCTTCTTAATATAGTTTCTACAATTATTAATATATTTTATAAATCTTTATTCATTTAAAGTTGGTGATTATTGAGAATTTTTATAGAGATTGTACATGTGTGTGTGAAAATTACTTTTCATTTCTCTGGATAAATAGTATTGAAATTGATGGGTGGTAGCATGAGACTATTTGATAACTTTTAAAAATAATATAAAGTTATTTTTTGGTTAGCTATTTTTTTCTATATGATATTTAAGGTTTTTGGTATTGATTTCTTGCAGAAAAATAAAAATATAAGAAAAATTATCAAATTCATTTTACTTAGACATGAAAATCAGCATAATTCAAGAACATTAATTTTATGCAATATTTTTCACAAGATATCAAAATCATTTTATTGTCACTCGATTTTTAATTCTCTCTGAATAATGCATACTATTAAAATGATAGAATCATCCAAATATAAAATAGACCAAAAAAAAAGACATTCCATAGACTTATCTTTGATAAATATCTGTCCTAGAATTTAACATATACAATTCTATTCATTAGATAGTTAAAACCCATAAAATATTTACTTCTCTGAGAAATGGTGAACCATTGATTACTGCATTGATTACTGGATACAAAGTAAAGGTGAAAGTAAAAATAAAGTGTGTCAAACACAATAGCTGAAACATGCCCACAGTATCTCTAGAACATCACAAAACAATCTGAACAATTGATTTGCAAACAGACTCAGATTCAACAGCTGCCATTTTAAGATAAGACGTCTCTGGGAACTTACCAAGAATGTATGACTTAGCAGAAGAAAGGTTAGGAAACTTCATTTTTAACAGCTTCCCAGGAGTGGCTAATATGAGAGTCCAGAAAGCGCATTTCAGGATTACTCAGATGAGGACTCCAAGTAGATTTCCAAAGAGTGCAATGTTACCACAATGTTAATGAGTAAAAGTTCATTAGAGCTGAGATACAGTGAATAGTTGTCAATGTTGTTGTAAAGAAAAAATGTTAATGAATATGTATAATAATTATTTATGTAAAGTAGTTATTTTCAGTTTAAATTTTTAGTGTAAGAACTTTGGTCGAGAGAATGTTTTTGATAGTTACAAAAATAGACTACTTCAGTATATGATGTTTGAGTGACAAGAACTACAGTCCAATCTTGAAAACATCATTAGGGGAATTAGAAAGCATAAAGACAGTTCCAGAGTTATAGTACTAAAGAAACTGTAGGATTTTAAATCAAAGCAAGTTTTCATAAGTATTTCTGAATGTATATTTTACATTTCAATGGTTTAACTATATTTATTTTTGTGTAATGGTATTTTATTTGCAAGCATGTATGTGTGAGAATGTTGGATCCAAATGAAGTAGAGTTGTGAGTCACCATGTGAGTGCTGGGAATTAAACCCAGGTCTGGTTCTCTCAAAGAGCAGCCAGTGCTCTTAACTGTTGAGTAAGGCTAGCCTAAGTGCAAGAAATGGAATATTTAAAGGTAGAGCCCATGGCTTATGGTTAAGGCTATTTCTTTGCCTAATCCTGAAACTCTTTTCTTTAAAAAATATTTTATTATGCATTACCTGAAGTAAAATCCTATGGAATGCTTTGGATATCTGCCCTCAGATGGATGTAGGTTTGGTGAAGATCTTTTCCCATTATGTAGGTAACCATTTTGTCTTTTGTCCTTTGCCTTACAGGAACTTTTCAGTTTCATGAGGTCTCATTTGTTAATTGATGCTCTTAGGGCCTCAGTTGCTGGTATTCTGTTGAGGAAATTTTCCCCTGCATGAATGCATTCATGGCTATACCCCACTTTCTGTTTTATCAGATTTAGAGTATCTGGCTTTACATTGAGGTTTTTGATCCACTTGGACTTGAGATTTTTTTCAGGGTGATAAATGTGGATCCATTTGCATTCTTCTACATGCAGAGGTCAAGTTAAACCAGCACCATTCATTAAAAATGCAGTCTTTCACACAATGAAATGTTGCTCAACCATTAAAAATAAGTACATCCAAGGGCCTCTCCTCCCTTTGATGTCCAACAAGGCCATCCTCTGCTGCCTATGTGCCTGGAGCCATTGGTCCCTCCATGTGTACTTTTTGGTTGGTGGTTTAGTCTCTGGGAGCTGTGGGGGTACTGGGTGGTTCATATTGTTGTTCCTCCTATGGCACTGCAAACTCCTTCAGCTCCTTGGGTCCTTTCTCTTGCTCTTCCATTGGGGACCTTGTGCTCAGTTCAATGGTTGGCTGAGAGTGTTCCCCTTTGTATTTGTCAAGAAGGCAGTATGCCCCAGTATAGCTGAATGCCAGGACAGGGAAGCAGAAGTGGGTGGATTGGTGAGCAAGGGGAGGGGGGTGGATTAGGCATTTCCCGAGGGGGAACCAGGAAAGGGACAACACTTGAAATGCAAATAAAGAATATATCTAATAAAAAATATAAGTACATCATGAAATATACAGACAAATGCAGATAAATTCTGAGTGAGGTAGCCCAGACCAAGAAAGACAATTATGGTATGGTATAAAACTGACTTTTATTCTCCTGCTGTAATTGTCATCTAGGAAGATTACTGCTAAATAAGCTCATTCTGCTTTTTGCACTCTGGATGACTATTTCAACTCATCTGTTCTGTCTCAAACTCCTCCACAATCTGACTGATCCAATTTGGCTTTGATCAGTTTCTCACCGAATTGCTCTTGTTGTCCTTAAACTAATTCTGGCAATTTTTTTATTGGATATTTTATTTATTTACATTTCAAATGTAATCCCCTTTCCTGGATTCTAATCCTTTTGCTCCTTGTTATTCTTTGACTTCAACTGCTTCTGACCTTCACTGAACTACATGAACTCATGAAGGAACTCGACTCTGCTACACTGCTAGGATTCCTAACTGACTGACATAACTTCCAATTTGCTGAATGAAGTGATTATGCTCCTTCACTTTCCCTGTGCTGTTCTTAAATAGCTTTTCTCCTGAGAGTTGGGTGTGTCCTATCACTGACTCCTTCTGTCAAATTTTTATCTGTCCCTCAATAAGGCTTCATTATTTAGAAATAAAGGTGTATACTAAAGGATCCTAGCCAGAGGGATTAAAGGGATTAAATGTATGTCATAGGGTTTTTTTTTGCATTCCATCCAGATTAAACAGACCTAGGTCTTTGGATGTGATCAGACAGCCTTGCTGGATAGTCAACACAGATCTTTTCTTTTGGAGATATACTACATTGTCCAAGTCACTTAGCTTTCTAAATTAATTCATTAAATAAAGATGATATTTACAATAGGACAGTTTCCCATAGGCACATTGTGAATTTAGTATATGTGGAACCCTTGGGCAATTAAATTATAATTGTAAATAATGAGTGATATGGATTATTTTGAATTACCTCTGACCTTGACATCCCAGGTAGAATCTCTTTATCTTAAATAACACTAAGGTAATATTAAATCATTCCAATATTTGTCACCTTAATCTACTTCTCTTTCATAATGCTGATATAAAGGAAGGGATGACAAGATTAGGTTGAAAGAGTCCATAATGGTTTTTCATCATCCCCCCTCTCCCACTCTAAGAAAAGCCATCACCCACGGAACAAGTGAAACAAGAAGAGAATCGTGACTGATGTAGATGGCAATATGTTTGGATCTAATATCATGAGTGAAAATCTATTTCCTTGATCACTCAAAAATATCAACAGCCTCATTGTTATGCAACATTTGTGTGATATTCATCTCAGACATTTTTATAATTTATCATTGAGGTCAATGTATTATTTATAGATTTACACCGAACAATTTTCAGTCTATGTGTGTATATTGCCACTCAACACTTTCAGCTGGGAAAAATTTAAGGCAACCATAACACTGTAAACACATGCTTCATAAAGCAACATATTGCAGATAGATGTTTATAGATGTGACTGTAGGATTGCAGAGACATATGCAAAGGGTCATCAGTGGTAACTGACTTGGGAAGTAATGATCTACACAATGCTTTTCCTTATACCACACATTTATTTTCTAACATCTGTGAGTTTGGTGGCCTATTGTTGTTCTTTTCGAACTTCTGACTCACTTAATAACTATAACCTAATGTCCACTACGTTCCAAACTCAGGATAGTTCTCTTTTAATGTTAGGTTATAAGTCTGTAAGTAGCTTAGTATCTGTTGATTAGAGGAATTCATCTCAACACTATCAGGACTATGCCAGCATGAAGCTGGAAGCTACAATACATCAGAAGTACATATTAACCCTCAAAAGTCTACCAAATAATCACATCTAGGAACTAAGACTGAATATGTTAGTAGATAGTATCCCATGGGTCCATAGTTATATCTTCTAGAAGAAGGTTCCTGAATAATGATAACTTGGGGATCTTTGACTACTTAATACATCACTTCTTTACACCTTTTGAGCAACACAAGTCTGATATTGAGCATGTCTCTTTATTTTCCTATGGTTCACTAATACACTTACCTGGATTTGTGGTTTGATTAATCTGAAAAGATTTCTGATAATACAGTTATTTGGAATTCTTTGTTCAGGAACTATACACCTAATACAGATCAAAAGTGCAATCTAAACTGATATTCCAAAGAAACTATGTATTTGGTGAATATGGTCTAAACATGTTATTCCAGTGAATATAATAATATTCATGGAAATTATACTGTTAATATTTCTGAAATATAACTCAGGTAGATTTAGCATTATACAATCTGTGTTGCCTCCTTGTCCAAGAGGGTTTATCCATCTCTATAAAAGTCTAAATCTCTCGTGAAACCTTCTTTTGGTGTTATGGATTATATTACAAGCTGGGGTCTCTATAGGACACCAAGTAAATAAATTTTACAGTATCATTCAATCTAGTATAATGTCCCCAAATATAAAGAGACCTATAATGGTGTATTGCTGTCTTTTAGGATAAGAGGTATCAAATATTTTTATTCATTCATTTAATTTTAGTACAAATGTCTCTATCTGATAAAACTCTTAAAGCTTCGACAATGTGAATGTCTCTAACATTTAGGATGGTTCATACATTGCACATTGTTATATATAAGTATATATATATAACATATATAATATATATATATAACATATATATATAACATATATAATATATATATATATATATATATTGTTATATATAAGTAATATGACTAAGGACCTAGTAGAACATATCATTGCAGCTATCATATCTCAACACTATTTCATTAACTTATACAAAGTATGGAATGTAATAAAGAAAATATAGATAACTACATTGCCTTCAGAATTTACTATCAAAGAGTAGTGCTCCCAAGTATAGGAACACATGATGAATATTAATTATTGTTTTGGTACTACAATGCAAAAACACATGTAATGATCACATGACCTATTGGGATTATGCATGTATATGTGTGTATGTGTGTATATATGTATATGTTTGTGTGTTTGTGTGTTTGTGTGTGTGTGTGTGTGTGGATTAGCAGAAAACAAGTAAAGGCAAAGAGTTATAAGGAATTCAAGTTCCGCCATAGTGTGACTGGGAGGGAAGCCGTGAGAAGGATGTAAAATTAATTAAAAAATTAATTAAAAATATAATAATTAAAAAATGAAATAATTACACGAATAATTAAAAATGAAATTTTAATAATAAAGATGTGTACTTAGGAGAATACTGATTGTGATATCTAGTTCAGACTGAGGTACTTCACTCAACACATCAGAATTCTATACTGAAAGCTTTAAAACAGGGAGAAGTAATAAAAGTAACATAAATAAAAACCTCCGTTTTAAAACAACTTCTTCTTAAACTTATTTGATTATCACTACATAAAAGGTAGATTATAGGAGGGCTAATGAGACTGCAGAGAATGAAATACCTGAATATTGCAGCTGAGAGAGTAAGGTGATGAAACTCCAGCTCATCTGTGAAAGAGGAAATAATGTAAGCGCAGGAACCCAAAACGCAGCTTCCCTGAATACCATCAAGAGAAAAATGCTGCACATGGTGGACATAGTTAAACAGGATGGCAGGAAAGGGATTTCCCCAATGATCACTGAGATTCTTTTCAGGTTCTAAATTATGGTGATGAGTGGACAATTTTATGTGTATCAAAATATTCCATTTATGCCTCCTTATCTCTAACAACAGAAATGCAGGAATGTAGTTATTGTTCTACATCATGATGCAAGAATGTAGCTATTGTCCTATGTCAAGAATGTAAATAAATGCTGTCTTCTGCAGTGGTTCCTGGATTGCCTTTGTTTTCCTACTTTGTTTTTAAGGAAATGTACATTAGTTTGTATCTAGAGTACTTTCTAGAGTATTGCCCTTATACAATGTTAGATCATTGCCCTTTCAAAATTTGACAAAAAAATCTTGGTTTGACAGAATGAATAAGAAAGTGAGGAGCAGTCAAACACTGTGTCTGGGATGAACCCAATCTGTTCTTCATCTTTATCACTACACTATTAGATGAACCAGCAACTAAATTAAAATTTTAAGTTTTGCTTGAGTAATGTTAATCAATGTGACAAGCTGAATATTCCACTAATGCTAAAACTTTGATATCTTGTAGGAGCAAAGAAATAAACATATACATGCATACACATGGTGAACAATTTGTTCTTGAAAAAATTCAAATGGTAAGATAAGTACCTTGCATAACATTGATTTTCATATAAGTATTATAAATATTATTTATGAAAATATTTAAATTTTGCTGTGTTTTTCTTGCCTCATTCTTCCTTTTTGTGAACACCAAGCAATGAAAAAAAAAGTGGTATATATTTTTCATTTTCACCTACCAGATTAATAAACTGAACAATGACCATTTTAAAGACCTATGTTTATAAAATAAATGTTTATTTTTTAAAACCAACCCAAATTAAGTGACTCGAGGATGTTAACCTAGACTTAAATTAAGAGTTAATTGCTTTCATTTGGTTAAAAGAACTCAATTTTTTTTATTTTTATTTTTTTTCCTTTTGTTTTGCTTTCTTCTTTATTTTATGCATTTTCAGTGAATCAAATTCTAAATCAAACTTGGCAACAATCTAATAATGAATATAGTTTGAATTTACCAAATAGGACTAAAGAGATATTCCTCAAAAATGCTTGAGACACTGAAATCTTCTTAGGCTGGCATGTAAAGCCTAGGGAAATGTTTCAGGGCAATGTAGTTTTATCCTTTTTCTAGTGTGGTTTTTTCTTGCCTAAAGAATGCACAGTGTAAAATAATTAGTCTGATTACTTACAATGGGAAATTCATCAGTCCTTGCTGCCTTTGGAAGTTGTAGAAGGGAAGATATTATAAAGGTACCTTTTTTATCTAAGTCACAAAAACAGCAAGAGCAATAAAATATCAAGATTTTTCTGTAATCATGAGGCCAAAATGAGACTAGAATCTCACTGGGTTTATTCTATGTTTGTCTTGTGTGTAAGAACACAGACATTGCATTTAAAATCTTCCAACCCCCAACAGTAGATCTGTGAAGGCACTCATATTTCTAACACTGACAAGCTTTTTCTAATTCCAATTTTCCTTCCAGTACAAACTGGGACAGCTGGCTGACAGCTCAGAAGAACCTCCTACTTTAATTAAATGCAAGATGATTCTCTCCAATGGTGCGTGTTGCTGTGTTTAATATCAGCAAGTGACATTCATAATGACCTTTTACACTCAGTAGCAAACAGTATTTCAGGAAGACTCAGCGCTACCTACAGTACCAAGTAAAATGCCTCCCACATCACAATATAGTAACGATAGAACTAAGATTGGCAGGTCAGTTTTGTCACAATACCCAATTGCAAATTTGTATTTAGAAGGTTATAAAATCAATTTTAAATTAAGTATCAGTAGGGGATCCTCCTTAAATTGTTTCTCTTATTATATGCTAGTATATAGTGTTGTATGCTATAATTTGTTTTAATCAATACACATTCCAACTTATTTTTGTGTATGTGTAACTGAGCAAGTCAATATCTCACTTTTTTGCCAGAATCTAAAGTGCACTATATCAACATTCTAATAATAATAAGCTAAGACTCATTGATTTCTATTATAGGTTTTCAAATAGCATACTTCAGACCTAGAGGCTAATGTTTAGTCCTAATATTGTTTGGCCTAACAAGTATGGTCTCTGGTAATAATTTTGTCTTCCAAACACATTGTTCTTTTGTTTCCAAAATCATATCTTTGTGGGCTACCAACATTTCTGGCTGTATCTCTTTTGCTCGTATATCCAGACTTCTAAAACTTGAGTTTTCCCATGCCTGACTCTTAGAACTTCCCTTCTATTCAGATTCATTCAGTCTTAGGTCTTTAAACATCAACTGCTTTTTTTTCCCCTACATTTATCTCCTCTGGATTTTAGAATCAAGGATTTAACTGCATACATAGTATGTTCTTTTTTTCCCCTTTTTTTCATTAGATGTATTCTTTATTTACATTTCAAATGTTGTCCCCTTTCCTGGTTCCCCCCTCAAAAGAAATCCACTAACCCATCCCCCTCCACCTGCTCAGCAATCCACACACTCCCACTTCCCTATCCTGGCATTCCCCTGTACTGGGGCATCAAGCCTTCTCAGGAACAAGGGCCTCTCCTCACTTTGATATCCAACAAAGCAACCCTCTGCTGCATATGCATCTGGAGCCATGGGTCCCATCATGTATTCTTTGGTTGGTCCCCGGGAGCTCTGAGGGTACTGAATGGTTCACATTTTTTTTTCCTCTTACAGAACTGCAATCCCATTCAGATCCTTGGGTCCTTTCAATAGCTCCTCCACTGGGGAATCTGTACTCGGACCATTGGTTGGCTGTGAGAATCAATTACTGTATTTGTCAGGAACTGGCAGAGCCTCTCAGGAGACAGCTACATCAGTCTCCTGTCAGTTAGCACTTATTGGCATTCCCAATAATGTCTGGTTTTGATAACTGTATATGGGATGGATCCACAGGTGGTTCAGTCTCTTAATGGCCTTTCCCTCAGTCTCTGCTCCACACTTTGTTTCTGAATGTCCTTCCATGGGTATTTTGATCCCCCTTCTAAGAAGGACCCGAATATCCACACTTTGGTCTTCCTTTTTCTTGAACACCATGTGGTCTGTGAATTGTATCTTAGATATTCCCAGCTTCTGGGATAATTTCTACTTATTAGTGAGTGCATACCATGTGTATTCTTTTGTGATTGAGTTACTTCACTCAGGATGATATTTTCTAGTTCCCTCCATTTGCTTAAGAATTTCAAGAATTCATTGTTTTTAATAACTGAGTAGTACTCCATTTTGTAAATGTAACACATTTTCTGTATCCATTCATCTGTTGAGGGACATCTGGGTTCTTTCCAGCTTCTGGCTCTTATAAATAAGGCTTCTATGAACCTAGTGGAGCATGTATCCTTATTACCAGTTGGAGCATATTCTGGGTATATGCCCAAGAGTGGTTTAGCAGGGTCCTCAAGTAGTACTATGTCCACATTTCTGAGAAACTGCCAAACTGATTTCCAGAGTGGTTGTACCAGCTTGCAATCCCACCGGCAATGGAGGAGTGTTACTCTTTCTCCAGATCCTTGCTATCATCTGCTGTCATCTGGGTTTTTTATCTTAGCCATTCTTTCTGGTGTGAGATAGATTCTCAGGGTTGCTTTGATTTGCCTTACCCTGATGACTAAGGATGTTTAACATTTCTTTAGGCCTTCTCAGTCATTCGATATTCCTCAGTTGAGAATTCTGTTTAGCTCTGTACCCCATAGTTTAATAGGGTTATTTTCTCTGGAGTCTAACTTCTTGAGTTCTTTGTATATATTGGATATTAGCCCTCCATCAGATGTAGGATTGGTAAAGATCTTTTCCCAATCTGTTGGTTGCCATTTTGTCTGATTGGCAGTGTCGTTTGCTTTGCAGATGCTTTGCAATTTAATGAGGTTCAATTTGTCAATTCTTTATTTTAGAGCATAAACTATTGGTGTTCTGTTCAGGCAATTTTCCCCTGCACTCATGTGCTTCAAGTTCTTTTCCACTTTCTCTTAGATTCAGTGTATCTGGTTTTATGTGGAGGTCCTTGATACACTTGGATTGAACTTTGTACAAGGAGATAAGAATGAATCAATTTGCAGTATTCTCCATGTTGACTGCCAGTGGAACCACCACCATTTGTTGAAAATTCTGTCTTTTTTCCACTGGATAGTTTTAGCTCCTTTGTCAAAAATCAAGTGACCATAGGTGTGTGGGCTCCTATCTAGGTCTTCAATTCTATTCCTTTTATCTACCTGCCTGTCACTGTACCAATACAATGCAGGTTTGGTGTATTTTTTTTTTATCATGATTGCTCTGTAATATAGTGTGAGTTCAAGGATGATGATCCTGCCAATAGTTCGTTTATTGTTGAGAATATTTTTAGCTATCCTGGGCTTTTTGTCATGCCAGATGAATTAGGAAATTGTTTTTTCTAACTCTATGAAGAATTGGGTTGGAATTTTGATGGGGATTCCATTGAATCTGTAGATTGCTTTGGGCAAGATGGCAATTTTTACTATATTAACCCTGTCAATCCATGAGCATGGAAGGTATTTCCATCTTCTGAGATCTTCTTTGATTTCTTTCTTTGGAGACTTGAAGTTCTTGTAATATAGATCTTTCATTTGCTTGGTTAGAATCACACCAAGGTATTTTTTATTATTTGTGACTATTGTAAAGAGCGTCATTCCCCTTATTTCTTTCTCAGCCTCTTTACACTTTGAGTAGAAGAAGGCTACTTATTTCTTTTTTAATTTTATATCCACCCACTTTGATGAAGTTGTTTATCAGCTTTAGGAGTTCTCTGGTGGAATTTTTGGGTTCACATAAGTATACTCTCATACCATCTGTGAATAGTGATAGATTGACTCATTCCTTTCCAATTTGTATCATTTTGACCTCTTTTTGTTGTCTAATTGCTCTAGCTAGAACTTCAAGTACTATATTGAAAAGATATGGAGAGAGAGGGCAGCCTTGTCTAGTCCCTGATTTTAGTGGGATTGCTTCAAATTTCTCTCCATTTCGTTTGATGTTGGCTACTGGTTTGTTGTTTATTGCTTTTACTATGTTTAGGTATGGGCCTTGAATTCCTGATCTTTTCAATACTTTTATCATAAAGGAGTGTGGGATTTTGTCAAATTCTGTCTTAGTATCTAATGAAATGATCATGTGTTTTTTTTTCCTTTGGGTTTGTTAATATAGTGGATTACATTGATGGATTTCCATGTATTGAACTATTCCTACATTCCTGGGATGAAGCCTACTTGATCGTGGTAGATGATCATTTTGATGTGTTCTTGGATTCAGTTGCCAAGAATTTTATTGAGTATTTTTTGCCTCGATATTCATAAGGGAAATTGCTCTGAAGTTCTCCTTCTTTGTAGGGTCTTTGTGTGGTTTAGGTACAAGAGTAATTGTGGCTTCATAGAACAGATTGGCTAGTGTTCCTTCTGTTCCTATTTTGTGGAATAGTTTGGAGAGTATTGGTATTAGGACTTCTTTGAAGGTCTGATAGAACTCTGTACTAAATCCATCTGGTACTGGGCTTTTCTTGTTTGGGAGACTATTAATGACTGCTTCTATTTCTTTAGGTGTTGTGGGACTGTTTAGATGGTTTTCTGATACTGATTTAACTTTGGTACCTGGTATCTGTCTAGAAAAATTGTCCTTTTCATCTAGATTTTCCAGTATTGTTGAGTATAGGCTTTTGTAGTAGGATCTGATCATTATCTTGGAATTCTTCAGTGTCTGTTGTTATATCTACCTTTTCCTTTCTGATTTTGTTGATTTGGGTACTATCTCTGTACCCTCTTGTTAGTCTGGCTAAGGATTTTTCTATTTTGTTGCTTTTTTTAAAGAACCAGCTCCTGGTTTGGATGATTCTTTGTATAGTTCTTTTTTTTTTTTTTAATCTATAGAGTTTCCTTTATTGGTCATAGCACCTTGGTTGGTAGCTTCATTTCTTTTTTTTTTCTTTTTTTTTTTAATTTACATTCCAAATCACGTCCCCTTTCCCATTTCCTCCCTCCCCGAAAGTCCCATAAGCCCCCTTCCCTCCCTCTTTTCTCCATTCAACCCCCTCTCGTTACTCTGTCCTGGCGTTCCCCTACATCCAGTCTTTCCAGGATCAGGGAGGGGTCTCTCCTTCCATCTTTTTAGAAATCTATTGATATGCGGATTGTGTCTAGGGTATTCCGAGATTCTGGGTCAATATCCCCTTATCAGTGACTGCATACCATGTGTGTTCTTTTGTGATTGGGTTACCTCACTAAGGATGATATTTTCAAGATCTGACCATTTGCCTAGGAATTTCGTGAATTCATTGTTTTTAATTGCAGAGTAGTATTCCATTGTGTAGATATACCACATCTTCTGAATCCATTCCTCCGTTGAGGGACATCTGGGTTCTTTCCAGCTTCTGGCTATTATAAATAAGGCTGCTATGAACATAGTGGAGCATGTGTCCTTATTGCATGCAGGTAAAGTCTCTGGGTATATGCCCAGGAGTGGTATAGCCGGATCCTCCGGGAGTGTCATGCCCAGTTTTCTGAGGAACCGCCAGACTGCTTTCCAGAGTTGGTTGTACCAGCCTGCAATTCCACCAGCAGTGGAGGAGTGTTCCTCTTTCTCCACATCCTCGCCAACAACTACTGTCTCCTGTGTTTTTGATCTTAGCCATCCTGACTGGTGTGAGATGGAATCTCAGGGTTGTTTTGATTTGCATTTCCCTAATGACTAAGGATGATGAACATCTCTTTAGGTGCTTCTCAGCCATTAGATATTCTTCAGGTGAGAACTCTTTGTGTAGCTCTGTACCCCATTTTTTAATAGGGTTACTTGCCTCTCTGGAGTTTAACTTCCTGAGTTCTTTGTATATCTTGGATATTAGCCCTCTGTCGGATGTAAGGTTGGTAAAGATCATTTCCCAGTTAGTTGGTTGCCGCTTTGTCTTTTTGACAGTGTCTTTTGCCTTGCAAAAACTTTGTAATTTAATGAGGTCCCATTTGTCTATTCTTGATCTTAGAGCATAAGCTATTGGAGTTCTGTTCAGGAAATTCTCCCCTGTGCCCATATGTTCAAGGTTCTTCCCTAGTTTCCCTTCTATTAGTTTCAGTGTGTCTGGTTTTATGTGGAGATCTTTGATCCACTTAGAATTGAGCTTAGTGCAAGGAGATAAGGATGGGTCAATTTGCATTCTTCTGCATGTTGACCTCCAGCTGAGCCAGCACCATTTGTTGAAAAGGCTATCTTTTTTCCACTGGATGGTTTTAGCTCCTTTGTCAAAGATCAAGTGACCATAGGAGTGTGGATTCATTTCTGGGTCTTCAATTCTGTTCCATTGATCTACATGTCTGTTACTGTACCAATACCATGCAGTTTTTAACACTATTGCTCTGTAGTACAGCTTGAGGTCCAGGATACTGATTCCCCCAGAGGTTCTTTTACTCTTGAGAATAGTTTTAGCTATTCTGGGTTTTCAGTTATTCCAGATGAATTTTTGAATTGCTCTTCTAACTCTATGAAGAATAGAATTGGGATTTTGATGGGGATTGCATTGAATCTGTGTATTACTTTTGGTAAGATGCTCATTTTTACTATATTAATCCTGCCAATCCATGAGCATGGCAGATTTTTCCATCTTCTGAGGTCTTCTTCAATTTCTTTCTTCAGAGACTTGAAGTTCTTGTCATACAGATCTTTCACTTGTTTGGTTAGAGTCCCGCCAAGATACTTAATATGGTTTATGGCTATCGTGAAGGGTATTATTTCTCTTACTTCTTTCTCAGCCTGCTTATCCTTTGAGTATAGGAAGGCTTCTGAATGCTTGAGTTGATTTTATATCCGGCCACTTTGCTGAAGTCGTTTTACAGCTGTAGGAGTTCTCTGGTGGAGTTCTTTGGGTCGCTTATGTATACTATCATATCGTCTGCAAATAGTGATAGTTTGACTTCTTCCTTTCCAATTTGTATCCCTTTGACCTCTTTTTGTTGTCTAATTGCTCTAGCTAGAACTTCAATACTATATTGAAAAGATATGGAGAGAGAGGGCAGCCTTGTCTAGTCCCTGATTTTAGTGGGATTGCTTCAAGTTTCTCTCCATTTAGATTGATGCTGGCTACCGGTTTCTGTAAATTGCTTTTACTATGTTTAGATATGGGCTTTGAATTCATGATCTTTCCAAGACCTTTAGCATGAAAGGATGCTGAATTTTGTCAAATGCTTTCTCAGCATCTAATGAGATGAGCATGTGGTTTTTTTCTTTGAGATTGTTTATGTAGTGGATTACATTGATGGATTTCCTTATATTGAACCATCCCTGCATCCCTGGGATGAAGCCTACTTGATCGTGGTGAATGATCGTTTTGATGTGTTCTTGGATTCGGTTGGCAAGAATTTTATTGAGTATTTTTGCATCGATATTCATAAGAGAGATTGGCCTGAGATTCTCTTTCTTTGTCGGATCTTTGTGTGCTTTTGGTACTAGTGTAATTGTGGCTTCATAGAACGAGTTGGGTAGTGTTCCTTCTGTTTCTATTTTGTGGAACAGTTTGAAGAGTATTGGTGTTAGATCTTCTTTGAAGGTCTGATAGAATTCTGCACTAAAACCATCTGGACCTGTGCTTTTTTTGGTTGGAAGACTTCCAATGACAACTTCTATTTCTTCAGGGGTTATAGGACGGTTTAGATGGTCTATTTGATCCTGATTTAATTTTGGTACTTGGTATCTGTCAAGGAAATTGTCCATTTCCTCAAGATTTTCTAGTTGTGTTGAATACAGGTTTTTGTAGTAGGATCTGATGATTTTTTGAATTTCCTCAGTTTCTGTTGTTACCTCTCCCTTTTCTTTTCTGATTTTATTAATTTGGATACTATCTCTGTGCTCTCTGGTTAGTCTGGCTAAGGGCTTATCTATCTTGTTGATTTTCTCAAAGAACCAACTCCTCGTTTTGTTGATTCTTTGTATGGTTTTATTTGTTTCTACTTGAGTGATTTCAGCCCTGAGTTTGATGATTTCCTGCCTTCTATTCCTCTTTGGTGTATTTGCTTCTTTTGGTTCCAGGGCTTTCAGGTGTGCCATTAAGCTGTTAGTGTATCCTGTCTCCCGTTTCTTTTTGGCGGCACTCAGGGCTATGAATTTTCCTCTTAGCATTGCTTTCATTGTGTCCCATAAATTAGGGTATGTTGTGCCTTCATTTTCATTAACTTTCAAAAAGTCTTTGATTTCTTTCTTTATTTCCACCTTGACCATGTTATCATTGAGTAGAGCATTGTTCAGCCTCCATGTGTTCGTGGGTTTTCTTTTGTTTTTGTTGCCATTGAAGACCACCCTTATTCCATAGTGATCTGATAGGAGGCATGGGATTATTTCTATCTTCTTGTATCTGCTGAGGTCTGATTTGTGACCAATTATATGGTCAATTTTGGAGAAGGTACCATGAGGAGCTGAGAAGAAGGTGTATTCTTTAGCTCTAGGATGAAATGTTCTATATATATCAGTTAGTTCCATTTGTTCCAAGGCTTCAATTAGATTCACTGTGTCCCTGTTTAGTTTCTGCTTTCCTGAACGATCCATTTCAGAGAGCAGGGTGTTGAAGTCACCCACTATTATTGTGTGCGGTGCGATGTGTGCTTTGAGTTTTAGTAAAGTTTCTTTTACGAATGAGGGTGCCCTTGCATTTGGAGCATAGATATTCAGAATTGAGAGTTCTTGATGGTGGATTTTTCCCTTGATCAGTATGTAGTGTCCTTCTGTGTCTTTTTTGATGACTTTAGGTTGAAAATCAATTTTATCCGATATTAGGATGGCTACTCCACCTCGTTTCTTGGGGCCATTTGCTTGTAAAATTGTTTTCCAGCCTTTTGCTCTGAGGTAGTGTTTGTCTTTGACACTGAGATGCGTTTCCTGCATGCAGCAAAATGCTGGGTCCTGTTTATGTATCCAGTCTGCTAGTCTATGTCTTTTAATTGGGAAATTGAGACCATTGATATTAAGAGAGATTAAGGCATAGTGATTATTGCCATCTGCCATTCTTGACGCTATCTTTATGTTTGAGTGGTTATCTACTTTTGGGTTTGATTCAAGAAGGTTATTGTCTCATTTTTTCCAGGGTGTTGTTTCTCTCCCTGTATTGGAGGTTTCCACCTATTATCCGTTGCAGGGCTGGATTTGTGGAAAGATATTGTGAAAATTTGGTTTTATCATGGAATATCTTGGTCTCTCCATCTGTGGTGATTGAGAGTTTTGCTGGGTATAGTAGTCTAGGCTGGCATTTGTGCTGTCTTTGTGTCTGCATGAGATCTGCCCAGGATCTTCTGGCTTTCATAGTCTCTGGTGAGAAGTCTGATGTGATTCGGATAGGTCTTCCTTTGTATGTTACTTGGCCCTTTTCTCTTACTGCTTTTAGTATTCTTTCTTTGTTTAGAACATTCAGTGTTTTGATTATTATGTGACTGGAGGTATTTCTGTTCTGGTCCAGTCTGTTTGGAGTTCTGTAGGCTTCTTGTACGTTCATCAGCATCTCTCTCTTTAAGTTAGGGAAGTTTTCCTCCATAATTTTGTTGAAGATGTTTACTGGCCCTTTAAGTTGCAAATCTTCACTCTCATCTATACCTATAATCCTTAGGTTTGGTCTTCTCATTGTGTCCTGGATTTCCTGGATGTTTTGGGTTACACGGTTTTTGCATTTTGCATTTTCTTTGACTGTTGAGTCAATGCTTTCTATGGAATCTTCAGCACCTGAGATTCTTTCTTCCATCTCTTGTATTCTATTGTTGATGTTTGCATCTATGACTCCTGATTTCTTCCCAAGGTTTTCTATCTCCAAAGTTGTCTCCCTTTGTGATTTCTTAGTTGTTTCTACTTCCTTTTTTAGTTCCTGGATGGATTTGCTGAGATCCTTCACTTGTTTGTTTGTATTTTCCTGTATTTCTTTAAGGTATTTTTGCATTAGCTCTTTCAGGATTTCTTCCTGATGACCCACGTTCTCCTGCATTTCTCTGAGTGATTTTTGTGTTTCCTCATCATGGGATTCCATCTGTTGATCCATCCTCTCCTGCATTTCTTTAAGCAGTTCTAGTGTTTCCTTTGTAAGGGCATCTAACTGTTGATTCATTTCTTTAAGCAATTTTTGTGTTGCCTCCTTATGGGCATCCATCTGTTGACCCATATTCTTCTGCATTACTTTATGCAAATTTTGTGATTCCTTTGTGAATGCATCTACCCGTTGATTCATCTCGTTAAGCGATTTTTGTGTTGTCTCCTTGTGCGCTTCCATCTTTTGATCCATGTTCTCCCGCATTTCTCTAAGCGATTTTTGTGTTTCCTTTGTAAGGGCTTCTAACCGTTGATTCATGGTCTCCTGTAACTCTTTATGAGATTTATTTGTGTCCTTCTTGTGATCCTCTAATAGCATCATGAGAAGTGATTTTAAATCCAGATCTTGTCTTTCGGGTGTGGTGGGGTATCCAGGACTTGCTGCTGTTGGAGAGTTGGGTTCGGATGGTCCCACATTACTTTGATTTCTGTTAGTAACATTCCTACGTTTGCCTTTTGCCATCTGGATACCTCTGGTGTTAGTTGGTCCTGCTGCCACTGGCTGTTGGTTGGACCTCCTGTGAGCCTGCAAAGCTATTTCTGCCCCCCCTGGATTACCAGGTTTCCCCTGGCACCGATTTCTGGGACCTGCCTGCTCCTGAGTGACTTTGGAGCCCTAATGTGCCTTGCCCCAAGTGATCTTATATTGGGGAGGCCTTGCACATCTAAAGGCTCAGCCTAGTGGATTCCTGGAGCAGAGGTCGCCAAAGGGAGGCTGGTAGGCTCCTGCCCTGTGCAGGGGTGTGTGATCTCTCCTGGGGGGGGAGGGGCGTCCCTCTGCCAGGCAGAAGTCCCACAGCAGAGCTGGCATGCTGGTCACTGCAGATCAGCCCAGCACCTGGGAGCAGGTTACACACAAGCTGCCTGAGACCGAAGCGATATTATGCCTGTCTGTCTCTGAGCCTGGCGGTCCCAACTACCTGGTCACTGGAGCAAAGATGGCGGAGGGCACTCTCCGTGGCGCCGCTCACCCTGTAGAAGCGATGGCCCGCCGATTTGGCACCCAGACGACCACAGCGCTGACCCGTTCTCGGGCACAGACGGAAGCCCCAACAGGCCATGTCCCAAGTGATGTTATATTGGGGATAGGGAGCTTGGGGTACCTGTCTCTTCAGCGCAGTCTGTGGGAACAGAGGTCGCAGAAGGAAAGCTGGTAGGCTCCCGCCCAGTGTGGTGTCCCTCTGCCAGGCAGAAGACCCACAGCAGAGCTGGCGCGCTGGTCACTGCAGATCAGCCCCGCACCTGGGAGCCGCACACACACAAGCCGCCCGAGACCCAAGCGACATTATGCCTGTCTGTCTCAGAACCTGGCTGTCCCAACCTCCCAGTCCCTGGAGCAAAGATGGCGGAGCTGTATAGTTCTTTTTGAAACAGCTCTTTTCAAAAGTCCCCCAAATCAGCTAAAAATAATATCTATCATTCTCCTTCTCTGATCCAAAGCGTGAGTATCTTCTTCTAGCATTCAGAGCTTTTCATGGAAGATGAGTTCCATACCTTCCCATAATGCCATTATTGTCCTGGTTTAATGTGGGAATAAAGTGAGGGCAGTGGCAGTGGGTCCCGCATAGGAGAACACTGGCAAGCAGAGTCCTCATAGGGGAATAGGGGAACACTGTACCTCACTGGGGTAGGGACTGCAGGCACCCAAACACCTGTAGAGCACCAGACTGCCTGGCAAGTGGGGAGGTCTTTGCCCAGAAGGTGGGGCCTTTTGTGTGACCCGGGTACCATTTGAAGAAGATTGGCTGGGAGGAGGCTTGATCTTTTCCTGGTGGCTAGAAATGCTGAGGCCTGCTTCAAGTTCTTACAAGGCAGATTTTGATAAGAAGAGACAGTTCAGAATTTCAAAGTTTTATTATAAAAGAGTAGAAAGAAAAAAGGAGATATAGAAGAGAGAAAGAGAAGATAGAGAGATGAGGGATGGCCATGACCATGTGGAAAGAGGGGAAAGAATAGAGAGACAGAGGGAACAAAGAGGGGGGCAAGAGAGGTCAGAGAGGGATAAGAGAGGGTAGAGAGAGCAAGGAGAGGCAAGAAACCTTCTTTTGTAGTAGGCTGGATTACCTGACAACATCCAGGTAACCGAGGGTTGGGGAAAGTCTGATTGTAGCCCGGTAACTGTAGGGGTGGTGTAGGCCAGAATGCTAGGGGCCTGGGACATGGCCATACATGACTGATGGCCACAGGATTATAGAGTTGAGGAGTCAGCAGTCTGGGAGCATAACTCATGGGTTCTGTCCCTTGTAGAATGCTCAACTGGGTCTCTCGAGTGGACCTTGCTCAACTAGGCTACAGACTGCCCTACAAGGTTCCACAGTTTAATCCATCACCAAGGTCTTTTGCTGTTAGCCTTCAAAATGACAACTGGAATTCAGTTCCATTGTAGATGGTATACATCATTCTGTTGTCTCATAGAAAAATCAAAACTGTTATTAGGACCAAAAAAATTCCACAAGATCTGTTTACCTGTAATTTCTCTGTCTTTCCCTCCAGTGTGTTGGTAATCCTCTTTCTCATTCTTCTCTGTGTCAGTTTTGTTGGTTATTATTGTTGTTGTTGTGATTGTTATTGTTGGTGGTAGTGTGTTGGTGTTTTGTGGTTGGTTGCTTGCTTGGCTTGTCATTTTTTTTTAATAATTTTACAGTAGATACCCTTGTATTCTTTTTCCTATTTTTTAAGGTAAATTTAAGGATTTTTTAAAATTATAACTAATAGATTGAAACAATATTTGTGACAAGACAAATGCTATTGGAGATATATAATATTTCCCAGAGAGATAAGAATAAGTTCAGGAGGATGGATCAAAGATCATTCCATCCAAATCTAGATTAGTAAGTCTGTGAGTGTGCTGTGTGTAGCTTACTTTGACAGTGCTTTTGGACACTGAAATTTTGAAACATCTTGTATCCAAGTTAATAATGTTCCATGGGGTCAATTTAAAACCTCTGTACTTACAAGGCTCTGTCAGGGTCTCTCAGGAGATCGCCATATCAGACTCCTTTCAGCAAGCATTTTTTGACATCCACAATAGTGTCAGGGTTTGGTGACTGTACATGGGATGAATCCTCAGATGGGGCAGTCTCTGGATGGCCTTTCTTTCAGTCTCTGCTCCACACTTTGTCTCCGTATTTGTTCCTGTGAGTATTTTGTTCCTCCTTCTCAGAAGAACCAAAGAACCTACACTTTGATAGTGCTTCTTCTTGAGCTTCATGTGGTCATGTGGTCTTGAGTATTAGGAGCTTTTGGTCTAATATGCACTTATCAGTGAGTGCATAGCATGTCTTTTCTCTTGTGATTGGGTTACCTCACTTAGGAATTCTTAAATGCAGTATCAAAGCGCCTGTGATTATTTAGAGAATCATTTGATGGCAGTCATTCATAGGATCACATGTAACTCAGGGCAGCTAAGACACTGCAAAGCAGATTTAGGCCTGCTTGACAATTCATGAAAGTTGCAACTTTGGAATCCATTTTATGACATCCATATGGCAGCTCAGGTAAGACCCTTCCCTCAAGCAGTCATCAACGCCTTTATAACCTTGGGTTGAGTTCTTGCAAATGCTATAAATTTTGTAAGCTTCTTATGCTGAGCCTTGCAATTTTGTTTACTCCTGAATCATGCCAGTATTCTTCCTCTATCTAAAAGAGAATATTTTCATTGGGAGAAAATGAATATACAGTACTCTACCCCTTCTCATTTTTCTTGTATTATTTCTGTCCCAGGTCATTCAATATTCTCTGAGCCTTGGTGGAAATGAAAAAATTTATCTGTTAATATGTACATATTCAACTATTTTGCCACATCACCAGTAATGTATTCTCAGTCACTTGACTGGGTTGAGTCTTAGCAATGAAAACTGCTCATAATAGAAATGAGACCTGAGACTTGGGAGGTGAGAGACTCTCAAGACTCCAAGGGAGAGAGACCTTAGAAGAAATGTCCAACAATGGGGAGAGGGAACTTGTATAGTCCATCTCCAGCAGAAAGGTAAGACATCAAGAGGAGGCTTGGGGTTGCCACCCCACAGCAAAAGCTCTGACCTAAATTGTTCCTGTCTAAAAGAACTGCAGGGATAAAACTGGAAAAGAGAATGAAGGAAAGGAGTTTCAGTGACCAGCCCTAATTGGATTTCAGCTCAAAGGGAGATTCTGAGGCCTGACACTATTACTGATGCTGTGGTGTGCTTATAGACAGGAGTCTAGCATGGCTGCACTCTGAGAGGTCTAATAAGTACCTGACTGAAACAGTTGCATATACTTACACCAAACCAATGGATTGAAGTTGTGGACAGCTTTGGTTGAATCAGGGAAAAATTGGAAAAAGTTGAGAAGGAGGGCAATCCAATAGGAGGACCATCATTCTCAACAAACCTAAGCCACTGAGATCTCTCAGACTCTGTGCCACCAATCAAGGAACATCCACTAGCTCTTATGTGTCCCCAGACACATATACAGCAGGGGACTGCCTGGTCTGGCCTTAGTGAGAGAAGATACACCTACCTCTCATGAGATTTGAGACTGTTTCCAAAGTTTAGTAAGTTTCATTTATTTTCTGAGATCTGTGCCCTTTTTGTCCCTTAGACAGGAATGTTTCAACTAGGAAAGTGTGACTATACAAAACAAGGTCCCCAGCAAGCATGAGTACCTTTAAGATATAAATAAATTGTGTGTTAGAAAATGTACATTGAAAATAACTTTCTCTTTCAGAAATTTCAAGTAAATATCGTTTTATGGTTTGTATTAAATGCAAGTAAGAGCTTTAGGAGAAATTCATTTGAATAGAAGTATATACACTATAGAGGTAAGGGATATGTTAAAGGATAAAGGTGGCATCAAATTAAACCACCAGAAAATTTTCCTTGATTTTTCTCGTATGACACTATTTTATGAAACTGGCAGAAAACTCCAAGTGCATCTACAATATTTTCAATTCTGTTTTAATCTTCTCTTATGTGAATTTCTATATGCTTAATCTAAAAACAGTGATTAATAAGCAACCACCAATTCTCATGAGCGGTGGGGTGAGAAGGATCCTTGAGGTGTCTAGGAGAAAAATCATCTCTGTGAATGACTGATAAGTAAATGGCATGCTGTTCATTTCCTCACAAATGATGTCAATCCAAAAGTTTAGCTCTTGCTGCTGATTCTTAACTGGTCATTGCAAAACTTATTAGAAGGAAGTGAATTCAGTAAAATTAATACATATGCTCTTCAACATAGAAATCAATGTTATAATTTTTCAAGTTAACTGAAATATCGCAACAGTTCTCTGGAGGTATGGAGAATAATCTAGGCATTTGGAGCAGATGATGAATTATAAAAAAAAATATTTTTTAAAGAAGTTAAGTTCCGCACTGGGCGGGAGCCTACCAGCTTCCCTTCCACGACCTCTGTTCCAGTAGACTGCATTGAAGAGACAGGTACCCAGATTCTCCCCAATATAACATCGCTTGGGACACGGCCTGTTGAGGCTTCTGCCATCTCCCAAGAACAAGACAGCGCTGTGGTCGTCTGGGTACCAGATCTGCTATAGGCCAAGCCTCTGCAGTGTGACCAGTGCCACGGAGAGAGTGCAGAGTGCACTCCGCCATCTTTGTCCAGTGGCCAGGAAGTTGGGACTGCCAGGCTCAGAGACAGACAGGCATAATATCGCTTGGGTCTCTGGCGGCTTGTGTGTACGTGGGTTGCAAGTGCTGGGCAGATCTGCATTAACCAGCATGCCAGCTCTGCTGAGGGACTTCTGCCTGGCAGAGGGACGCTCCCTCCCCCCCCCACTCTAGGAGAGATCACACACCCCTGCACAGGGCAGGAGCCTACCAGCCTCCCTTTGGCAACCTCTGCTCCAGGAATCCACTACGCTGAGCCTTTGGATGTGCAAGGACTCCCCAATATAACATCACTTGGGGCAAGGCACAATAGGGCTCCAAAGTCACTCAGGAGCAGGGCAGGCTCCAGAAATCTGTGCCAGGGGAATCCTGGTAAACCGGGGGGGGGGGCAGAAATAGCTTTGCAGGCTCACAGGAGGTCCAACCAACAGTCAGTGACAGCAGGACCAACTAAAATCAGAGGTAACCAGATGGCAAAAGGCAAACGTAGGAATGTTACTAACAGAAATCAAAGTAATATGGCACCATCTGAACCCAACTCTCCAACAGCAGCAAGTCCTGGATACCCCACCACACCCAAAAGACAAGATATGGATTTAAAATCACTTCTCATGATGCTATTAGAGGATCACAAGAAGGACACAAATAAATCTAATAAAGAATTACAGGAGGCCATGAATCAAAGGTTAGAAGCCCTTACAAAGGAAACACGAGAACTGCTTAAAGAAATGCAGGAGGCGATGGATCAACAGATGGATTCCCATGAGTAGGAAACACAAAAATCGCTAAGAGAAATGCAGGAGGCGATGGATCAACAGATGGATTCCCATGAGGAGGAAACACAAAAATTGCTGAGAGAAATGTAGGAGAACATGGGTCAACAGGCAGAAATCCTGAAAGAGATAATGCAAAAATACCTTAAAGAAATACAGGAAAATGCAAACAAACAAGTGAAGGATCTCAGCAAATCCATCCAGGATCTACAAAAGGAAGTAGAAACAACTAAGAAATCACAAAGGGAGAAACTTCGGAGATAGAAAACCTTGGGAAGAAATCAGGAGTCATAGATGCAAACATCAACAATAGATTACAAGAGATGGAAGAAAGAATCTCAGGTGCTGAAGATTCCACAGAAAACATGGACTCAATAGTCAAAGAAAATGCAAAATGCAAAAAACATGTAACCCAAAACATCCAGGAAATCCAGGACACAATGAGAAGACCAAACCTAAGGATTATAGGTATAGATGAGAGTGAAGATTTGCAACTTAAAGGGCCAGTAAACATCTTCAACAAAATTATGGAGGAAAACTTCCCTAACCTAAAGAGAGAGATGCCGATGAACTTACAAGAGGCCTACAGAACTCCAAACAGACTGGACCAGAACAGAAATACCTCCAGTCACATAATAATCAAAACACCGAATGTTCTAAACAAAGAAAGAATATTAAAAGCAGTAAGAGAAAAGGGCCAAGTAACATACAAAGGAGGACCTATCCGAATCACATCAGACTTCTCACCAGAGACTATGAAAGCCAGAAAACCCTGGGCAGATCTCATGCAGACACTAAGAGAGCACAAATGCCAGCCTAGACTACTATACCCAGCAAAAATCTCAATCACCATAGATGGAGAGCCCAAGATATTCCATGATAAAACCAAATTTTCACAATATCTTTCCACAAATCCAGCCCTGCATCGGATAATAGGTGGAAACCTCCAATACAGGGAGAGAAACAACACCCTGGAAAAAATGAGATAATAACCTTCTTGAATCAAACCCAAAAGTAGATAACAACTCAAACATAAAGATAGCGTCAAGAATGGCAGATGGCAATAATCACTATGCCTTAATCTCTCTTAATATCAATGGTCTCAATTCCCCAATAAAAAGACATAGACTAGCAGACTGGATACGTAAACAGGACCCAGCATTTTGCTGCATGCAGGAAATGCAACACAGTGTCAAAGACAAACACTACCTCAAAGTAAAAGGCTGGAAAACAATTTTATAAGCAAATGGCCCCAGAAACGAGGTGGAATAGCCATCCTAATATCAGATAAAATTGATTTTCAACCTAAAGTCATCAAAAAAGACACAGAAGGACACTACATACTGATCAAGGGAAAAATCCACCATCAAGAACTCTCAATTCTGAATATCTATGCTCCAAATGCAAGGGCACCCTCATTCATAAAAGAAACTTTACTAAAGCTCAAAGCACACATCGCACCGCACACAATAATAGTGGGTGACTTCAACACCCCGCTCCCTGAAATGGATCGTTCAGGAAAGCAGAAACTAAACAGGGAAACAGTGAATCTAATTGAAGCCTTGGACCAAATGGAACTAACAGATATATAGAGAACATTTAATCCTAGAGCTAAAGAATACACCTTCTTCTTAGCACCTCATGGTACCTTCTCCAAAATTGACCATATAATTGGTCACAAATCAGACCTCAACAGATATAAGAACATAGAACTAATCCCATGCCTCCTATCAGATCACTATGGAAGAAGGGTGGCCTTTAATGGCAACAAAAACAAAAGAAAACCCACGTACACATGAAGGCTGAACAATGCTCTACTCAATGATAACTTAGTCAAGGTGGAAATAAAGAAAAAAATTAAAGACTTTTTGAAAGTTAATGAAAATGAAGGCACAACATACCCTAATTTATGGGACACAATGAAAGCAATGCTAAGAGGAAAATTCATAGCCCAGAGAGCCGCCAAAAAGAAATGGGAGACAGCATACACTAACAGCTTAATCTCACACCTGAGAGCCCTGGAACAAAAAGAAGCAAATACACCAAAGAGGAGTAGAAGGCAGGAAATCATCAAACTCAGGACTGAAATCAATCAAGTAGAAACAAATAAAACCATACAAAGAATCAACAAAACGAGGAGTTGGTTCTTTGAGAAAATCAACAAGATAGATAAGCCCTTAGCCAGACTAACCAGAGGGCACAGAGATAGTATCCAAATTAATAAAATCAGAAACGAAAAGGGAGAGATAACAACAGAAACTGAGGAAATTCAAAAAATCATTAGATCATACTACAAAAACCTCTATTCAACACAACTAGAAAATCTTGAGGAAATGGACAATTTCTTAAACAGATTCCAAATACCAAAATTAAATCAGGATCAAATAGACCATCTAAACCGTCCTATAACCCCTGAAGAAATAGAAGTTGTCATTGGAAGTCTTCCAACCAAAAAAAGCACAGGTCCAGATGGTTTTAGTGCAGAATTCTATCAGACCTTCAAAGAAGACCTAACACCAATACTCTTCAAACTGTTCCACAAAATAGAAACAGAAGGAACACTACCCAACTCGTTCTGTGAAGCCACAATTACACTAATACCAAAAGCACAAAAAGATCCAACAAAGAAAGAGAATCTCAGGCCAATCTCTCTTATGAATATCGATGCAAAAATACTCAATAAAATTCTTGCCCACCGAATCCAGGAACACATCAAAACGATCATTCACTACGATCAAGTAGGCTTCATCCCAGGGATGCAGGGATGGTTCAATATAAGGAAATCCATCAATGTAATCCACTATATAAACAATCTCAAAGAAAAAAAACACATGGTCATCTCATTAGATGCTGAGAAAGCATTTGACAAAATTCAGCATCCTTTCATGCTAAAGGTCTTAGAAAGTTCAGGAATTCAAGGCCCATATCTAAACATAGTAAAAGCAATTTACAGCAAACTGGTAGCCAGCATCAATCTAAATGGAGAGAAACTTGAAGCAATCCCACTAAAATTAGGGACTAGACAAGGCTGCCCTCTCTCTCCATATCTTTTCAATATAGTACTTGAAGTTCTAGCTAGAGCAATTAGACAACAAAGAGAGGTCAAAGGGATACAAATTGGAAAGGAAGAAGTCAAACTATCACTATTTGCAGACGATATGATAGTATACTTAAGCGACCCAAAGAACTCCACCAGAGAACTCCTACAGCTGATAAACGACTTCAGCAGGGTGGCCGGATATAAAATCAACTCAAGCAAGTCAGAAGCCTTCCTATACTCAAAGGATAAGCAGGCTGAGAAAGAAGTAAGAGAAATGATACCCTTTACGATAGCCATAAACCATATAAAGTATCTTGGCGGGACTCTAACCAAACAAGTGAAAGATCTGTATGTTAAGAACTTCAAGTCTCTGAAGAAAGAAATTGAAGAAGACCTCAGAAGATGGAAAAATCTGCCATGCTCATGGATTGGCAGGATTAATATAGTAAAAATGAGCATCTTACCAAAAGTAATATACAGATTCAATGCAATCCCCATCAAAATCCCAACTCAATTCTTCATAGAGTTAGAAAGAGCAATTCAAAAATTCATCTGGAATAACAGAAAACCCAGAATAGCTAAAACTATTCTCAAGAGTAAAAGAACCTCTGTGGGAATCAGTATCCTGGACCTCAAGCTGTACTACAGAGCAATAGTGATAAAAACCGCATGGTATTGGTACAGTGACAGGCATGTAGATTAATGGAACAGATTTGAAGACCCAGAAATGAATCCACACTCTATGGTCACTTGACCTTGACAAAGGAGCTAAAACCATCCAGTGGAAAAAAGATAGCCTTTTCAACAAATGGTCCTGGCTTAGCTGGAGGTCAACATGCAGAAGAATGCAAATTGACCCATCCTTATCTCCTTGCACTAAGCTCAATTCCAAGTGGATCAAGGAACTCCACATAAAATCAGACACACTGAAATTAATAGAAAGGAAGCTAGGGAAGAACCTTGAACATATGGGCACAGGGGATAATTTCCTGAATAGAACTCCAATAGCTTATGCTCTAAGATCAAGAATTGACAAATGGGACCTCATTAAATTACAAAGATTTTCCAAGGCAAAAGACACTGTCAAAAAGACAAAGCAGCAACCTACTAACTGGGAAATGATCTTTACCAACCCTACATCTGACAGATGTATATATCCAATATATACAAAGAACTCAAGGAGTTAAACTCCAGAGAGGCAAGTAGCCCTATTAAAAAATGGGGTACAGAGCTAAAAAGAGTTCTCACCTGAAGAGTATCTAATGTCTGAGAAGCACCTAAAGAGATGTTCATCATCCTTAGTCATTAGGGAAATGCAAATCAAAACAACCCTGAGATTCCATCTCACACCAGTCAGAATGGCTAAGATCAAGAACATAGGAGACAGCAGTTGTTGGCAAGGATTTGGAGAAAGAGGAACACTCCTCTACTCCTGGTGGAATTGCAAGCTGGTACAACCACTCTGGAAAGCAGTCTGGCGGTTCCTCAGAAAACTCGGCATGACACTCTCAGACGATCGGCTATACCACTCCTGGGCATATACCCAGAGGCTTTACCTGCATGCAATAAGGACACATGCTCCACTGTGTTCATAGCAGCCTCATTCATAATAGCCAGAAGCTGGAAAGAACCCAGATGTCCCTCAACGGAGGAATGGATTCAGAAGATGTGGTATATCTACACAATGGAATACTACTCTACAATTAAAAACAGTGAATTCACGAAATTCCTAGGCAAATGGTCAGAACTTGAAAATATCTTCCTTGGTGAGGTAACCCAATCACAAAAAACACAAATGTTATGCAGTCACTGATAAGGGGATATTAACCCAGAATCTCTGTATACCCTAGACACTATTCACATATCAATAGATATCTAAGAAAATGGAAGGAGAGACCCCTGGTCCTGGAAAGACTGGATGTAGGGGAACGCCAGGACAGAGAAATGAGAGGGGGTTGAATGTAGAAAAGAGGGAGGGAAGGGGACTCATGGGACTTTCGGGGAGGGAGGAAATGGGAAAGGGGAAATGATTTGGAATGTAAATTTAAAAAAACCTTAGAAAATAAAATAAAAAAATAATGTAGTTAATTTCCAATGTCTATATTTTTGAAGAATCACTGCTTTATCTTGCCTTGCATTATTATGTATATTTGAATAGAATCAAAAGTATTTTTTGAAATGTATTTATATAGAAGAGAAAGGGCCACAACAAATATAGCATACTCCCACTGTCTGCAGAATTGACAGTTATACTGGTGGACCATGATTAACACTGATTCTTTTGTATTCTTCTAGCACTCCCTGTCATTTGTGAAATGATTATATCTTTCTAAAATATTCTAAAATGAATATATGCCTACTTTATGGGGTTTAATATAAAATAAACCTAAAAATGGCCTTGGGTCACAGAGAAAGACTAACATCAGTATTCTCTTTCTCCAGGTTTCAAGAAATGCACACAATAGTTCAAACCAGATAAGATTTTCCTGCATTCACACTTTCATTATTCATTAAGGAAATATAAATTAAGAAATATCAACTTTTCTACCTAATAAGCACAAATTAAGCATGCTATAAAGTTGTATCTGCCAAGGTATTGTCAAATATTATTATATGATATGAAACAAAGTGCAATGCTGGACCCTATGAGGCTGTAAGAAAGATACATGAAATAAAAGCTATTAGAGTTTGGTACAAAAATTAAAGTCATGTTGACTATACTTTTAAAATGAATATTTAATAAACATTTATGCAGAAAATGTTAAGGTGTGCTATTTGTTCATCGTGAAATTACTTATGCATACCTTTCCATCACAGTGTTATTCATGTACAATATAAATTAAGTAAAAATTATACAAAAATACAGTGATGGATCACATATAGTATATTTTATTCCCAAAGTTATACATCATAAATAGAAACTGTTGCCTTCAAGCCTCTCCCCCTCCCACCGCTACTTGCCCATCCTGCTGGGGCAGAGCCTTGTCAGCTCTGCTGCAGTGAAGATTCCATTTCCTGATACTTCCAAGAGAACCAGCCACTCAGGGCAGTTGAAAATCAGTCACTCGGGGCAGTTGAACTTTGCCAAGACTGCTGCAGTAAAGATTCCATCACCTGGTACTTCCTAGAGAAGCAGCCACACAGGGCATTTGCTCTTTCTGCTGTGGCAGAATCTTGCCAGGTCTGCCACAAGGAAGACACTTCTCCTGATACTTCCTAGAGAGCTAGCCACACTTAGGTCATTTGGAGTGCAGAGATGCCTGGGAGCACAGGAGAGCTGGTCTCCCAGGAAAGCCTACATACGTTTGTGCACAGAGAGAATGGGAATCCCAGAAGAACTTATACACAGGATTACAGGACAGATGAGCCAATATCAGAGACAGCAAGACCAGCTAACACCAGAGAAAACTGGATGGCAAAAGGAAAATGCAAGATCATTACCAACAGAAACCATGGCAACACGGTACCATCAGAACCCACTTCTCCCACAAAAGCAAATCCTGGATACCCTAACAGAACAGAAAAGCAAGAGCTGGATTTAAAATCACATCTTATGATACTGATAGAGGGCTTCAAGAAGGACATAAATAACTCCCTTAAAGAAATACAACAGAACATGGGTCAAAATAGAAACCATTAAGGAGGAATCCCTTAAAGAAATATAGAACAACATGGGTCAACAGGTAGAAGCTCTTAAAGAGAAAACACAGAAATCCCTTAGGGAATTACAGGAGAGCATGGGTCAAAATGTAAAAGCCCTTAAATAAGAAACACAAAAATCCCTTAAAGAAACACAGGAGAACATGGGTCAACAGATAGAAACCCTTAAAGAGGAAACACAGAAATCCCTTAAAGAGTTTCAGGAAAACACAAACAAACAAGTGAAGGAACTGAACAAAACTATCCAGGATCTATAAATGGAAGTAGAAACAATAAAGAAATCACAAAGTGAGAAATCTCGGGTGATAGAAAACCTTGGAAAGAATTCAGGAGTCATAGATGCAAGCATCAAGACAGAATACAAGAAATAGAAGAAAAAAATCTCTGGTGCTGAAGATACCATAGGAAACATTGACTCAACAGTCAAAGAAAATGCGAAATGCAACAAACTTGTAACCCAAAACATCTAGGAAATCAAAGACACAATAAGAATACCAAACCTAAAGATCATAGGTATAGAAGAGAGCAAGGATTTACAACTTAAAGGGCCAGTAAATATCTTCAACAAAATTATAGAAGAAAACTTCCCTAACCTAAAGAAAGAGATGCCCATGAACATACAAGAAGCCTACAGAACTCCAAACAGACTGGAACAAACAGAAACTTCTCCCAACACATAATAATCAAAACACCAAATGCGCTAAGCAATGAAAGAATATTAAAAGCAGTAAGGGAAAAAGGTCAAGTAACATATAAAGGCAGAACTATCAGAATTACACCAGACTTCTCACCAGAAACTATGAAGGCTAGAAGATCCTGGGCAGATGTCATACAGACCCTAAAAGAACACAAATGCCAGTCCAGACTACTATACCCAGAAAAACTCTCAACCACCATAGATGGAAAAACCAAGATATTCCATGATAAAACCAAATTTATACAATATCTTCCCACATATCCAGTCCTACAAAGGATAATAGATGGAAAATGCCAAAACAAGGAGGGAATCAACACCCTAGAAAAAGCAATAAAGTAATTTTCTTTCAACAAACCCAAACGAAGATAGTCACACAAACATAATTCCACCTTTAACAATGAAAATAATAGAAAGCAACTATCACCTTTCCTTAATATCTCTTAACATCAATGGTCTCAATTCTCCCAATAAAAAGGCATAGACTAGCAGACTGGATACATAAACAGGACCCAACATTTTGCTGTATACAAGAAACCCACATCAGTGACAAAGACACTCTTTACCTCAGAGTCAAAGGTTGGAAAACAAATTGTCCCAAGAAACATGCTGGAGTGGCCATATTTATATCTGAAAAAAATCGACTTTCATCCAAAAGTTGTCAAAAAGGTAAGGCGGGACACTTCATAATTATCAAAGGAAAAATATACCAATATGAACTCTCAATTCTGAACATTTATGCTCCAAATGCAAGGGCACCCACATTCATAAAAGAAACTTTACTAAAGTTCAAAGCACACATTGCACCCCACACAATTAGAGTGGGAGACTTCAATACCCCACTCTCAACAATGGACAAATCATGGAAAAAAGAAACTAAGCAGAGACACAGTTAAACTAACTAAAGATAAGGACCAAATGGATCTAACAGATATGTATAGAACATTTCGTCCTCAAGCAAAAGAATACACCTTCTTCTCAGCACCTCATGGTACCTTCTCCAAAACTGACCATATAATTGGTCACAAAACAAGCCTCAACAGATACAGGAATATTGAAATAATTCCATGCACCCTATCATTTCACCATGGCCTAAGACAGGTCTTGAGTTCAAACAAAAACAACAGAAAAAACACATATACGTGGAAATTGTACAATGTTCTACTCAATGATAGCTTGATCAAGGAAGAAATAAAGAAAAAAATAAAGACTTTTTAGAATTTAATGAAAATGAGGATACATCATACCACAACTTATTGGACACAATGAAAGCAGTGCTAAGAGGAAAACTCATAGTTCTAAGTGCCTCAAAAAATAAATTGGAGAGCGCTTACATTAGCAGCTTGACATCACACCTGAAAGCTCTAGAACAAAAAGAAGCAAATGCACCCAAGAGGAGCAGATGTCAGGAAAAAATTAAACTCAGGGCTGAAATCAACCAAATAGAAACAAAAAAACCATACAAAGAATCAACAAAACCAGGAGTTGGTTCTTTGAGAAAATCAACAAAATAGATAAACTCTTAGCCAGACTAACCAGAGGGCACAGAGGCACTACCCAAATTAATAAAATCAGAAATGAAAAGGGAGACATAACAACAGAAACTGTGGAAATTCAAAAAATAATCAGATCCTACTACAAAAGCTTATATTCAACAAAATTGGAAAATCTGGATGAAATGGACAATTTTCTAGATATATATCAGCTGCTAATGAATCAGATAAACCATCTACATAGTTCCATAAGTCCTGAGGAAATAGAAGCAGGTGTTAATAGTCTCCCAACAACAAAATAAAAAAAAAGGAAGGAAGAAAGAAAGAAAGAAAGAAAGAAAGAAAGAAAGAAAGAAAGAAAGAAAGAAAAGAAAGAAAGAAAAGAAAAGAAAGAAAATAAAAAAGAAAAGAAAAGAAAAGCCCAGAACCATATGGGTTTAGAGGGGAATTCCATTAGATCTTCAAAGAAGAGCTAACACCAATATTCTTCAAACTATTCCACAAAATAGAAACTCAAGGAACACTACCCAATTCATTCTATGAAGCCACAATAATGCTTACAACTAAGCCAAACAAAGACCAAGCAAGGAAAGAGAACTTCAGACGAATTTCCTTTATGAACATTGGTGCAAAAATTCTCAATAAAATTCTGGCCAACCAAATACAAGAATGCATCAAAACAATAATTCACCATGATCAGGTAGACTTCATCCCAGGGATGAAGGTATGGTTCAATATACAGAAATTCATCAATGTAATCCACTACATTAACAAACTCAAAGAAAAAAAACCACCTGGTCATTTCATTAGATGCTAAACAAGCTTTTGACAAAATTCAGCATTCCTTCATGATAAGCCTTGGAGAGATCAGGAATTCAGGACACATACCTAAACATAGTGAAAGCAATATACTGTAAACCGGTACCTAGCATCAAACTAAATTGAGAGAAACTTGAAGCAATTCCACTAAAATCTGGGACCAAACAAGGCTGCCCACTCTCTCCCTATCTATTCAATATAGCACTTGAAGTTCTAGCCAGAGAAATTAGACAACAAAAGGATGTCAAAGATATACAAATTGGAAGGGAAGAAGTCAAAGTGTCACTATTAGCAGGTGATATGCTTGTATACTTAAGCGACCCCAAAACTTTCACCAGAGAACTCCTAAAGCTGATAAACAACTTCAGCAATGTGGCTGGATCTAAAATTAACTCAGCCAAATCAGTAACCATCCTGTACTCAAAGGATAAACAAGCTGAGAAAGAAATTAGGGAAATGACACCCTTCACAATACTCACAAATAATATTGCATAGCTTGGTGTGACTCTAACCACGCAAGTGAAAGATCTATATGACAAGAACTTCAAGCCTCTGAAGAAAGAAACTGTAAATCTTATTAGATGGAAGGATCTCCAATGCTCATGGATTGGAAGGATTAACATAGTAAAAATGGCCATCTTTCCAAAAGAAATCTACAGATCCAATGCATTCCCCATCAAAATTCCAAATCAATTCATCATAGAGCTAGAAAGAGCAATCTACAAATTCATTTGGAATAACAAAAACCCAGGATAGCAAAAACTATTCTCCAAAACAAAAGATCTAATCGGGGAATCACCACCCCTTACCTCAAGCTCTATTACAGGGTAATAGTGATAAAAACTGTATGGTACTGGTACAGAGACAGGCAGGTAGATCAGCGGAATAGAATTTCAGATCCAGATATGAACCCACGCTCCTATGGTCACTTGATATTTGACAAAGGAGCTAAAAACATCCATTGGAAAAAAGATAGATTTTTTAACAAATGGTGCTGGATAAACTGGATGTCAGCATGCAGAAAAGTGCAAATCAACCCATTCTTATCTCCTTGTACAAAGTTCAAGTCCAAGTGGATCAAGGACCTCCACATAAAACCAGATACACTGAAGCTTATATAGGTGAAAGTGTGGAAGAACCTTGAACACATGGGCACAGGGGAAAAAATTCCTGAATAGAACACCAATGACTTATGCTCTAAGGAAAAGAATTCACAAATGAGACCTCATAAAACTGCAAAGCTTCTGTAAGGCAAAGGACACTGTCAATAGGACAAAATGGCAACCAACAGATTGCAAAAAGAGCTTTACCAATCCTACATCTGATAGAGGGCTAATATCCAATGTATACCATGAACTCAAGAAGTTAGACTCCAGAGAGTCAAATAACCTTATTAAAAATGGGGTGCGGAGCTAAACAGGGAAATTTCAACTGAGGAAACTCAAATGGCTCTGAAGCACCTAAAGAAATGTTCAGCATCCTTAGTTATTAGGGAAATGCAAATGTGAGATTCCACCTCACACCAGTCAGAATGGCTAAGATGAAAAACTCAGGGGACAGCAGATGCTAGAAAGGATGTGGGGAAATAGGAACTCTTAGCTATTGCTGAAGAGATTGGAAATCAGTATGGCGGTTCCTCAGAAAATTGGACATAGTACTACCTGAGGATCCAGCTATATCACTCCTAGGCATATACCCAGATGATGCTTTAACATGCAATAAGGACATAAGCTCCACTATGTTCATAGCAGTCTTATTTATAATACCCAGAAGCTGGAAAGAACCCAGACGTCTTTCGACAGAGGAATGGATACAGAAATTGTGGTATATATACACAATGGAGTACTATTCAGCTATTATAAACAATAAATTCATGAAATTCTTAGGCAAATGGATGGAACTAAAAAGTGTCATCCTGAGTGAAGTAACTCAATCACAAAAGAGCACACATGGTATGTACTCAGTGATAAGTAGATATTAGCCCAAAAGCTCAAAATAAACATGTTACAATTCACAGACCACAGGAAGCTCAAGAAGAAGGTAGACCAAAGTGGAGGTGATTTGATTCCTCTGAGAAAAGGAACAAAATTATCATAGGAACAACTATGGGGACAAAGTGTGGAGCAGAGATGGAAGGAAAGGCCACCCAGAGACTGTCCTACCTGAGGATTCATTCTTTTTTTTTTTTTTTTTTGGTTTTTTCGAGACAGGGTTTCTCTGTGTAGCCCTGGCTGTCCTGGAACTCACTTTGTAGACCAGGCTGGCCTCGAACTCAGAAATCCTCCTGCCTCTGCCTCCCAAGTGCTGGGATTAAAGGCGTGCGCCACCACCGCCCGGCCTGAGGATTCATTCTATAAACACTCACCAAACCCCAAAACTACTATGTATGAGAAGTGCATACAGAAAGAAACCTGTTATGGTTAACATTTGGAGAGGCCCTGCCAGAGCCTTACAGATGCAGGTGTGAATACTAGCAGCCAACAATTGGACTGAGCACAGGGTTCACTATAGAGGAGTTGGAGGTCAGACTGGAGGAGCTGTGGTTGGGGTCTTTGCAGCCCCATGGGAAGAACAAAAAGACTGACCAACCAGACTAACAACAGGGTACAGAGATAGTATCCAAATCAACAAAATCAGAAAGGAAAAGGTAGACATAACAACAGACACTGAAGAATTCCAAAATAATGATCAGATCCTACTATAAAAGCCTATACTCAACAATACTGGAAAATCTAGATGAAAAGGACAATTTTCTAGACAGTTACCAGGCTCCAAAGTTAATTCAGGATCAGAAAACTATCTAAACAGTCCCATAACCTCTAAAGAAATAGAAGTAGTCATTAATAGGCTCCCAAACAAAAGACGCTCAAGACCAAATGGGTTAAATGCAGAGTTCTATCAGACCTTCAAAGAAGACCTAATACCAATACTCTCCAAATTATTCCACGAAATAAAAACAGAAGGAAAACTACCCAATTTGTTCTATAAAGCCACAATTACTCTAATACCTAAACCACACAAAGACCCTACAAAGAGGAGAATTTCAGAGCAATTTCCCTTATGAATATCGAGGCAAAAAATACACAATAAAATTCTTGGCAACCGAATCCAAGAACACATCAAAATGATCATCTACCACAATCAAGTAGGCTTCATCCCAGGAATGTAGGGATAGTTCAATACACAGATATCCATCAATGTAATCTACTATATTAACAAACTCAAAGAAAAAAAAACAAAAGGTCATTTCATTAGATACTAAGAAAGCATTTGACAAAATCTAACACTCCTTTATAATAAAAGTCTTGGAAAGATCAGCAATTCAAGATCCATACCTAAACATAGTAAAAGCAATATACAACAAACCAGTAGCCAACATCAAACGAAATGGAGAGAAATTTGAAGCCATCCCACTAAAATCATGGAATAGACAAGTCTGTCCATTTTCTGCCTACCTGTTCACTAAAGTACTCATAATCCTAGCCAGAGCAATTAGACAACAAAAGGAGGTCAAAATGATGCAAACTGGAAAGGAACGAGTCAAAGTATCACTATTTGCAGATGGTATGAGAGTATACTTATGTGAACCCAAAAATTCCACCAGAGAACTCCTAAAGCTGATAAACAACTTCATCAAAGTGGGTGGATATAAAATTAAATCAAAAAACAAATTCAGTACCCTTCCTCTACTCAAAGGGTAAAGAGACTGAGAAAGAAATAAGGGGAATGACGCTCTTCACAATAGTCACAAATAATAAAAAATACCTTGGTGTGATTCTAACCAAGCAAATGAAAGATCTATATTACAAGAACTTCACGTTTCTAAAGAAAGAAATCAAAGATGATCTCAGAAGATGGAAAGACCTCCCATGCTCATGGATTATCATGGTTAATATAGTAAAAATTGCTGTCTTGCCCAAAGCAATCTACAGATTCAATGCAATCACCATCGAAATTCCAGCCCAATTCTTCATAGAGTTAGAAAAACAATTTCCTAATTCATCTGGAGTAGCAAAAAACCCAGGATAGCTAAAAATATTCTCAACAATAAAAGAACTTTTGGCGAATCACCATCCCTGAACTCAAGCTATATTACAGAGCAACCATGATTAAAACAAACAAAAAAAACTGCATTGTATTGGTACAGGGAGAGACAGATAGATCAATGGAATAGAATTGAAGACCCAGATAGGAGCCCACACACCTATGGACACTCGATTTTTGACAAAGGAGCTAAAATCATCAAGTGGAAAAAAAGACAGCATTTTCAACGAATGGTGTTGGTTCAACTGGCAGTCATCATGGAGAATACTTCAAATTGATCCATTCTTATCTCCCTGTACAAAGCTCAAGTGCAAGTGGATCAAGGACCTCCACATAAAACCAGATACACTGAATCTAGTAGAAGAGATAGTGGAAAAGACCTTGGAGTACATGGGCGCAGGGGAAAATTTCCTGAACAGAACACCAATAGTTTATGCTCTAAAATAAAGAATTGACAAATTGAACCTCATTAAATTGCAAAGCTTCTGCAATGTAAAGACACTGTCAATCAGACAAAATGGCAACCAACAAATTGGGAAAAGATTTTTACCAATCCTACATCTGATGGAGGGCTAATATCCAATATATAAAAAGAACTCAAGAAGTTAGACTCCAGAGAAAATAACCCTATTAAACTATGGGGTACAGAGCTAAACAGAATTCTCAACTGAGGAATATCGAATGACTGAGAAGGCCTAAAGAAATGTTAAACATCCTTAGTCATCAGGGTAAGGCAAATCAAAGCAACCCTGAGAATCTATCTCACACCAGAAAGAATGGCTAAGATAAAAAACCCAGATGACAGCAGATGATAGCAAGGATCTGGAGAAAGAGTAACACTCCTCCATTGCTGGTGGGATTGCAAGCTGGTACAACCACTCTGGAAATCAGTTTGGCAGTTTCTCAGAAATGTGGACATAGTACTACTTGAGGACCCTGCTAAACCACTCTTGGGCATATACCCAGAATATGCTCCAACTGGTAATAAGGATACATGCTCCACTAGGTTCATAGAAGTCTTATTTATAAAATCCAGACTCTGGAAAGAACCCAGATGTCCCTCAACAGAAGAATGGAAACAGAAAATGTGGTACATTTACACAATGGAGTACTACTTAACTATTAAAAACAATGAATTCATGAAATTCTTGGCTGGAACAAGCAAATATCATCCTGAGTGAGGTAACTCAATCACAAAAGAACACACATGGTATTCACTCTCTGATAAGTGGATATTAGCCCAAAGCTCGAAATACCCACGATACAATTAACAGACCCCATGAATCTCAAGAAGGAAGACCAAATTTGATGTGGATAACTTGGTCTTTCTTAGAAGGGGGATCAAAATACCCATGGCTCACAGCTAACCAATATACTGAGCATAGGGTCCCCAATGGAGGAACTAGATAAAGGACCCAAGAAGCTGAAGATGTTTGCAGTCCCATAGGAGGAACATTAATATGTACTAACCACTATTCCCAGAGCTCCCAGGAACTAAACCATCAACCAAAGAGTACATATAGAAGGACAAGCTCCAGCTACATAGCAGCGGATGACCTTTTCAAACATCAATGAGAGGAGAGGCCATTGGTCCTGTGAAGGCTAGGTGCCCCAGTGTAGGGAAATGCCAGGTCAGGAAAGTTGGTGGTGTGTTAGTAATCTAGGGAGGGTGGATGAGATAGGGGTTTTTAAAGAGGTAATGAGGAAAGGGGATAACATTTGAAATGTAAATAAAGCCTAATAAGAAAGAAAGAAAGAAAGAAAGAAAGAAAGAAAGAAAGAAAGAAAGAAAGAAAGAAAGAAAGAAAGAAAGAAAGAAAGAAAGAGCACCAAGAAAACAAGACCCTCTAAATCGACATAAGAAAGCTCATCTGAACTTAGAGACTAAAGCAGCATTCACAGGCCCTACATAAGTCTGTCTCCACCAGGTCCTCTGTGTATATATTATAGTTTCAAGTTTAGTGAGTTTATGGGATTTTTGAGTGTGTGAATAGTGGGTTTGGGATTCCTTTGCCATATTTTGGGCTTTTTTCCCTCTTGTGTAATAGCTTTGTTTCTTCCTATTCTATTGTTTTATTTTGCTATATATTATGGTTCTCCCTAACAAGCCTGTTGTTTTCTAATGACAGACAGAAACAGAATGGATCTGCATGTGAGGGGAGGAACTAGGAGGAATAGAGCAAAAAGAAACTGTAAGTATGATGCATTTTGTGAGAAAATGACCTATTTTTAAAAAAGGGGACAAAGTCATTTTTTTAAAAAAAATGATCAAAGAATTCATTTATGAATAAAAGAGCCAGAGCATTGACAACCATCCTTTGACAAGGTGATGCATGTACCTGTAAGTAAGCCAAATGATTATGTTAGAAATTTAAAAACATGTCAATAATTTAATATGCCTACCAGGGAATACTGCACATGTGCACAAAGCTAATGGGACAGTATGGTAATGTGATTTGTAGCTAGAAAACCAATAGGAAAGGCCTGCCGAAACCTATAGGAAGCTACATCCAATGATCCCAAGATGTAAGGCATGGGGATAAAAGATTGTTGCTTTCTTTTCTTTATTTTTAACTGGCTCAAGTTTCATTTCATAGTCTTTGAATTCCATTCTTCACATTTAAAATAAACATACATATTCCTTGTTGTTGTTTTTTAAGTATATAATTTTACAGGGATGGATGGCACAGTTTGCCTTCAGCTTCAGGCGAGATTCTAGAATTAGATTTTGAGCAACAGTGCAGCAGCAGAGAAGATGGGGTCACTTCAAGCTTAGCTAAATGCATTATTGCCTTGTGAGATGGACATGAGCTTTTAGACAACAAAGGCAGAACAACAGATTTTGGACCTAGGTTATCGCGCAAATACCCACAGGCTGAAAGTCATTGTTCCATCTTGCTACTATTAAATTATATCAGAAACCTTAAGAGGTAGGGGCTATCAGAAAGTGCAGGGTCACCAAAGTTGTGTCTCTAAAAATAAAACAACTAATCTTTGTTCCCCATTTTTTGTCCTGGTCATGATGGGAAAAATATTGCTCTGCTACAGCATCTATCCTGAAACATAGACTGAGCACAGGAGCACAAGCAATAGAGTCTAATCTCCACAGGAAGAAGGCCTGTATTTGTTAATTGATTATCTTGAGTAGTTTCTATAGTAACACAGATAGTTAATGAGAACAGTCCCAAGCTTCATAAAGGGCTAATGTCTCTCACTGCCCTTTTATTTATAAGCAACTGATAGAAGTTCAATAAATGTTCATCCCCAGCTCAGAAATGTAGATTTGAAATGTCTAACTTAAATAACATGTAATATTTTATCTTTGTAAAACTTAATATTTATCTTCTTGTTGTTTTCTTCTCTTGTCTGGATAAAAGTCTAAGTCAAGACATGATATTTGTGACATTTCCTTTGTCATGCACTGTAGTTTTAGAAAAAAAAATGAAAAGTTTAAGACACAAATAATTTTGGTTTGTACACACAAATTTATAAGAAAGGTCTTTCTCAAAATTCATTTCAATTATAAGTCTTATGGATTTCTCCCTTTCTATGAATTAAGTATACAAAATTTAGAAACCCATGCTCACCTCATTCTAGAACAGGGTCCATTATGTACATGATTAAAAAATATTTCATGCCTTGGTATAATCTTAATTTTCCATTACAATAGCTAATTAGCCAAGGCATGCTTGCTTCATAAAGAAGTGAGCTTTATTTAGATTGTAATAATATAGTGTCCAGGGCATGATGCTCATATTAGCTAATTTCTGGCAAAGCCCCACTTTTTCCAGAGTTGTAAGGCAGTTTTACAGGGCAAAGGACTGCAAAGGTACATTCTTCAATCTCTTTATGTGGCTTCTGTACTTCTTATGATAAAACCACGCGGATTTAATAATTATACATTCAAACATGCCATGAACATTTCTGGAGATCCCACATCTATATAAAATATTAGTTAACTTCAGAACCTGTTTAAATTCTTAGTAAATATTGTATATATATTACATAGCATTTTTCTAAAAGATTTATTTATTTATTATATGTAAGTACACTGTAGCTGTCTTCAGAAACACCAGAAGAGGGCATCAAATATCGTTACAGATGGTTGTGATCCACCATGTGGGTGCTGGAATTTGAAATCAGGACCTTTGGAAGAGCAGTCGGTGCTCTTACCTGCTGAGCCATCTCTCCAGCCCCATTACATAGCATTTTAATGTCTGTTTCTAATTTTCCCAAACCTATAGTTTAGAAAAAATTTCCTCCTAAATTGGCATAATAAATATTTCAGTCTAGAAGAAACATATACACTTTTTGTTTCATATTTTCACTATGATACATTCTGCAACATTTTAAAAAATTAAAAAATCCTAACTTACAGATCATATAAAGAAACAGCTAAGAATATTATGGCAATAAATAATGTACCAGCACCTAACACTGGAAATAGTATTATAGATGGTTTCAATGTCTAACAAAAAGGTCTTGATTTATTTGTCCCCATTGAGAGTGATCTAATTTTTAATTTGAAACTTGACAGTAAATAATCTTTTGTAGTCTTTCTGATTCCTAAATTATCAAAAGTCTGCTCTTTAGGATAAAATTTTTTTTGACCTACTTATATTCTAAAAGCCAGTTCCTCCTACTATAGCTCAGATTTCATATAAGAACTCATCAACCATTAGTATGTTAATCCATGTCACAAAAAAGGCAGAAGACAGTGTGAAAGTTGGAGTGAAAAATTATCAGTTTTATAACATATGTGAAAAGAAAGAACTAGGGGCAATCTGCTACCAATAGTTGTGCAAAATAGAAAGTAGGGAAGTATTAGGGGAGAAGCTGCTCAGGTGGAAGCTGGAAATCATGAATACTGAGCTTAAAAGCACAATATCCGACAGGCAAAAGAAACCATCAAATTTCCCTCTTGTTCCCTGGAACAGACCCATATTTGTATCTCTGACCTGCTGACCTCTTGCTTCAGAGCAGATGGGTAGTACATTCTCTACGTGAAAGCAGTGATAGATTTCATGGTACAGGTGTTGAGACAGTCAATCAATTAGTGGTCTGATCACTAGAAAGCTAAGAGATACATCTCCTGTGTCACATGCCAGAAACACAAAATTGCATGGAAGTCAATGTACTCACCTTACTTTACCAGTCTACACTGTACAGCAGCTAAATAGCTAGCAGGATAGATAAAAGGTACACTAGATTGAGGAAAATTTTATGTGTATTATTAATAAAGGGATGATTGATAAATGCATGTATAGATAACAGGTGGATGGAAAGATAAATCAGTGATAGATGAGATGAATGATTGATAGATGAATGATAAATAGCAGTGGATATTTAGCAAGAAGGATGAATAGATGAATAGATAGATGATAAAGAGATAGTTGATAGATAGATAGATAGATAGATAGATAGATAGATAGATAGATAGATAGATAGATAGATACATAGATAGATACATAGATAGATACATAGATAGATGATAAAGAGATAGAAGATAGTTAGATAGATGATAGATGGATAGATAGATAGATAGAGAGATAGATAGATAGATTGATAGATAGATGATAGATAGATGATACAGACAGACAGATAGAGATAATAGATGACAGACAATAGATAAATGCATGAATACTTGCATACATACATATTTACATAGAAACATGGAGAGCAAATAAATAGTTAACAGTTGAATAGATTATAGACAGATGAAACATAGATACAAAAATGGTAGATGCTTAAGTGATGTATAGATAAATACAGGTAAATGTGCTTTAAATACAATATATCAACAAAAATGACATCAGAGAGATTTTGTCACTAATTGACTTGACAGCTATTTAAAATTGTTTAGAAATATTATTTGTGGAAAAATTAATTTCAATAATTCAGGATATCCCAGCCACTTAAAACATGTTGTTTCTTTTTAATCAAAAGTTATGATGAAAAACCTCTACAGCTCAAACTTTCTATAAAAACTTGAAATTCAGTTTACCTCCCAGTATCCTAGGGCTCTCTTGTTATCCAAAGCATTATCAGATGCTTTCCAATATTTATCTGCCTCATATTGCAATGTTTTAAGTTTTAATGTGGTGCTGGTTCAATTTCCAAGAGATGTCAGTTTTCTAACTTATAAAATAATAAGTACATAGACTTTGTACATAAGTATTGTAGAAAAGGTTTTTAAATTTTTATTAAATAAACTTTTACCAAAAAAGTCCATCACATGTCTAGCAATTTATGTAAAATATTCTGAAATGAATAGTGACAGACACAGGATATCATATTATTAAGAGCAAATGCTTTATAAGGTTTATATACTTTTCAATAAACCTTCTTTCTAGAATATGACTGAGGCTGACATATGTAACATGTTATCCTCTCATTTTCTGTCATTAATCACAGAAAATATAAGGAAGGCTGAAGATCACAGGAAACATACTAACATGGTGGAAAATTTCAGATGCCTAGATACACTCACAGTTAACAAAATCTTGCTCATTACTTGTGCCTAAAGTATAACAATATGAACAGTGTCCTGTCCTGGTAAGTCAAGACTCACTTGGGAAGGGGAATCGTTGATTGAGTGGTGATTCTAGATTCCTGAGTGATACTAGTTGGCTCAGCATAGCTGTAAATGGTGCCACCTCTGGATGGTAGTATTAAGTCATATGGAAAGCTGGATGTGCATGCACCATGAGAAAGCAAGCCACAGGCTTGATTCCTGCATGATCTCTGCTTCAGTTCTTGCCTTCAAGTTCCCCCTAGAGTTTCAGGAATGATACTTTTGTTTCATATTTTTCAGAGACAAGGAGTTATTTCTCCTTTTTATATGGTGTTGAGGTTTAAATCAAAGGTTTTATATAATGCTAAACAAAGTCTCAAACACTAAGCAAAAAACCCATACAGTTACATACTACTTGTAGTTCCCCATTTAGCCATTTGTAACTGACAATGTAATCTCCTTTTAAATATTATTTTTGACAAAATGGAAATTTAAGCTCCCTGTCTGTCTGTTTCTCCCTTTCCCTTTCTCCCTATCCCTGTCCATCTCCTTCCCCCACTCTGTGTCTCTGTCTCTCTGTCTCTGTCTCTCTCTCTGTATATGTATGTATGTAGATATGCAGGTACAAATTAATATGAATACATGTGATTGCATAACAATTATGCATGGCTTTCCTTATATTCTATCCACCTTCTTTATGAGGCAGATTTTTCTACCAGACTGGAACTGATCAAATAAGCTAGGCTGCCTAGATCCTTAGTCCTAGGAACCTCACTGTCTTTCTAACTTTTTCTTATGAATAAAAGGATTATAAGTACTTATGGTTTGAGTATGCTTGGCCCAGAAGTGGCACTATTAGGATATGTGGCTTTATTGGAGTAGGTGTGGCCTTGTTGGAGGAAATGTGTCACTATGGGTGTGGGATGTAAGACCCTTGTCCTAGCTGCCTGGAAGTCAGTCTTCTCCTGTTTGCCTTTGGAACCAGATGTAGAACTTCCAGCTACTCAATGCTGGATGCTGCCATGCTCCCACATTCATGACAATGGAATGATCTTCTAAACCTATAAGCCAGCCACAATTAAATGTTGTCCTTATAATAGTTGCCTTGATTATGGTGTTTCTTCATAGTAGTAAAACCCTAACTTAAACAGTACTTGATGATATGCCTCGACATATTTTTACATGGGAATCATGCGATCAAATAAACTGCAAGACAAGTAATTTATTAAAAGTGTTATCTTCCAAATCCTAAGATCTTAGCACCAATTCTGTTGTCACAAATTCTAGATGAACCATTATTCCTATAAATTTTTACATTCTCAATAAAAGTGTTCCATTTAGATTGGGTCAATGACACTAAGAATGTGGAAATTATTTTAAAAATTGAACTGTGTTTCCTAAATGCTCATCCATTTGAATCTTTGCAGGATAAACTTTTTGTGAATGGTCAGGCCACATTCATTAGAAAATAAAAATATTATAACATGAAAGAAAGAAGGTTCTGCCCAATTTTCACATATGGCGTAGTGAAAAATGAAAATACGAATGGCAACTGTAAATTAAAGCCAGATTTTTATATATATATATATATATATATATATATATATATATATATATATATCAGCAAAAAATAAAAATTTTAGATCCCTATTCTTGTTAGTACCTAGATCAATCAGGATATTGTAGATTTATCAGTATAGGGAGATCTTACTGCCTGCTTTTAAGATGTATAATGCAATGCCCAGTGCAACCCAGCAAGGTGATACTTGTCTTGAATGTTTTCTACTTGAGAGATTAGTGTTATGGGTTATTCACATGGCTCTATTTATCTAACTTTAGGAAGTAGATGGTGTGAGATAGCAGAGCTCCTGTTAAGAAAGTAGTCTCCAATCACAAATTCAGTTACTTTTTGCTTACTTTTCATCATAGAACTCCTCAAGCTTTTTTGTGATGTATTCAGAGCTGCATGAAAAAGATTAAAAACAAAAAGTAAATAAATAAAATATAATGAATTATGGATGGGCAGAGTGCACTCCGCCATCTTTGCTCCAGTGGCCAGGTAGTTGGGATCGCCAGGCTCAGAGACAGACAGGCATAATATCGCTTGGGTCTCAGGCAGTTTGTGTGTAACCTGCTCCAAGAGCTGGTCAGATCTGCAGTAACCAGCACGCCAGCTCTGCTGTGGGACTTCTGCCTTGCAGAGGGACCCCTGTACTGGCAGGAGCCTACCAGCTTCCCTTCCACGACCTCTGTTCCGGTATCGACTGCACTGAGGAGACAGGTACCCAGGTTCTCCCCAATATAACATCGCTTGGGACACAGCCTGTTGGGACTTCCATATGCTCCCAAGAATGGGACAGCGCTGTGGTCGTCTGGGCGCCAACTGTGCTGTGGGCCATCACCCCTGCAGGGTGACCTGCACCACCGAGAGACTGCAAAGTACACTCCACCATCTTTGCTCCAACAACAGGGCAGCTGGGACAGCCAGGCTCAGAGACAGACAAGCATAATATCGCTTGGGTCTCAGCAGCTTGTGTATGCCCTGCTCCCAAGATCTGGGAAGGTCTGGAGAAATCGATGCGCCAGCCCTGCAGTGGGACTTCAGCCTTGCAAAGGGATGACCCGTCCCCCCCACTCTGGGAGAGATCACACACCCCTGCAAAGAGCAGGAGCCTACCAGCCTCCCTTTGGCGACCTCTGCTCCAGGAATCCACTACGCTGAGCCTTTGGATGTGCAGGGACTCCCCAATATAACATCACTTGGGGCAAAGGCACATCAGGGCTCCAAAGTCACTCAGGAGCAGGCCAGGCCCCAGAAATCGGTGCCAGGGGAATCCCGGTAATCCAGGGGGGCCAGAAATAGCTTTGCAGGCTCACAGGAAGTCCAACCAACAGCCAGTGACAGCAGGACCAACTAACACCAGAGGTAACCAGATGGCAAAAGGCAAACGTAGGAACGTTATTCACAGAAATAAAAGTAATATGGCACCATTCGAACCCAACTCTCCAACAGCAGCAAGTCGTGCATACCCCACCACACCCGAAAGACAAGATCTGGATTTAAAATCACTTCTCATGATGCTATTAGAGGATCACAAGAAGGACACAAATAAATCTCATAAAGAATTACAGGAGACCATGAATCAAGAGTTAGAAGCCCTTACAAAGGAAACACAAAAATCGTTTAGAGAAATGCAGGAGAACGTGGATCAACAGATGGAGGCCCACAAGGAGACAACACAAAAATCGCTTAACGAGATGAATCAACGGGTAGATGCACTCACAAAGGAATCACAAAAATTGCATAAAGAAATGCAGAAGAATATGGGTCAACAGATGGATGCCCATAAGGAGGCAACACAACAATTGCTTAAAGAAATGAATCAACTGTTAGATGCCCTTACAAAGGAAACACGAGAACTGCTTAAAGAAATGCAGGAGACAATGGATCAAAAGATGGAATCCCATGAGGAAGAAACACAAAAATCGCTTAGATAAATACAGGAGAACTTGAGTCAACAGGCAGAAATTCTGAAAGAGGAAACGCAAAAACACCTTAAAGAAATACAGGAAAACGCAAACAAACAAGTGAAGGATCTCAGCAAATCCATCCAGGATCTAAAAAAGGAAGTAGAAACAACTAAGAAATCACAAAGGGAGACAACATTGGAGATAGAAAACCTTGGGAAGAAATCAGGAGTCATAGATGCAAACATCAATAATAGAATACAAGAGATGGAAGAAAGAATCTCAGGTGCTGAAGATACCATAGAAAGCATCTACTCAACAGTCAAAGAAAATGCAAAATTCAAAAAACGTGTAACCCAAAACATCCAGGATATCCAGGACACAATGAGAAGACCAAACCTAAGGATTATAGGTATAGATGAGAGTGAAGATTTGCAACTTAAAGGGCCAGTAAATATCTTCAACAAAATTATGGAGGAAAACATCCCTAACCTAAAGAGAGAAATGCCGATGAACGTACAAGAAGCCTACAAAACTCCAAACAGACCACACCAGAACAGAAATACCTCGTGCCACATAATAATCAAAACACCAAATGTACTAAACAAAGAAAGAATATTAAAAGCAGTAAGAGAAAAGGGCCAAGTAACATACAAAGGAAGACCTATCCGAATCACATCAAACTTCTCACCAGAGACTATGAAAGCCAGAAGATCCTGGGCAGATCTCATGCAGACACTAAGACAGCACAAATGCCAGCCTAGACTACTCTACCAAGCAAAACTCTCAATCACCATAGATGGAGAGACCAAGATATTCCATGATAAAACCAAATTTTCACAATATCTTTCCACAAATCCAGTCCTGCAAAGGATAATAGGTGGAAACCGCCAATACAGGGAGAGAAAAAACACACAGGAAAAAATGAGATAGTAACATTCTTGCTTCAAACCCAAAAGTAGATAACCACTCAAACATAAAGATAGCGTCAAGAATAACAGGGGGCAATGATCACTATTCCTTAATCTCTCTTAATATCAATGGTCTCAATTGCCCAATAAAAAGACATAGACTAAGAGACTGGATATGTAAACAGGACCCAGCACTTTGCTGCATGCAGGAAACGCACCTCAGTGTCAAAGACAAACACTACCTCAGAGTAAAAGGCTGGAAAACAATTTTACATCAAATGGCCCCAAGAAAGGAGCTGGATTAGCCATCCTAATATCAGATACAATTGATTTTCAACCTAAAGTCATCCAAAAAGATACAGAAGGACACTACATTCTGATCAAGGGAAAAATCCACCAACAAGAACTCTCAATTCTGAATATCTATGTTCCAAATGCAAGGGCACCTTCATTCGTAAAAGAAACTTTACTAAAGCTCAAAGCACATATCGCACCTCACACAATAATAGTGGGTGACTTCAACTCCCTGCTCTCTGAAATGGAACATTCAGGAAAGCAGAAACTAAACAGGGACACAATGAATCTAATTGAAGCCTTGGACCAAATGGAACTAATAGATATATAGAGAACATTTCAACCTAGAGCTAAAGAATTCACCTTCTTCTCAACACCTCATGGTAACTTCTCCAAAATCGACCATATAATTGATCACAAATCAGACCTCAACAGATATAAGAAGATAGAATTAATCCCATGCCTCCTATCAGATCACTATGGAACAAGGGTGGTCTTCAATGGCAACAAAAACAACAAAAAACCCACATACACATGGAGGCTGAACAATGCTCTACTCAGTGATAACTTGGTCAAGATGGAAATAAAGAAAGAAATCAAAGACTTTTTGAAATTTAATGAAAATGAAGGCACAACGTACCCTAATTTATGGGACACAATGAAAGCAGTGCTAAGAGGAAAATTCATAACCCTGAGTGCCTCCAAAAAGAAACTGGAGACAGCATATACTAGCAGCTTAATGGCACACCTGAAAGCCCTGGAACAAAAAGAAGCAAATACACCAAAGAGGAGTAGAAGGCAGGAAATCATCAAACTCAGGGCTGAAATCAATCAAGTAGAAACAAAAAAAACCATACAAAGAATCAACAAAACGAGGAGTTGGTTCTTTGAGAAAATCAACAAGAAAGATAAGCCCTTAGCCAGACTAACCAGAGGGCACAGAGACAGTATCCAAATTAATAAAATCAGAAACGAAAAGGGAGAGATAACAACAGAAACTGAGGAAATTCAAAAAATCATCAGATCCTACTTCAAAAGCCTGTATTCAACACAACTAGAAAATCTCGAGGAAATGGACAATTTCCTTGACAGATACCAAATACCAAAATTAAATCAGGATCAACTAGACCATCTAAACCGTCCTATATCCTCTGAAGAAACAGAAGTCATCATTGGAAATCTTCCAACGAAAAAAAGCACAGGTCCAGATGGTTTTAGTGCAGAATTGTATCAGACCTTCAAAGAAGACCTAACACCAATACTCTTCAAACTATTCGACAAAATAGAGACAGAAGTAACACTACCCAACTCGTTCTATGGAGCCACAATTACTCTATTACCAAAAGCACACAAAGATCTGACAAAGAAAGAGAATATCAGGCCAATCTCTCTTATGAATATCGATGCAAAAATACTCAATAAAATTCTTGCCAACCGAATCCAAGAACACATCAAAATGATCATTCACCACGATCAAGTATGCTTCATCCCAGGGATGCAGGGATGGTTCAATATAAGGAAATCCATCAATGTAATCCACTATATAAACAATCTCAAAGAAAAAAAACCACATGGTCATCTCATTAGATGCTGAGAAACAATTTTAAAAAATTCAGAATCCTTTCATGCTAAAGGTCTTGGAAAGAACAGGAATTTGAGGCCCCTATCTAAACATAGTAAAAGCAATTTACAGCAAACCGGTAGCCAACATCCATCTGAATGTAGAGAAACTTGAAGCAATCCCACTAAAATCAGGGACTAGACAAGGCTGCCCCCTCTCTACATATCTTTTCAACATAGTACTTGAAGTTCTAGCTAGAGCAATTAGACAACAAATAGAGGTCAAAGGGATACAAATTGGAAAGGAAGAAGTCAAACTATCACTATTTGCAGACGATATGATAGTATACTTAAACGACCCAAAGAACTCCACCAGAGAACTCCTAGAGCTCATAAACAACTTCAGCAGAGTGGCAGGATATAAAATCAACTCAAGCAAGTCAGTAGTCTTCCTATACTCAAAGGATAAGCAAGCTGAGAAAGAAGTAAGAGAAATGATACCCTTCATGATAGCCATAAACCATGTAAAGTATCTTGGTGTGACTCTAACCAAACAAGTGAAAGACCTGTATGACAAGAACTTCAAGTCTCTGAAGAAAGAAATTGAAGAAGACCTCAGAAGATGGAAAAATCTGCCATGCTCATGGATTGGCAAGATTAATATAGTAAAAATGACCATCTTGCCAAAAGCAGTATACAGATTCAATGCAATCCCCATCAAAATCCCAACTCAGTTCTTCATAGAGTTAGAAAGAGCAATTCAAAAATTCATCTGGAATAACAGAAAACGCAGGATAGCTAAAACTATTCTCAAGAGTAAAAGAACCTCTGGGGGAAACAATATCCCGGACCTCAAGCTGTATTACAGAGAAATAGTGTTAAAAATTGCATGGTATTGGTACACTGACAGGCATGTATGTCAATGGAACAAAATTGAAGACCCAGAAATGAATCCACACTCCTATGGTCACTTGATCTTTGACAAAGGAACTAAAACCATCCAGTGGAAAAAAGATAGCCTTTTCAACAAATGGTGCTGGCTCAACTGGAGGTCAACATGCAGAAGAATGCAAATTGACCCATTCTTATCTCCTTGCACTAAGCTCAATTCTAAGTGGATCAAGGACCTTCACATAAAACCAGACACACTGAAACTAATAGAAAGGAAACTAGGGAAGAACCTTGAACATATGGGCACAGGAGAGAATTTCCTGAATAGAACTCCAATAGCTTATGCTTTAAGATCAAGAATTGACAAATGGGACCTCATAAACTTACAAAGTTTTTGCAAGGCAAAAGACACTTTCAAAAAGACAAAGCAGCAACCAACTAACTGGGAAATGATCTTTACTAACCCTACATCCAACAGAGGGCTAATATCCAATATATACAAAGAACTCAAGAAGTTAAACTCCAGAGAGGCAAGTAACCCTATTAAAAAATGGGGTACAGAGCTAAACAAAGAGTTCTCACCTGAAGAATATCTAATGCCTGAGAAACACCTAAAGAGATGTTCATCATCCTTAGTCATTAGGGAAATGCAAATCAAAACAACCCTGAGATTCCATCTCACACCAGTCAGAATGGCTAAGATCAAAAACACAGGAGGCAGCAGTTGTTGGAGAGGATGTGGAGAACACTCCTCCACTGCTGGTGGGATTGCCAGCAGGTACAACCACTCTGGAAAGCAGTCTGGCGGTTCCTCAGAAAACTGGGCATGACACTCCCGGAGGATCCAGCTATACCACTCCTGGGCATATACTCAGAGGCATTACCTGCATGCAATAAGGACACAAGTTCCACTATATTCATAGCAGCCTTATTTATAATAACCAGAAGCTGGAAAGGACCCAGATGTCCCTCAACTGAGGAATGGATTCAGAAGATGTGGTATATTTACACAATGGAGTACCACTCTGCAATTAAAAACAATGAATTCACGAAATTCCTAGGCAAATGGTCAGAACTGGAAAATATCATCCTTAGTGAGGTAACCCAATCACAAAAGAACACACATGGTATGCAGTCACTGATAAAGGGATATTAACCCAGAATCTCATAATACCCTGGACACCTATTCGCATATCAATAGGTTTCCAAGAAGATGGAAGGAGAGACCCCTGGTCCTGGAAAGACTGGATGTAGGGGAATGCCAGGACAGAGAAGCAAGAGGGGTTTGAATGGGGAAAGAGGGAGGGAAGGGTGCTTATGGGACTTTTGGGGAGGGAGGGAACGGGAAAGGGGAAATGATTTTGAATGTAAATAAAAAAAAACCTAGAAGATAAAATAAAATTAAAAAAAAGAATTATGGATGAAGAGGAGTATTATTTCAAACTCAATCTACAAACTTTTAAAGTTATTGTATAGAATACTACTGTAACTTTTTCAAACATGCTAATAATAATATAAAGAAAATATTCATAAATGACATTGAACATGTACCAATGATGCTACATATCCATGATCCTAGCTCTCTAGAAGCAAGAGCATAAAGATTGCAAGCTGTAGGTCAGACTAGACTACACATCAGGCCCTTTTTTGCCTACAAACCTAATACCACCCACAAAAAAGAGCAAGATGAGAAAATTTAAAGCAGCAGAATTTAAAACAAAATAAAACAAACAAACAGAAAAGATTACTTAAGCATTCACTTTTTGTTTGGAATTTGGCTAAGCTGTTATACAGTATATTCACTTCAAAATAATATTCATAATAGAATATTCACTTCATTTTCTAAAGTGAATATAAGTCCAACATTTCATGGATGAAATTCAAGGCAATTCAAGTTCATGCAAAATATTTAGAATATGTCTTTGAGTGATAAATGACAAATGATAAAATACATATACGAGATAATATAAAATAAAATATATTAAAATTAAAATAGCTCTACTAGTCCATATCTCTACCTGATATCTACACTACATTCCTTGGATCTGCTTGCCTTCCAGGAAGCCTGTTTCCACTGAAGTGAGATACCCATGCCCAAATCCCCTTCCTTCAGGTTCCCCAAGAATTCCAGCAACCCTGAGATCAGCTCTGTCCTTTCTGGGCTTCATCTTCTGGTCCACACCTCTACTTGCAATAGTGAATCTGTACTCCATTCCCTAGCCTACAGTTCTGTCTGCCTCCCAGGAGGCCTGCTGACAACCAGTCCCAAAGGCCTGCTACTAATAAAGAATACCAAACCAACCAACAATAGAGAAAACCAGATGGCTAAAGGTAAGCATAAGAATATAATCAACAAAAGCCATAGCAAGAGGGCAGAATCAGAATCCAGCAGTCCTATTACAGCAAATGCTGGATATTCTACCATGTAAGCAAGTATCCACAGAAGCAAGTATCACCAACAGAAGACAAGAAATAGAAGAGAGAATCTCAGGCTTAGAACACAGGATAGAAGAAATTGATACATTGAAGAATTTGCTAACTCTAAAAAGTTTCTAATAGAAAACATCCAGGAAATTTGGAAAACTATGTAAAGAACAAACTTAAGAATTATATGAGTAGAAGGAGGAGAAGACTCTCTCTCAAAGACCCAGAAAATATTTTCAGCAAAATCATAGAAGAAAACTTCCATAGCATAAAGAAAGAGATGACTACAAACTTATTATAAACTTATAAACCACCAAAGAGATTGGATCACAAAAGATTATCCTCCTGCCACATAATAATTGAAACTATAAATATACAGACCAAAGAAAGAATATTAAGAGCTACAAGGGTAAAAGGTCAAGTAAAATTTGAAGGCATACATCAGCCAGAAGGACCTAGACAGATTTTTTTGTAGAACCTAAGAGACCACAGATGTCAGCACAGACTACTATGACCCTCAAAACATTCAATTGCCATGAATTGAGAAACCAAGATATTCTATGACAAAATCAAGTTTAAAGAATATATTTCTATGAATCTTGCCTTACAGAGGATAATAGAAGTAAAACAGAACACAGGGATGGTTCCTACAGCCAAGAAAACACTCAAAATTAATTTTCTCACACCAAAATCAAAAGAAGAGAAACACACACACACACACACACACACACAACCACTACCAATATCAAAATAACAGGAAGTAACAATCATTTATCAATAATATCTTTCAATTTCAATGGAATCAATTCCCTAATTTAAAAAAAAAACTGAAAGAAAAAAAATAGGCTAACAAAATGTATGCTAAAGCAGGATTAGCACATTGCTCCATACAAGGAATACAACTCAATAACAAAGATGGACATTAAGTCAGAGTAAAAGGCTCGTAACAGGTTTTCCAAGAGAATGGACCCAAGACACAAGCTGGAGTAGCCAGTTCTAACATCTAATAACTTTCAACCCAAAGTAATCAAAAGAGATAGGCAAGGACACTTCATACTGATCAAAGAGAAAAACTCCACCAAAAAGGCTTCTCAATTATGAAAATCTCTGTCCTAAATGGAAGAGCACACATGTCAGTAAAAGGAATATTAATAAATCTTGTATCACACATAAAACTCCACACATTAGTAGTTGGGGACTTTAGCACTCCACTCTCATTAATGTGCAGGTCATTTAACAGAAACTAAAAGGAAAATAAGGATACTCACAGACATTATAAACAAAACAATCCTAACAGATAACTACAGAACCTTTCACCCATACACAAAAGAATATACATTTTTCTCATGACCTCACAAAACCCTCTGCAAAACTGACCATACACTTGGTCACAAATCAAACTTCAACAGATGCAACAATATAGAAATATCCCCTTGGATCTCATTAGACCATGATAGTTTAAAAAAATGGCTTACAACTACAACAGAACAACAGAAAGCTTAAAATCTCATGGAAACTGAACCACTCTATGTGGAATGATAACTAGGCCAAAGAAGAAATAAAGAAATCAAAGACTTTCTAGAATCCATGAAAATGAAGGCACAGCATTTTCAAACCCATATGACACAATGAAAGCAAAGCAAGGAGGAAAGTGTATAGCATAAAGTGCCTCTATAAAGATATAGGAAAAATTTCATACTAGCAACACAAAAGCATACCTGAAAGCTCTAGAACTAAAACAAGCAAACATGTCTAAGACAAGTAAATAAGAGGAAATCATCAAACTTAGGGCTGAACACAATCAAATAGAAACAAAGAAAACAGTACAAAGAGTCAAAGAAACCAATAGCTGATCTTTTCAGAAAGTCAAAAAGAAAGACAAACCCTTAGCCAAACTAACTAAAAAGGCAGAGAAACAGTGAAGGGGAAGTTTCTGGTATGTCATGTGGCAGACTCATGTGGTATTTGGCTGAGACAAGACTAGTGGGAAGATAAGTGATATTTGGAGACACACTTAACAAGACAGTGACTGTGCACTTGCATAACTAGCTTTACAATGCTTCTTTGTTCTTATGTCTTCCTCTTTAGTGATCTTCTCTTCATTGAGAAGCACAGCAGAGAACTTCTCTTGGCATCCCTGGGTGGTCCTGGTCACTCCCTCTGGTTTGTTCTGATTGGCAGAAGGACTGACTGTTTCTTCTAGGTCATGCCACCACTGATGATTCCAGACTGCTATCCTGTCACTAGTGAAATGGACTTTGGGTATTCTGACAGAGATGGGAATCACCCCAAGGAACTACTTTTGAACAGGACCACATTCACTTGTCCTGTTTAGCATCTTTACTACATTTGGACAGTGGGCTAGTAGCAGGGATTTAGCTTTTGAAAACCCTTATTAAAAGTAAGTGTTTTTTAAAAAAAATATGCTTGTAAGACACTATCCATATTAACAAAATCATATTAACAAAATTAATGAAAAAGGATACATATTAATAGATACACAGGAAATTAAAAAAATCATTATTCTTACTTCAAAAGCCTGTACTCCACAAAATTGGAAAATTTAAATAAAATGTATGATTTTCTCGACAGATATCACTTATCAATGTTAAATCAAGATCAGGTAAATGACCTAAACATTCCTATGCTGCCTAAGAAAATACAAGCAGCCATTAAAATCTCTCAACCAGAAAAAGTCCAGGGCCTTATGGTTTGGCACAGATTTCTATCAGACATTCAAAGACGTATTAATTCCTCAAAGTATTCAACAAATGATTCCACAAAATGTAAACAGAAGGAATACATACTAACTCTTTTTATGAGGCCACAGTCACCCTGATACTTAAACCACACAAAGACTAAGCAAAGGGAATTTTAGACAAATTTCCCTGAGGTATATTGATTCAAAAATACTCAACAAAATATAAAATGAATTCAAGAAACACAAAAACACCATGCACCATGATCAAGTAGGCTCTATCCCAAAGGTGTAGGGATAATTCAATACATGAAAATCCATCAATGAAATCTACAATATAAACAAAGTGAAAGAAAAAAAACCACATGAGCACTTCATTATATGTTGAAAGTTATTGATAAAATCTGACACCCTTCCTGATAAATGTCTTGGAGAGATTAGAGATTCAAGGTGCATTCCTGAAAATAATAAAAGCAATAAATATACAGCAAGCCAATAGTCATCAAGTTAAGTGGATAGAAAATTAAAGCAATTAAACTAAAGTCAGGGACAAAGAGAGGGCTGCCTACTCTCTCCCTATCTATCTATATGGTACTGGAAGTTCTAGCTAGAGAAATAAGAGAGAAAATGAGTATCAATTTGAAAAAAAAATCAGAAATGAAGAAATCAAAGTATTGCTATTTGTGAATAATATGATAGTATGCATAAACAATCCATAAGATTATACCCAAGAACTACTACAGTTGTTAAATACCCTCATCAATGTGATGGGATACAAAGATCACTCAAAAAAAATCCAACAACAATAAAAATTAGTAAGCCTTTTTTATGTAAAAGATATTCAGGCTGAGAAAGAAATAATGGAAGGGACAGTCTTCACAATAGCCCAAAACATATAAAATTACTTGATATAACTCTAACCAAACAAGTGAAACACATATAAGAAAAAAAAAACTTCAAGTCTCTAAAAAAAAAAAACAAACAAACAAAAAAAAAACAAACTGAAGAATGCATCTGAGGTAAGAAAGAACTACTGTGCCCATGGATCAGTAGGATTAACATAGTGAAAATGGCCACCTTACCCAAAGCGATCTAAAGATGCAATTCCCATAGAAATTTCAATAGATTGTTTTTACAAATCGTGAAAGATCACTTCTCAGCTTCGTATGGAAAAAGAAAAAAAATCCAGGACAGTTAAAACAATATTGAGCAAAAAAAAATAATTTCTAGATTTATTACCATCAAGATGTACTACTCAGAAATGCAAATAAAAACTTCATGATATTGCTTTAGAAACAGACCAGTTGATCACTGGAAAAGAATTAAAGATTCAGAAAAAAAAACCCACACAACTATGAGCACTTGATAGTTGACAAACAAGCCAAACCCATACAATGGAAAAAAAAAAAGCATTTTTAACAAATGGTGCTAGTCAAACTGGATGGCTGCACATTTAAGAATGGAAATAGATCCGTATTTATCATCCTACACAAAACTTAAGTCCAAGTGGATTTACCAGACCTCAACATAAAACGTGATGCATTAAATCTAATGCAGGAGAAAGTGGGAAATAATCTTGAACACGCTGGTACATGAGACAATTTCTTGAACAGAATACCAGTGACTCAGGCTCTAAGGTTAGCAATTTATAAATGGAATCTCATGATGCTGAAAAGCTTCTGTAAAGCAAAAGACACTGTCAATAGCAAATAAAACAAAAGCCAAATGCCTACAAATTCGTAAAAGATCATCACTAATTCTACATCTGACATATGGCTAATATCCACAATATATAAAGAACTCAAGAAGTCAGCTACCAACAAATAAATAAACTGATATAAAATATGGTACATGATTTCTAAGACTATTAATGATACTCAGTTGTGCTTGCAGACAGGTGCATGTTGTCCTCTGAGAAGCTCCAATCTGCATCTGACTCAGACAGATACAGACACCCACAGCCAAACATTGCATGGAGCTTGGAGACTCTTGTGAAAGAATAGGAGGAAGGATTGTGAGCTCTGATGAATCAGGAACCAAACCAGACCTAGAGAGTCAACAGATCTGGGCCCTTGGGGCTCTCAGAGTCTGAACCACCAACCAAAGGAAATATACAGGCTAGACCTAGACTTCGCAGCACATACACAGCAGATGTGCAGCTTGATCTTCATGTGTGTCCTGAACAACTGGAGTGGGGGGTAATACCAAAAGCTGTTGCTTGTATATGGGATATGTTCTTCCACCTGGACTGCCTTGTCTGGCCTCCATGAAAGAGGAAGCACATAGCCTCTCAGAGACTTGAAGTGTCAGGGTGGGGAGACCTAGGGGAACCCACTTGCTCAGAGGCAAAGGGAAGGGGAGGGGTATGAGAATGATTGTAGGAGGGAGCAGTGAGCAAGATAGGAAGTGAATAAGTAAAACAAAATAGATTAAAATTTAAAAGTGAGGTACAGAACTAAGCAGAAAAATTCTTAACAGAGAAATTTCTAATGGCCAGGAAACACATAAAGAAATGTCTGTAGTCATCAGAGAAATTCAAATAGAATATAACACCTTGAGATTCCATTCGGTACTCATCAGTATGGCTAAGATCAAAAACTCAAGTGACTGCACATAATGGCGAGGATGTGAACAAGTAGAACATTAGTGCATTGCTGGTGGGAGTACAAACTTTTACAACCACTCTGGAAATCAATCTGACATTTCCTCAGAAAATTACAAATAGTTCTACCTGAAGATCCTGCTATTCTGCTCCTGGGCATATACCAAAAATATGCTCCACCCTTACACAAGATCACATGCTTCACTATGCTCACAGCAGATTTATTCAAGTTAGCCAGAAACTGAAAACCACCCAGATGTTCCTCAACAGTAGAATCTATGCAGACAATGTGGTCATTTACACAATGAAATAGTACTCAGTTATTAAAAACAAAGACATCATGCATTCTGCAGGCAAATGAATAGAACTAGAAAATATTATCCTGACTGACATAACCCAGACCTCAAAGGACCTGCATGGTATATATTCACCAATAAGTGCATATTAGTCACAAGGTACAGAATATCCATGTTATAGTCTACTGACCCTTGAAAGCAAAATAAGAAAGAATGTCCAAGTGAGGATGCTTGGATTTTACTTAGAAATGGAAATAAAATAATCATAAGAGGCAGATGGAAGGAGAGAACTGGGTTGTAGTAAAGCAGGGGGAGGGTTCAGAATCAGGTGTGGGAAGAGAAAGAAGAGAGGGCCCTGAGAATGAATGGAAATCTGCAGCTGGGGATTGTGGGAGTTTTCAGAGTTTCACTAATGAATGCTGGAGACCTGGGACCAGGGATGCTCCCAGGAGTATGTTGGGGTGACTTTAGCTGATACTCATAATAATGAGGATATGGAACCTGAAGAGGTCACTTCCTGTAGCCAGGCAAGGCTCCTAGTGAGATAAGAGCATCCACCCTCCCGCAAAACTTTTAACCCCAAATTTGTTCTGTCTATGAGAATTGCAGAGTCAAAATGGAGTAGAAACTGAGGGGATGACCAACTGGCCAAAATTGAGACTCATCCTATGGGCAAATACCATTTTCTGACTCTATTAATGATACTCTGTTATGCTTGCACACACTGACCTAGCATAACTGTCCTCTGAAAGGCTCCACCTACCAGTTTACTGTAACAGATGCAGAAAGCCACAGTCAAATATAGAAGATTTCAGGGAAAGATTGTGGGCCCTGGAGGAGATAGGAACTCCACAAGGAGACCAACAGAGTCAATTTACCTGGAATCTTGGGCTCTCTCAGAGAGTGTTCTATCAACCAAAGAGCATATACTACAAGGGCTGGACCTAGATCTGTCCCCTACCTCTCCCTCCTGCATGTATGTAGCAAGTATGTAGTTTTGGTCTTCTGTATTAGTTTTGGTTTTACTGCTGTGAACAGACACCAATGACCAATGCAAGTTTTATAAAAGACATTTACTTGGGGCTGGCTTACAGGTTCAGAGGTTTAGCCATTATCATCAAGGCAGAAGTATGGCAGCATCCAAACAGGCATGGTGCAGGAGGAGCTGAGGGTTCTATGACTTTATCCAAAGGAAGCCAGGAACAGACTGGGCATCTTCAGGCATCTAAGAGGAAGATCTCTAAGTCCAACCCTACAGTGACACACTTCCTCCAACAAGGCCACACCTTCTAATAGTGCCACTCCCTGGGACACGCATACACAAGCCATCACATGTGGGTTCCCCAACAACTGTAGTATGGGACTGTCCCTAAAGCTGTTGTCTATATCTGGAGTCACCCCTACTGGACTGCTTTTTCTGTCCTCAGTGGGAGATGACGTGCCTAGCCCTGCAGAGACTGGATATGCTAGGGTAGATGAATACCCAGCATTGTCTCCACCCTCTCGGGTAAGAAGGTGAGGAGGTTGGGGGAGGGACTGTGTGAAGGTGGAACCTGGAGCTGGAGCTGGAGCAGTGACCAGAAAGTAAAGTGAATATATAAATTAGTTAATGGAAAAATATTCTAAAATCTAAACAAGCTAAAAGATCCCATCACTCTTTGAAGGTCTCATGTTTAAAAACCTCAACTGTCTGGATTATAATTATAAAAATGAATACAAGGCAAGCTTTTTCTCTTAGCAATAAAATGATCCACAAAAAAATCTATAAGCAGATGGCTATATGATTCTACAAAAAGCAATTATCACTTTTTCTCAGCTAAAGTATATTCAGAAAGGCAAATAAACACAAGCAGGAAAAAAGATTAAAGCAAATTCTAAAACAATAGCAAGAGGTGAAAGTCTACAATCTGAAATTGAGGTTAGAAAAATAAATACTAAAATACAACGCAAAGGAATTGAGCAAGGCATAGCCAGTTATTATAGGGCTCTAATTCTGTGTTCTCCTATATCCTCTGAGAATACTGTCTGTGTACAGACAGTAATTAAAGAAAATCTATGCGTATCAATGTCTATGTTTGTTAAAATACCTAAGCCACATTTCCAGTATAAAATCAGGAAAACATGTCATACTTTTAAGAACTTAACCCTCCATTAATAATAGAGTTAACTAAATTGTGAGGTAACAAGCACGCACAAACCCACATTTGACTTTGCAAACCAGCCTGTTAGCAGGAAATGCTTTTGGTTGAAAAAGAGATTCATTTATAGGAATGTTCAGTGAACAAACACATGAAGTAAATATGAACAAGAGCAGACTAGAGGAATAGTAAGTCAGGATAGATCATTTTTGTAACAACTGGAGATTACTTTCATTTAGGATGTGACAATTACATGCTTTCTATCTAAGCCCTATTTTAAAAAGGAGTTAAGCTTAGAAATATCACTTTTTTTTACCTAGCACTTTCTCCCCATGATCGTAAGTTTTAATCACTTCATTCCATAAAGTCTTTAGTAGATGAAATAGAGGCATAGCTAGCCTTTCAGTGAGTGTCTCTTTGTAAAGCAAGCTGATGCAGTAAATCTCTCAGAAGACAAATTTGTCAGTTGTTACTGACATGGGCTGTGAGCTCTGTTCTCAGTGATTTTAAAAAGAACACAAAGAGCTTCGGGAAACGTTACATTTGAAAGTTACCGATGTGGGAATGCATTCGAAAGAATCAGGTCATAGAGGCAAAAACTCAATTATAATTCCCAAAATTGAGATGGCAAAAATCTCAACTGACCCAAATTTCTTGGCTCCTACCGGTAGCTGCATTTTCTATTTGAAATGAGTTGAAACTGGAAAAGTACTGGCAGCCTAACACCTGCTCCCTTGTTTCCCCTTGGGTGGCTGAAGTAATTACCCACGCCTTACCTGCACCAACTTAGGATCTGTGAGATGTTGGTCATGTAGAGTCAGTCATCTCTGTGTTCTAGGGTGCCAAATGATCATCTGCTAGTCAGAGTACAGCATTGCTGGCACACAGCCCCGTTAGCTTCTCCATTCTTCAGTCTGGGCATGCCCATATTCGAGCTGGTCAATTTGCATTTGTTTTCTACAGCATGAACCCCATGGGAGGGATTCTAGTTTATTTGAACTATACTTTCTGTATGTCAGTTTTCAAAGCAAGTTTTACAAGTGATTACCTTTTAAAAATGTCTTAGATTAAACCTTAGCGAAAAGTCAGAATTTCCACAGAACAGACACAGAGTGGAGAACAAGGCTTCCTTTATAAGGACAGCATACTGCCAACTTTGTGGAACATTTATCAGATTAACCATGGCAGACATTAATTTATAGTCTAGACCTCAGCCATGAATCTGTCCTACCTGGGCAAAATCCTGATCAAGAGGAGCAGCTAAATGGTAACATTACCCTGTTTATCACCCTGAGGAATATTTGCCAAATGGTAACATTACCATGTTTATCACCCTGAGGAATATTTCAAAATAGAAACTTATTAAAACTTTTTAAGCAGTAATATGAATAACTATGGTGAAAATGCTTATTCTTTCCTCCTCTCCAAACTCTTCCATAGTAAATTAAATCATTATTTCATAAATAGGAAAAGTGGTATAGTTTATGGGAACAACCAAAGCAGACACTTCTTTTCCAGACAGCTAAAGAAGATACAATTTGAGTCAAGAGAAGAATCTACAACTCTAAGTATAAGGTAACTGTTTGCAAATTAAAGGGTAGAAATGCAAAGTGTTTACATGAGGCTTTTGGAAACTTTCTGAGGAAGGCATAGAAATTGAACCCAAGTATAGAAATCACATTAGATATGGCCGACAGAACTGAGCTAGATTTAGATATTTGAGAGAAGCATAGATTATGCAGGATTTTACAAAAGAAACACTCGATGAGCGTCAGGTATTCAGGAGTTTTCAGCTTAAAAGCAAAACTGTTGTTGGAATATAAGCATTAAACAAAATATGTATTAAAGAACATACAGAACATTTATTAATTTACAATCAAGTTTCCTCCAGACAATTCCATTGTCATGTTTATTTCAGAGGAGTGCTAAACTGAAGATGCGAGGGTAGAAATCTGTCCATTATAGATAGTACATCAACACAGTACCAACCAAACAAATTAATCATGAACTTATAATTTAACCTAGTAAATAATACCACTCAGGCTTGTAGCAAAAAGTCACATAAGAAAAAATGCATAGAGTGAGAATCAAATATCATAGAGCTAGGCTCTTAACATATAATCATTAAAGTAGGACCTGGTCTTTAATATATCAATTTTCCTTTTGAAACATGTAAATATAAAATGCTTTATTAGAGAATATTTTAAAGTATGCTGCTGCTGTGATATTTGGGGAAAAAGAATTGCTAATTTCTCAGACAAGTATGATATCTTAACGTTTCATTTTTTAATTAATGGATGATGAAGTACAAAATTGATTTGCTAGACATTCTGTAAGAAATAATTGACTATTGTAGTTGTAATATTTGGAATCATTCCTCATGATATGCTGTAAAATACAAGTACCTAAATAAACTCTAAAATATTTCATTTTATTTAGTTAGGGTATGGATGTAGTTCACTAGGATCAGCATAATAAATAAATAAACTTGAAATGTTGAAATAAAACATCTGAAAAATCCAAAACTGAAATACAAATAAAAATACATATGTATATTCAAACTGTGATTGAATAAATTAGTTGGATTATTTTGGGACTATCTGGCTAAACATTATTTGAAATAAAATATATAGATAAAAGTTATATACATTATAAAAATACTTTCCTTTTACATTAAGTGATAGTGTTAGAAAAAAATGATAATCTTACAAATGATTTAATATTTTCATTTAATTATGTTTACCAAATGTGCAAGAATAACCAAAATAATTCAGGTTAGCTAACACATTCTGAATCAGATACATGTGGGAATTAATAGAAATTAAAATGAATAGTTAATGAAACAAAAATGAACTCCTGTACAAAAAGGGTAAAAATCCTTATTTTAATTAATATATGTTTTCATTGAGTAATATTTTTAGATAATGACTTTTATCAGGAATTATCATCATTGTTTTAATTATTGCATTTTCCAGGACCATTATGACTAGGTTCTGAGTGAAAATATGTGGCTTGCTAACATTAACTTAGAAGTAAGTCAACTGAACCAGGGGGAACAGCCTGGAATTGAATCAGCTCTTAAATTTGCATTATCCTCTGGGCTGTCAGCATCAGGGGACCCAAAGTGTCACCTTAACATTCTTCCTTAGTGCAAGGAGATAAGGATGGGTCAATTTGCATTCTTCTGCATGTTGACCTCCTTGCACTAAGCTCAATTCTAAGTGGATCAAAGATCTCCACATAAAACCAGACACACTGAAACTAATAGAAGGGAAACTAGGGAAGAACCTTGAACATATGGGCACAGGGGAGAATTTCCTGAACAGAACTCCAATAGCTTATACTCTAAGATCAAGAATAGACAAATGGGACCTCATTAAATTACAAAGTTTTTGCAAGGCAAAAGACACCGTCAAAAAGACAAAGCGGCAACCAACTAACTGGGAAATGATCTTTACCAACCTTACATCCGACAGAGGGCTAATATCCAAGATATACAAAGAACTCAAGAAGTTAAACTCCAGAGAGGCAAGTAACCCTATTAAAAAATGGGGTACAGAGCTCCACAAAGAGTTCTCACCTGAAGAATATCTAATGGCTGAGAAGCACCTAAAGAGATGTTCATCATCCTTAGTCATTAGGGAAATGCAAATCAAAACAACCCTGAGATTCCATCTCACACCAGTCAGGATGGCTAAGATCAAAAACACAGGAGACAGCAGTTGTTGGCGAGGATGTGGAGAAAGAGGAACACTCCTCCACTGCTGGTGGAATTGCAGGCTGGTACAACCACTCTGGAAAGCAGTCTGGCGGCTCCTCAGAAAACTGGGCATGACACTTCCGGAGGATCCGGCTATACCACTCCTGGGCATATACCCAGAGACTTTACCTGCATGCAATAAGGACACATGCTCCACTATATTCATAGCAGCCTTATTTATAATAGCCAGAAGCTGGAAAGAACCCAGATGTCCCTCAACGGAGGAATGGATTCAGAAGATGTGGTATATTTACACAATGGAATACTACTCTGCAATTAAAAACAATGAATTCACGAAATTCCTAGGCAAATGGTCAGAACTTGAAAATATCATCCTTAGTGAGGTAACCCAATCACAAAAGATCACACATGGTATGAAGTCACTGATAAGGGGATATTGACCCAGAATCTCAGAATACCCTAGACACAATCAGCATATCAATAGATTTCTAAAAAGATGGAAGGAGAGACCCCTGGTCCTGGAAAGACTGGATGTAGGGGAACGCCAGGACAGAGTAATGAGAGGGGGTTGAACGGAGAAAAGAGGGAGGGAAGGGGGCTTATGGGACTTTCGGGGAGGGAGGAAACGGGAAAGGGGAAGTGATTTGGAATGTAAATTAAAAAAATAAAATAAAATTAAATTAAAAAAAAAAAAAAAAAAACATTCTTCCTTACACCAGATATACAGAGTCATAAAATTTTTAAGTAAGCTTGAAATTTGTTTTGCTAGAATTGTTATTCAATTTAAGATTATTTTTGGTACACTTTTATTTATTTTATGTGCAGTCACACACATGCTCTTGTGTGTGTGTGTGTGTGTGTGTGTGTGAGTGTGTGTGTGTATGCATTCCAGGACATTCATGTGAAGGTCAGAGGCCAATTTAGAGACAGTAGTTCCCACCCCCATATTGATAAAATGGTAATTATTTTACATAATATAAGCAAATGTTAAAAAATAAACAAGTATGTAGAATGATCTTGTGTGCTCAAATAATACTATAACAGCAATAATTTATATTTCACCAGCATTTGCATATTAGAATGTTAACATTAAACAAGCTGCATTTGTTTGTTATCATATTGGAACATTATATATTATTTAAATGATTGCATTTAAATTTATTTTATGCCTGTGATATATTATTTCTATACCTACTTATTACAAATGAGAATACTCATACAAAATAATTTAATGGGAAGCCATATGTCTTCTTTCCCAAATGGCTATGATAACCATATAAAAGTTCAATTATAATGTATAGACTTCATATCTGGTTAATTTTGATGTGTGATTTTTTTTTATATTTGCAAATTTTGTTTTTGGTATTTTATAATAAACTTTATTTTTTTACAAAAATGTGCTGAACAAACTTCATATTTTAATTTTGCTTAACAAGTCCAAAACATAAGTCAATTATAATATGGATAATAAGCAATATAAACTATGAAATTCAGTAGATATGAATAGACATGGGTAAACCTATGAAAACCAGCTTTTTAGACCTCTAGAATCGCAAAAGGATTTCAGAAATCTATAAAGTTGTTTTCAAAATAAAAAAAAAAAGTGACAGGATGTAGCTGGGGCAGTTTGATGCTGCTCACTTGTCTGGCTCATTCCCAAAGCTCCGTGATATAATACGTAAGATGAACTTATTTTTTTAATGCTGGATTTTAATCTTACCTGGGCGCTATCCTTCTAAGATAAGCAAAAGCAGGCATAGATCTGTAAAGGGCTATAAAGCAGAGTCAGAGACTGAGTTCTACAATTGAAGCCCCAGGAGAGATTTCAATGACTTCCCAAAGCGAACAGAAACAAGAAAGCATGAAAACATTCTCCTTCGAATGTTTGAGAGAAATCTTGCATTGATAAAGCATCATCATGTAATATTATCACTCAGAACTCTCTGACCAAACTTTGCACTTGCTTTAAAAACCACTAATTTGGAAGAAGGATCTCAGGGAAATTAAAAGAAGACTGAACAGACAGAATTTTAAGGCGTGAAGGAAAACCTATCAAACAATTTTGGCAATCCAATATTCATTCTAAAAATGCTACAAAGTAACCAGTACAACCTCAGCTGCAAATGTTACAGTCAGAATCAATATCCTAGATAGTTGTGGATTTTGCGTTCTTTCAAATGATTATATTGTTGTGCTACTCCACTTTTCATTTTAGTTAAAAAAAATGAGGAAAAAAGAAATGAAGGATTTACTCTGTCTCATACCAAACAAAACAAGCAGTCACATGAAGGACCATTGGTGTGAATATGAACTTCAGCTTTTGTTTCCCATACAGGGTTTGCAAGTTATGGTGTCTTTAGCGTGTTTGCTACTTTCCTATTGAGGGTGCATCAGTTCTAGCTAGATGAATTACTTATTTCAAGCCTGTTCCTAGATGCTTTTAGACTTGTTCCTCAATGTATTTCTTGTCCTTAATCTTCCCATGGGCTTAGCTTTTTCACACTCCAGAATATGTTTCCTTTCTCTGTCATGAGGCTTGAAGATGTGTCCAGCAACTGAGAATTTTTTGTTGCCATCTTTTCACTTCTAGAACCATAGCCAAGTCATTCTTTCACTTTTATATAATCACAGTTATGAAATGTTACACTGACAGAAAATAAACACAATAATATAAAAAGCAGGAAATCCTTGTGAATTATTTTCTGATTTGTATCTATTATATATATATATTATATATATATATATATATATATATATATATATATATGTATATATATAAATTTTAGCTCAAGAATAATAACTTGCCTGATATAATTAGAATATGGGCAAAGTACCTGAATACACATATCTGCCAAAAAAGATATAAAATAAGTCCATGGAAAAACATACACAATATTAATCACCAATTATTTATAATGAATACTATTTTGTAGTAACTAAAAAACATAGACGCTACTAGTTGTTATGAATATAGAGAGTAGTAATTTATCGGCATTGCTTATGGTCATGCAACCTTTCTAAAAAGCAGAGAATGTAATAAATACAAGTACATTCTTCACTTCAGCAAGTGAAACTTCTCCATGATGTCTTACTGTATCTCAATTAAATATTATACAAAGACTCAATAAATATTTCAACTTAATTTAAAATAGCTGAGCTGTAAGGATGACTTTGTTTGTATGGTTATTTTTCTTAAAACCCCTGTAAAACCTTGGATGTGTTTGCAAACACCTGAGTTACCAAGGTAACAGAAAGAGACTAGAAGACTCCTGGTTAGCCAAGATTTTTTTTTTTGATCATTAGATTTTAATGAATCAGTATACACCTCTTTTCCTATTCTGTTGGCTACTGTTTAAATTATTTTTATATACCATATGGTATTAAACATAAAATGTATAACTCAAAGACTGAACAATAATGGAAACTATGCAGTCCACGTGATAATACTGTCAATGGTTTTTATCTACCACAATGCATCATTTCTGAGTGATATGTCAATTGTGGATAGAAGATGCTGATACATAAAACTCATATGAGAACTCCATACTTTTTATTCTTTTTTGCTATAAACCTAAAACTTCTTTTAAGAGTAAAGAACATTTTATTTGAACATAAATATAGTCCTTACACCAAAGGACTACACATTGATAAAAGCCACCACTCAGAACCTAATCCTTTTGTAATCTCAAAGATGTTAATTAGATGCTAATTTTACATAGTCTTTTTCATCTATAAATGTTTTATATTCTGTCCTTCTTAACTATTTAAACTTTATCTTAAAAAGAAAAAGTGAACTTCAAGCATTTTCTAAGTTCATAGTACACTTAAAATTAAGGATGGACAGAGCTTTCTTTACCCATGAGATAAGAGAATCTGTACATTTACATAGGCTTATAAAATGTCCTTTATATAGTATATTATTATTTATTAAACATAATACAGGATTTTTAAAGGGATTTTCTTTTTGAGTCTCTTAGTACTACTTCTCTGTTTAACTATCTAGGCAGTGATTTAAATATTTCATTGGTTTTCTATCAAAGAATTTCTAAGTACAGAATAACTGAGAAAATAAAGTTGCACATGCATTAAAGTATCAATCTTGTTTTAAATTTCAGCAAGGAATATCTGGAGCACTATCAAAACTCCTCCAGATTGTTGCTACTGAGCTTCATAAATGTCATAAATAAATTTCTCTGCAATTAGGTCAAATTCCTGCTGTCATTTCAATCTTTAAGAATAGGTAGAAACTTCTGACAGATAAATATAAAATAAACTAACTTTTGAAAAGACCAAGATGGTTAAATATTATGAACATCTATTTATATTCTATTTATATAACTCAGAAGATTATGATTCATATTAATCTTTTGCAACTATTTCAAAAGCAGAGTGCTGTTTTTATCAGAAATCTTAAAAATTAAATATAGTCAGCTCTGTTTCAAGTGGAGAACTGATTAATATTTTTTGGACTCCTCAACCATTTTTTAGACTCCTTCCCTTCCATGACAGGATGATTAAATTATGTACCCAAGATGATGAAATCCAGTTTAAGTACTCTATAATACAAATATGCAAGATAGGATTATAGCTATGAACTTCCTCCCATAAAGAAACATAATGCTTTGCATTCTCGTTCTTTTCTAAATTGGTTTGGTTAGTGTGGTAGGTAAGGACCCCTAGCAATGCTCTCCAAATCCAACTATGTGTAGATTCCCACTTGAACAAGTATAAGCAGATTTATTCATTAAACTGAAGCTGTTCAATAATTCTTACTATTTTGAATCATCAATTTTAAGCATTTTAACCTTTTTAATGTGGAGTAAAAGGGAAATTGAAGATAGTTCTTCCTTATGTAGAATAGTAAAGTTTTGTCTCTCTTGGCATGAACAAAACTCTGTTTCCAGTAGACTTCCTATGTCTTCGGGGCCAGAATAGTGAAATTTTCTCATTTTAAAACCAATTATGGCAAAGAGAAATGTCATTTATTCAAATGATTATTCATTCGTTTGGTATTTACCCTTCCTAGATCACTTGGTTTGGGTCTTTTATTTTAAAATGTCATGATTTTATGATTAAAGAAAGGTGTTTCAGGGATTGGAGGACAAAATTAATGTTCAGTCAAGTGCAGGAAATAGTAATGCCAACCTAGCATTCCAGTTTCTACATAACTCTTGCCTCTCCAAAACAATGGCAAGTTGTATGGGCTAAATACATAATTAAAAATAGTAAAAAAAAAGTCTAAACACATTAAAGTTTAGTAAATCTTACTACTGTTTAACACCATTAACAAATAATTGAAAATTATTAAAATAGATTATTTATTTAACCAAATAAGAAAATTGTGTGAGATAAAGGGAAAGATAATGGTTGTGAAATAATAGAAAAAAAAAGGGTTTTTGTTTACTTTTTGGTTGTTTTCTTTTGAGGAAATCCAAGAATTTATAACATTACAGGGCTCTCCCATCTAGTTTTCCTATTTCCAAATCCTTAGATGTATGTATTTAACAATGTCTGGATACAGACATGAGGAAAGTCTAAAGGAGTCATGGTAGGAGCATGCTTGACAGGGGATTTGGAAAATACAGATGATATAAAGGAAGAAATGGAAAGTGGTTGTCTACTTGGAGATGAGAGAATATGGTCAATATAGAAAGATAAAACATATGACAGACAAAAAGTAACAAAGGTGTTGGATAAAGCCTCAAGGATCTATTTAGTTTGTATTTATCTAAAATTGTATGTAATAAAGACATGAATGGAAACACATACATTGACACCCACACACAAACACACTCACCAGCTTAAATGGAGTTATTGTACTTGGGTTGACAATGCTTCACACAAGAACTAAATCTGAGTACCAGGCATGATTGATCTCTTTTCCTGTAGTTGGGCAGCATAGACTAAATGTAGGCTATAGATGCTGCCCTTGCTTTTTTTACCTAGAGGTTAAAAGTAAATCTGTATTGCTTAATAAATCACACATTTCAGGCACAGGACTCAGAACATTCTATATGGATCTAGACCCCTTCCTGAAGTCTTATTTCCATAGTAATTTCTAGCACTGTGGAAACTGCCATATAAGAGAAGAAATTACAAACCACAGCAATGACTAGAATGTGATGATAATCCCTAAAAGTTCAATAACAGCACTCACATATTGGTCATAAGTACTACTCAATAGAAGGAAAATTATTGTTGAAACAGAAACCTAGTCAACAATCCCAGCCTGAACTAATGGTGTCATGAATCTTAGAAGAAAATCTACCTCTGCCAATTTGCAAGACCAGCATAATCCCTAGCTACTGTCTAAATCTTATCCTTATACCAATAAATAAGAGCAGCCTACATCTCTTAACAATGTAACTCTCCTGTAGCAAATGGAAACCAATACAGAATATGGGAACTGAGCAGGATGCAGAGATGAACAGAGTATAGGGAGACCAACCACATTAGGCATTTAGACATCTGCAGTGCAGTTTTGCTTCTATGGCAAGCAAGTGTAGGTGGCTGGTTGTGGGTGTAAGACGCTGAATACCAGGAATCATGCTGGGAAACTGTTTCTTCTACAAATGACTGCATTAAGAAGGGAAACTGAACAATGATAATATCCACATAGATTCTAATGCATATGCAGAAAATCTTTTAGGCACCCAACCCCTAGACAAACAATTAATGGTAATCAATGAGTGGTAATACAGAGAATTTACCGTTCTCAGGCTCCTAATTAGTTATTTAATAAAAAGTTGGTAGCTCTGAAACCATATACTCAAAAACAACAAAATATTCAGCAATTTGCATTTATATTCACATATTTGTGCATCTTTATGTGGGTATCTATGTATTAATGTATTTACAAAGAATAATATGGTAGAATGGATTAAATAGAAAGAATTCTGAACATATATATATTATATGATGTATATTATATTATATATATATTATATATATATGTATAAAATGAAATAAGTTCTAATTAAATAACATGGCTAGAATCTAATTGAATGATAAGAAAAATAACAGAGGCAGTTATATTTGACAGATGATTTTAAAATGCATAGATGAATACAGAATAATGTGTGCTATTTGAAAACATTCCAACATCAGCATACACTAAGGAGCCAGTGTTCAGAGGACCTTGAGCGCCACTGGTGCTTATTGACAATCAAATATAATATATGACTGAAGTATGTGAAAGTGGACTTTAATGATGGTAATTGTCCTTTATTCTTAATATTTCCATACTCTGTCTATCTGACACAGAAAAGGTCCTATCATACAACTGTTGTATTTGAAGTAGAGAAAACCCTGGTTGAATTAAGTCCTGAATGAATGTGTGCTGTTGACATAAGCTGGTAATGTCAAGGACCCCAAAGCCTCAGATTTATGGAATAATGGCAAAGTCCACTCCCCAGAACAGAGGCTCAAAGGAAAATAGCAAAATATTCTATTCTTGTCCATGTGTACATGTGGAGAGTAGTGCAGAAAACATCTACCAAAATTTTCTAAACTTGGATGTTTATGGCCTAAAATCTGCTCCCCTTCAGAGATTACCACTCTCAAGATTAGCAAAAATTTTCTTACTAATCTAGATGTATATCATAACCCATGTCTTCTTAAATCTGCCTGCCATAACCCCACCTCTCTATTTGGCTCTAAATAGTAAATACACTGAACTTCTTGGGTGCTATGCTTTCTCTAAGAGAAAGCCTACACCATCCAATCCCTGTTTTCTGTTTGTGTATCTGCTTGTGTTTGTGTTTATTTCATTTTATTACCACTCAAGTCAGGCTGTTCCCTTGAGCTATGCTGGATGCAGATAAATAAAATGGCCTACCATACACCCAGTACCAGGACTTTGATAAGTAAACGAGAGCATGAATTGAAGGTTCAAGCTGCTTTAAAATCAGTAGTAGTAAAAAATACATGTTTCAGGTCACCATTAGAGTTGTTCACTAGGGATAAAATATCTTTATTGGTTTTACAACAAAATAAAAAATTTTATCTATAAAAATAGAAGAAAACTTTTTTAAGAGAAATAACTGTAATCTAATTGGTAGTTAAAAGAGATTTAGAAGTTACCTTAGTTAAATATCAAATAACTTGAGGAAATATTATTATTCCCAGTGAAAGAAGTAATAATCTTCTCTAGATTAAGAATACAACCAAGTTTGTAGAGATTTTTCTCTGGTCATGCTCAGTTGACTGTTGTTAAATATATACCTTGTGTTCTTCACATACCATTATTTCTTCTCCTATCACTATTCTCAAATGTCATATAGGTAAAACACAAATTTGTAATTGTCCTTGTAATGTTCACCTTCTTTTTGAATCAGCTTTCACTTCCATGTAGCTGGGATCATGTTCTTGTTTGCACACATTGCTAAGATCAGGGAATGTTAGGACTCAGATTAGAACTGTGTCTGAACCTCAATGCATTTATTTCTTAACCTCCTACATGAAGTTCAAAATAGGGTGTGACCCAACAGATTCCTTTTGTGTGTGTCTTAACATGACTGGAAACTGTGTCTAGATATCTATGAAAAGTGTTCTGAACCCCAGTTGGATACTTGATGAGCCACACATTCTCATTCCTATGAATTTCTAAAACCTTCACTGGTATATATCTTTGTTGTTTTATACACAGACTTTATGTCTCATTTCTTTACTAGTACTTTGGAAACTGTTTCTGCATTCTTTTACCTTTGTGCCATTTGATATTCCATGTGGATGTTTTCAGAGCTATTTGCTTCCATGAAATTATTGTTGTTGCTTTGTTTTTGTTTTTATTTTATTTTGTTTTCTGAGAAGTGCGGTATTGTCTGTTGATTTCTACATCTAATTACATTACCACAATACCATTAACAATAAAACTAATTAATAAAATAGTGTTTCTACCTCTTTGTGTTCTTTCTGCCTTTCACCATGGAAAATTATATATGAACCAAATTCATAACTGACAGCTAAATTTCTGTCTCCCTTTATAGTTTTCTCAAATATCTTCACTTATCCCTTTAATTGCTCTACCTGAAGCATATAATCTTATAAAAAATTCAAATAGGGGAAAGACTTCTTTTAAAATAATGTTTCAATAATGGATTTATAATTTTTAGAAGTATCAATGTTCGACTGTGGAGAATCATTGAAGGCCTTGAATGGGATGATAACTCCGCTGGAAGACCAACAGATCATCGGACCTGTACTTGGTGGGTGGTGAGGATGCTGTCAGAGACAGAGACAGAAACCAAAAAGCATATACAGGCTGGACCAAGTACCTAGGCACATATGTAACAGATGTACAGCTCAGTCTCAATGTGCATCCCCCAACAATTGAGCAGTGGCTGTTCCTAAAGCTGTTGCCTGCCTATGTAATCTTCCCCCAACAGGGTTCCTTTGTCTGACCTCAGTAGAGCAGAATAAGCCTAACCCTGCCGAAACTTGATGTACCAGGTTGGAGGATACCACAGGGGTTTGGGCGTGTGGGCATTCTCTCAGAAGAGAGTTGGCAAAAGGAATTATGTGAGTGAGCAGAGATTAGGATTTAAATGAATAAATAAATAAGTACCAGAACTGAATTTCTGGCACATATTCATTTTAGATAAATCAACTCCTCTAGAAAAAAATTTAAACGTCTTTGTAATATTAATTCAGAGGTATGAATAATCATCATTCAAACTCATAAAACACAATTGATATACAGCATCAAAGTATTTTATATAAATAATTCTTATTAGAAAATGAGAAAAATAATATATTTTGTTTGGTAAGTAAAAACGTTTAATTGTGGTCAGTGTAAGATCATCAATAATGACATAAGCCAAGAGCCTATGCTTGTGAATTGAACACAGAGAAGGACTTTCTATCAAGCCCCTGTCAAAGGTACATAATGGGGTTGTAATCTTGAAACATCAGTGCCCTAATTGAAGTTAAAAATCCATAGGAAAACTACATTATTCAAATATAAATCATTAACACTTATTGAAAACTATTTCTGCATGAAGAGAATACCACATTGATTTGAGGAAAAATTATTTAGGACATGTAATACCAGAATTTAAATGTCAACTATAAAATTAAATGAATACTACAAATAATTCTTTTGAACAGCTTCAAATTTATAAGTATCCTCTGAATGTGAATGAATTCCTTCTATTCTCTTAAAGTAATGAAATATTTTGTGATTGACACTAAAAGAATTCACACTCAAGACTTATTAACCTTAGACAGCCTCTGATAAGTTCTCAATGTTCTGTATTTTGTTATATGTGATAACTATACAGATATATCTGCATTGATTAGGGGTTAGGAAGATGCATCAGTGGGCAGAAATCTAGCTGTACTTTCCAACAACTTATGTAAAGCCACCCATAAGAGCCCAAATATATGTAATAACCAGTATGTCATTGCTGAAAGGCAAGGGCAGAGACAAGAATCAACAGAAAATAAGAAAAGGGTGCCTAAATTGGGATAAGCTGTCAGAAAGAGGCCATCTCAAACAACATAGAAAGGTAAGGATGACACATAAATATTGTCCTCTGACCTCCAAATAGAGTGTGTTCATGCACACTATAAAATATGGCACAAAAATACACATCACATATTTTACATAAACATACAAACACACACACACACATACACACACAGAGATAGAGATAGAGATAGATAAAGAGAGAGAGAGAGACAGAGACAGAGACAGACAGAGACAGAGACAGAGACAGAAAATACATTACTCATTACATTTATAGTTTAAATGATTTGATATAATTTATTTAAAATTATAATAGATAAATATTTAACAACAACTAATTAATACAAAGGCTTACTTATTTTATCTAGGTTTCCAAGAAATCTCATCAGGTTAGTTTAAATGCATTTTGAAATAAAGATATAGTACATGAGACATTTTTAAACATTGTAACGTTGTTTTATATATTTGAGTGTTTTGCCTGCATGTATGTTCATGCACCGCATGCATGCTGGATGTTCAGGGGACAGGCAGAAGAGGCAACTGGAACCCTGGCCCTGGAATTACACGTGGTTTTCATCACAGATAAGATTCTGGGGATTTAACTTGGGTCCTCTAAAAGAGTAACCAGTGCTCTTAGCATCTGAGTCATCTCAACCCTTATAGGAAACATTTTAGAAAATATAATTTTATTCCAACAGTCAAGTAAATATAAGAAAAGTGTCTCAAAAAAAACTAAGGCTTACTGTAGTGGGTCGATCTGATGTTGCTTGTATTTGGTTGCCCCAGAAAGGAGAGTCTGCACATAAACACAAGTGATGCTATGAGATATTCTCCCCAAGTTATTTTTGATTGGTCAATAAAGATGCAAACAGCCAATACCTGGAAAGAAGAGACATAGGCTGTTTTTAGGTTTCCATGACTGGTAGTCAGAGGAGAACCATGAGGAGCAGGAGGTGAGTAGAAAAAGACAGTCTCTACAGCATAGGAGTCAAAAAAATGTAGCCCTGAGAGGTGACCAATTGGAGCTAAGGGCAGCGCAGATGAAACAAAGCAAGTAATAACTTGGGGTTAACAATAGGAAATAGATTTTAATAGCATAGAGGGTAGATATCTGCCCAGCTCTAGTACTGATTAAGGCTTATTGTAAATATAATGGTTGTGAGTGTCTTTTATCCAGGAATAAAACATTCAAAGGTGGTATACAAACCACAGATTGGGATTAAAAATTTCTACAACAATTTACAAATTTCAAAAATAGATTAAGGATTTTTATGCAAAGAAAGTCTTGTTTACAATTTTAATCTAAAATTTAATTTCTGATATTGTATGTGATAATTGTGTTGCTTGCGTTTTTTGAGTTTTAAGTTTGTTTCTTACTCATTATGCATACCATTTCGAGCTTACAGTAGAACAAAGCCAGTTTAAGATTTTGTGATTTTGAAAAATACAATCCTGTGTTTTTGATCTTAGCCATCCTGACTGGTGTGAGATGGAATCTCAGGGTTGTTTTGATTTGCATTTCCCTAATGACTAAGGATGATGAACATCTCTTTAGGTGCTTCTCAGCCATTAGATATTCTTCAGGTGAGAACTCTTTGTGTAGCTCTGTACCCCATTTTTTAATAGGGTTACTTGCCTCTCTGGAGTTTAACTTCTTGAGTTCTTTGTATATCTTGGATATTAGCCCTCTGTCAGATGTAAGGTTGGTAAAGATCATTTCCCAGTTAGTTGGTTGCCGCTTTGTCTTTTTGACAGTGTCTTTTGTCTTGCAAAAACTTTGTAATTTAATGAGGTCCCATTTGTCTATTCTTGATCTTAGAGCATAAGCTATTGGATTTCTGTTCAGGAAATTCTCCCCTGTGCCCATATGTTCAAGGTTCTTCCCTAGTTTCCCTTCTATTAGTTTCAGTGTGTCTGGTTTTATGTGGAGATCTTTGATCCACTTAGAATTGAGCTTAGTGCAAGGAGATAAGGATGGGTCAATTTGCATTCTTCTGCATGATGACCTCCAGCTGAGCCAGCACCATTTGTTGAAAAGGCTATCTTTTTTCCACTGGATGGTTTTAGCTCCTTTGTCAAAGATCAAGTGACCATAGGAGTGTGGATTCATTTCTGGGTCTTCTATTCTGTTCCATTGATCTACATGTCTGTTACTGTACCAATACCATGCAGTTTTTATTGGACAGCCTTAATCTCCTGAAAAAAAAAAAAAACTAGAGTAGCTACAGAATTTTTTTTTTTTTTGGTTTTTCGAGACAGGGTTTCTCTGTGTAGCCGTGGCTGTCCTGGAACTCACTTTGTAGATCAGGCTGGCCTCGAACTCAGAAATCCTCCTGCCTCTGCCTCCCAAGTGCTGGGATTAAAGGCGTGCGCCACCACCGCCCGGCCGCTACAGAATTTTGGTGCATAAAAAGGCTCAAAGAATTATAGCCTGTTATTCTACCATCTTATAACTTACCCGTAATATGTATGCTGTTTAGTAAATTAAAAGGTGTATAACTTTGTCATCAAAATCAAGTTTCAGAAGACAGGAACTCATTGAAAAAACACATTAAAAATCCGGAGATATGGAATTTCAATTGCATGAACATTTTGTGAAAAATGTCAACTCATGTTTCCTAATTGTCTTAAAGGAAACCAAGTCATATAGGATCATACCATAAACATTCATGCATATATTAGAAACAGCCATCTCTTTAATGGGTATGAGATGAAAACTTAGAAGTGCTTCCACCATTCTACCACCAAATAAAACTAGCCAACGCTAACATGCTGCTTGGCTACAAACCACGTTATCTCAACTGTGGTGGCAGGTAATGATCCGATCCTTTACTAGTATTATTAATTACAAGAAAAAGTAGTTGTGTGAATTATATCACCTGTAAAGTAGTTGTGTGGATAGTATCACCTATAGAGCAATTCTACAAAAAGTAAAACAATCTTTATCAAATATTTATTCGATTTTCAGATTAAAATTATAAAAACTCATTTTAGCTTATTGTTTTAGAAAATAAAAGATATATTCCTATATTCTCCAAATGGAATAAAATTATATTTTTCCCTCCTCCCAACTGCTTATGAGGATAATAGCAATGACCAGCTTTCCCATACTTGGGGTATTGGGGTTGGTTCTCAGTATCATGTATGCACTGAAGATGTGTGCCTGTTGCTTCAGCACATTCGGCATTGCTGAAAATGAAAAGCAAACATGGAAATTAAGAATCAAATGAGATTAGACAAGGCTTTAAATTTGTAAAATGAATGTCTCTGTAACATACATACTGATATTTGGGAGGGGGTCATTTTAACTTTAACAGATTGAATTTTTTCAAACTTTTATACTTCTTAAGCAACCTTGATTCAAGTGAGAGTCTTGATTTGTACTATTCTATTGTTTGTGGCATGAATATTCAGGCTTTTTTTTTCCTTCCTTCCAGCATGTTTTCTCTTCTTTGGTTCTCTTTGTGTTTACTGCTTTTCTCTTTTTCTTCTGTTTCCCTCCCTCTTGTTGTTTTTGTTTTGGTGTTTTGTTCCTGTCTTCATCATTTCTGGTATTTCTTTTTCCCTCTGGATTCCCCACGGACTGGATCAAGATGGTCCAGTTGTGCCCATCTCTTTCCTCCTCTTGCTCCTCTGATAGAGCACTCTTGGGATGCTGATACTGCCAACCTCTCATATCCTCAACCTCACAGAGGATACCACTCTAGGCCTCTTAATCCCTTACCTGATAATGAAGGGGTGTAAAATACCAACTTAAAGGCCTTATCCAGAGCTTGTAAATGCTTTTATTCTGCGCTGCTTTTTGGTTTCTTCATTTCCTTTTAGAAGATCCTTCTTATTTAGGGCATTTCTTGCATGTATCACAACTCAAGTGTTTGAAACTAAACCTATTTGTACTTCTGCAAAAGGAAACATTGACTTCACTAGTTGGTTACCTTTGATGAGATGAGCTTCAAAATAGCAATATTAACTGTGAAAGATTGCTAGTATCTGATTCAAAGTGCCTGTCTTGTAAATTCTGTGTGGAATTGTTATCATAGAGTTCAGTTTTGTCTGTTGATAGGTAACGTCATAGGAAAGCATATCATTGTGAATTTCACTCTGTATTTCAGACATTAAGAATTGTTTTGAATTTTATAGGATGATGTTACAGATAATAGTAAAATAAATAATTCCTGTGTATAAAGCAGCAAATCAGAAAAAAAAGGTTTTGTGATTTTTATGTTTCTACAAACATGGAATTAATATGTAGAAAGTACTTTGAACTGCAACTTTTATTTTAGTGATTTTTATTTAATGAAAATGTTAATTACATATAGTCTCCTTCTGCTCCCTTCTTTCCTCTAATATCTTCTTCACTTCAAAAATTTAAGGGTTCCTCTTCTCCACCATGTTTGTTGCATGTAGAAATAGACAACTAATTATAAAGCACATCTAGTTCATCTGTTCAGTGTTTCCTGCCTGTATTTGCTTCTAGGGCTAAATGACCAGTATTTATTGGATAACCCTCCTAAGGACTCATCCCTGGGCAAGACTAATCCTCCCTTTGGAAGCACTTGTTAATTACTTTTCATTCTTCATCTACTGGTGGAGCTCTGTGTGATTTCCTTTGTTTACATTGTTTTGTCCTCTGGTGATGGAATGGTTCAGCTCTTGCTTAGGTAGCCATGTTATTGAGATTTCATGACAGTAGCTCCCCTGTTATAGCTGGAATATACAATAGACAAGCAGACTTACCGGTCATTTTGCTCTTAGAACATTTCTGCCTCCTTTTCAATATAGTACATTATGACTTGAATGTAGGAAATGTGATGCATATGTATCAACTAGGGCTAGGTATCCAGTGTCAGTTCTCTGAATTTTGACTAGTTATGTCTTTTATTATTGGTTCCTACATTTCCTAAAGTATGAAGCTTCTTCGATGAGGACTGTAAGGGTGAAGTTGTAACAGCTTACAAGTAGCCATCCTGACAACAAGAGTCATAAGAGTTGGTAGGTAGAATACTTTACAAGGTAATCTACATATTTTTGATGCATATACAATTTCCATGTATTGTTTTGCATTTTTGTAAATCATCTGCCTAGATAATGCCTAACTGTATGTATACAGGAAGCACTTAACACTTTATTAGGAAGTCAAACTTATGTTAGACATTTCTTCACAACTCTATGCTAGTATATGTTTCTCAGCCATACTTAATATAGGGTAGACCAATCTAATCTGCTCAGCTTTCTAGGTGTATTTGTTCTGATGTTTGCTTTTTTGTGCTAAACTAATTTTTTTAATTTTTATTCATTTTTACTAAGAGTTTAAAAGTACAGGGCTTAGACCCAGTTCTTCTATTGCTGTTATTATAAACTGAACTGAGATGATTAAGCCTGTGAGTTAAGGGCCAAATAGCAAATTCATGGCTCTGAGTTTATTGTTAGGGTGTTTTCAGAGATTTTAATTAGAAATAGCTGAGAGTAGTTAATGGAGAACAGTCCAGATTACTTTATTTACATAGCTGGTTTTCAAAAACATCAGAAATCCACAGAATTTGACATTTAATGTTATTCATTCACTTGTTGTTGAGACTAGTCTGCTCCCAACAGCTTTCCCAGTCTTGGATTCAAAGAATTTGAGCATCTATGACTTACTCCAGTTGTGGCAAGACAGCCACTAGGTAAGAATTCCCTCTTTTCATCTACAGACATAATATTGTCCAAAGGAAGGGCACAATTACAGGTTTAGGACAGCTTGATTCTGCCGGAACAGAATAGGCTAGTCCTTAATATCCTGTTTCTCTAGGTCTGTCGGATGTTCCTGTACCAGAAGGCTAAATATATGCTCCATCTTCCTGACTTACTGGGGATGTGTAGGTAGACAGCTGTCTCTACAATTTGTCTTAGTCCTGGAAGCTGTGTTAGGCTTCCTATAAATTTTCAGTTAATGTTGGCCATTCTCGGGTTTCTGAAAGGGTTTAAAATCTACTTATGGTCTCATAGCCAACCATGACTATTTATTTTGAGAAAATATATTTGAAAAGATGATTTTCAGATAGCATACTATCTAAAGCCAGAACATAAGTTAAGGTAGAATAAGTCTTTTAATTTAGGATAAATGACAATGTTTTATCTTAATGACAAATGATGGAGTTGGTGTTAGGTCTATGTTATACTTTATAGATTACAAAATTGTAATAGTTGTACTCTATTTATATTTGAGAGAGTTGTTTCAGTTTTTTATTAGAACAGAAAGGGGGAAATGTTGTGGATAGGCCTGGTGCTGTTCTTGTAAACCAATCCTCTAATGAATAAAGGAGCCAATTACTGGGCAAGTAGGCAAGACTTCTAGGTTGGACAGAGGAAGAGAGGAAGCAGGAGGGAGTTAGGTCCTTTTGGAATGGGACAGCAGAGGAGTAAGATGCAACGGCTAGAGTTTCCCAGTATCATGACAGATCCACAAGGATTTGCCGCTGGAGGAACCAGAATTTAATAAGGCTTATAGGATTAGGTTTTAGTTGTTGTACCGAGAGATTGAGTTACCATTGTTTCTGAACTAACTTTGTGTTGCATTTTCCTTCATGTGGAGGCTCTACTGGGTTCAAGAGAGAAAGGTATAGTGGCAAAGCATGGGTTTGCCAGATGTTTACCACAAAGGTCATGGGGAACTTTAAGCACAGGGTTGGCATGGTTGCAACCTACCAGAGGGAACCTAGCAATCAGGGTGGAGAGATTATGGAGTTCTGAGTAAGAGTCTCCACAAGATAAAAACAGGTTGGCCATTGTCCTCAAGTGCATGGATGACCAGGCTACTGAGGCAAAGAGTTGGAGACACAAGCATGAGAATGTGCTGGTTAATTTTTAATATTTTCCACAACAAGCTTTTGAGGTGTATTTGTTTTGATATTTTTGTGCTAAATTAATTTTTAATTATTTATTTATGCATTTATTTATTTATTTATTTTATTAGAACTCTCCTATCCCATCCACGCTCCCCCTGTTTCTATGAGAGTGTTACCCCACCCACCTACCCTCTCCTACCTCCCTGCCCTGGCATTCCCCTGCACTGGGGCATTGAGCTTTCACAGGACTTTGACTAGTGATTGACTTATCAAGACATTGCCACAGCAGAAATTTTATCAGTGTATATCTACAAAAAATGTTAAATATTTATGGAGTGCAATATAGATGCTATACATTCACATTGTGGAATTATTAAATCAAATTATATAGAGAATACAAAGTCCTTGTGTTCACAGGTATGTACTAGGGAAACCAGGAATGTTAAATAAGATAGGTTGTCACTTCAAAGTAAGAAATATATAACCTGCTTTCTTCCCAGAAGGCTAGGAATGGAAGTAATTAATAGCCTGGTGACCTTTGTACTTCTCTATGACCAGTGGCTTCCCAGACTCTTACAAACAGAACCAGAGGTAGTTTACAACTTAGATGATCTCTGTGCTTACTGTATGACTGACACTATATCAGATCTTCACCAAGTAGGCCCTTAGGCACATGTAACTTATTTATAGTACTCATATTTAGAATCCATCTTTATGGAATATATATATATTTATATATATATATTAAAATCTTGAATGTAATTTTATCTTATTGTGCACACAAGATTGTTTTTAGCCAGGAATTTTTTCCCAAATTCTAGTATGCATAAATATGTCTACAATAAACTACCCAGAGTCAAACTCTAAACTTTTGAACCAATACAAGCTACTAAGTAAGTAATGCTGACCTGGACTTCCTTCTTGCCTCACACAGATCAACATTCTGCTATACATAGAGTTTGCAGAGACTCAACAAAGTGATGTTTTCATCACTTTATATACTTACATTTTTGAGATGAAATGTTTGAAACATTTTATTCCTGTAAATTTCATATAGCAATTATTTATTAACTAAATTTTCATGTTCTATCCCATCTTAATTTATTCATCCTATCCAGCTGAATCAACACTCCATTTGACTGCCACATTCACATTTACTTCTCTCTCACATACTGAAAATTGACATTCTAAATTATAGTGCTTTCAGTTTGGCATTGAAAAATGTCTCATGTAACTAAATTGATACAGTATAGTCTTTCTTTTTTGGGCCTAATCACCTTACCCTAATCTCCTCTAGATTCATCCAGGGATAAAACTCAACACTATTTCACAGTATTTATATACTACCTCCTTATTCGTTCTTGTTTTGATGAATACAAAGGATTAATTCATGTGTCAGCTATTATAAGCACTGTTGTATACACACTAACATACAGCTGTGTCTTCAAGATGTCAACTTTCTCCCCTTTGGATATATGCACATCTAAATTTGCTGGATTCATATGGTATCTCTATCCTTAATATTTATGGAAATCTCAACACTGTTTTCCATAGTAGCACTTCTTCCTATTGAAAACTGTGCACCCTTTTTACTATATCCTGTTCAACACACATGACTCTTTTATAGAATCCCAATGGGAATGAATTCAAAGGAATATCTTGTGTTTGTTTTGCCATTAACTGATACTTGGTTATTTTGAATACTTACTTCAAATAACTTTTGGCATTGTCATTTGTATGAATTATTTCTATTTTGTTTTCTAATTTGAGAAAATTATCTCATCAAGTCATTTATCCATTGTTAGGTCTTAATGGCATTTTCCTTGATATAGTTTGACTAATTTTACTTCAAATTGTATGAGTTATTTACCTCTAAAAAACATATGCCATCGTAGTGTTTTTTTCTCATTCTGTAAAATATGTCTATGATAACTCTTTCTTTTGCTGTTAAATGGTATTACAGTATTCTAAAATCATTAGATTTATTTAGTGTGTGTATGCACTCCTTGGTGTGTGTTTTTATGTGAACATGTGTGACATGGGTCCTGTTGATGGAACAGTCAGTATTGGTATTCCCAACTGAGAGTCTAGGTTATAATAATCTTACTTATTATCATGATTTCTAATGTTTTACTTTACTGTTCTTGCTTTTATATGTATAGCATATAAATCAATGAGTGTTTTGAGGACAAACCTGAACAGAATTGTTTTAGAATATGTCTTCTCTGTTTCTCACTATTTTTACAGCATCAAATGATAGCCTTAATTCTTTGTAAATCAAGAGATTTTCTCTATTCTCTTTCGATAGTGTTTGCATTTCTTCTGCATGGACTTGATATAAAGGACTAATTGGCTAAGAGACTAAAAAGCATAGCCTCTGTGGGCTGTTTGCTAAACTTAATACTATTTTACAATGGCATAATCCCCCAAGGAACAATTTGTATTCAATCTAAATTGAGACAGCTCTTTCTCAATTTAGAGGTTTTTTTTTTTTATTTTCTAAGTTTTTTTTTTTTTATTTACATTCCAAATGATTTCCCCTTTCCCGTTTCCTCCCTCCCCGAAAGTCCCATAAGCCCCCTTCCCTCCCTCTTTTCTCCATTCAACCCCCTCTTGTTTCTCTGTCCTGGCGTTCCCCTACATCCAGTCTTTCCAAGACCAGGGGTCTCTCCTTCCATCTTCTTAGAAATCTATTGATATATCATCCTCAGTGAGGTAACCCAATCACAAAAGAACACACATGGTATGCAGTCACTGATAAGGGGATATTAACCCAGAATCTCGGAATACCCTAGACACAATTAGCATATCAATAGAGGGTTTTTTTTAAGTGAGAATAAAAGACTGTTCTTCATATTTGGACTTAACCTGAAATTTTAAATTTAAATTTGTGGCAAATTCCCTTATTTTCAAACTAAATCGAGAGTGAATTTCTTATAATATGTAAAAGAGTTTGTTTTATAATTTACAAATTATTTAAGTGATGTTTGGATTGAAAACTAATTGAATACTAAAGTATGGGTTCCATAAACAAAACATCTTTCTGACCTGTTATTATGATCTCTATAATATTTATAAATGAAACATTAACCGTCTTTTAAATATGTTAGAAGCTTAAAGAATGATTGAACAATTCAGACTTGTTTCTCTTCCAGAGGTCTAGTAAACAGCTTCAAGAACCCATACCTAAGCTCCCAATCGTGGGGAATAAGATTCTTCTAGAGGATCTGATGCTCTCTTTTGGCCTCTACAGTCACTTCATGCTCATGGTACACATACATACATACATCTATACATACATATATACACATTGAGTAAAAAATGTCTTAAAATATATGAACATAAATAATTCTCCTTATTTTGAATATCACTGTATGAGCTAATTATATTTATTGGAATTATTTATTGCTATGATTCAAATGCACTATCTACTCTAGATAAATATTATCTATTTTTTATTCCACCTTTTTTGTTTTCTGTGTTTGTAATGTAACTGAATGACATTCAACACTCTATTATATATCATTTGTTCAGTTATAAGGTATGCTTTCTGGTATTTTTCAATCAATAATTTCCATGGGGTTTCTATACTCTTCAACACCACCCTGGGAATTCATTATTAAGTAACACTTTAGAATATTGTATTTACACATGTCTTCCTCTAGCATTTTAATTGATGTTTGTTTTACTTCTACATATATATATATATATATATATATATATATATATATATTTCAAGATATTTTTGCTGTCTTTACTTAGATATTGGTTTCATTGAGGTACTAAATATTATAATATTGTTAAAATATATTTAAATTAAATTAAATCTAGTAACATCCAATACTAATAGAGCAGTATATGTTAATATTTTGTAGCCTGTAAATAAAATTAACTGCTGGAATCTTAATTTTAAATATTTCTTGGAATGTGAGGACTCCTTTCAAAACTTATTTTTCTGCAAATCTCCAATATATTCTCATATTTGAAAACTCTCATTCCTATGTATTCAAAGTTTCTTTATGTTGTTGTAATAAAACACACTGACCAAAAAACATCTAAGAGAAGAAAAGGATTAATTTGGGTTTCTGTTCTAGGTCACACAGTCCATCATTGAAGGATTCCAAGGCAGGAATTAATCAGGACTGTAAAAGAGAAACCATGGAGCGAAGTTTATATATATATAAAATGTGTGTGAATTATGAATTTATAAACCATATCTTCTACTTTTATTTCTTAAGATGTTTTTGTCCGTATTCTTTTATAAAAGAAAAAATACATATAAATTAGGAACTTTAAGCTTTCTGTTAATTTATAATGCTATTATTTCTCTTTTCTCATAACTCTTTTCTGAATTATTCACATGTAGAGTATTATGATAAATTTGTTCAAAACTACATTGATATTTTCTTTTACATACAAAATTTTCTGTATATTCTACTCTGTATATGAATGCATGCATGTGTATGAAGGTATGCAGTTATATGTTATGTGTGGTGTGGGAGCTTGTGTCTATGTGTGTGATGTGTGTATGTATATAAGTGCATTTATGTGTGTGTGTGTGTGCATCTGTATATGCTACCTCAAGGTCTGTGGTATCTAGATCTCGTGATTCACATCTGAAATCTTAAGTCTCTGAGAGCTGACAGTCTATTGTAAGTTGACCAATATTGGCAGCATAGTGAGATATTTTCTAAATGAATAAACAAAAATGATTATTTTCCATTTTAATTTCTATTTTAACGTTTTTTCCCATAAAAAATTAATATCCAGATTTCCATTGAGCTTCATGAGTTGAAAGTTCAGTAGCAATATCTGTTTAAAAGTATTTACTCCACTGACATTAGTCACTATGTTATTTTTCTGTCCCCTTAGTCAAGAGTAGTATTTTTTTCTACTTTCTTTAACTTTCCATAGCAAAGCAATAGGCAGCATATTTTACCTTTTGAGTAATAGACATTTGATGTGTAACTAAAGAATTGAGGTTCTTTTATAGAACTTTAAATTATATACATATACATTTTATTATTTTATATCCTACTTTTTATGCTTTCTTTTTAAATGTGATTAAATTACTAAATATATTCAACAAAATACCAACAACATGTAGTTACAAATATTCCATGAACTATACAGCTTATACTTTGGGTAGAGACAATAAAAAATATTCCTGGTTTTGTATGCTCAGGTTTATGATAGCACTGATAACTTATTTTATCCTACTTTTTGAAGTTTATTTGCATGGTATTCAGCTAAATATTCTTCACATAACTCTATTGCCTTTCCTATAGTAGCATGCAGCTATCTGGATTCAGTAATACCTGGCTCACCATCATCAGTCGTCAATACGGAAGATTATATGATCTCTGGAGTTTGAGGCAGAAGCATAGAAATGACTTTTACATAGGTCAAGATGGACATGATTAAGTAATTGAAACTTTTTTGTTGGTCTCATTATGATATGAGATTGAAAGAGCCTGAGATTGTTACTTGTCATTTTCCTTAATGTAGCTTCAATGGCAACTCTTATTTTTTTTTTTAAAGCGTGAATCTTTTAGGATAAATATTAGTCATATGCATAACTCAAAAAATTAATTAAAATATATGCTCAGAAAAACTACAGCCTTTTTATAATTAGTTTAGTTTTAAAGTTAACAATATTTTTAGAGTTTAGATTTCTTCTTGAGGCGGTTAAAGAACAAAGAAAAACTTATTTATTACACATACACACCCCTAATTTATGTTGTACTACAGCACTATAATATGACCTCTCATAGATCATAGAGATTTATTTGTAGAATTACCTATGATGCATCAAGAATAAAGAACTCCATGATACTATTAAAATAAAAAATAGTTCTATTTCTGTTAAATCTTGTTCTATCTCTTTAACAGTATTAGTCCTCTACTTTTTAATAAATTTGGTGTAGAAAGTCTATTGATAATATGTAAATTCACACTTCATAGATTCATTTATTAATGGTAATTTTATATTCCCTGAAAAATAGATGTGAACAGCCATATATTTATATTATCTCTAAATAGGAGAAAGGAAAGCATACTATGAAGTAATATAAAATTCCATGTAAATAAACAATAATTAGTAGGAATCAGGATTTGATATCCTTGTGTTTGTTTCATTCATTGTGGTGATTTTTTTTAACCAATTAGAAAAACATGTAGCTTCCATGTTTTTGCATTGCTAATCAATACAATGGTAAATTTTCATTTTTTTCTTCAAAGTAACAGAATGAGTATGGCTTTGTGTGTGACTTACATTTACTTTCTTAATATATTTTGATGTTTTTCTTCTTCTCCCTACTCTTCACTTTGCCATAATGGAATCAGCTTTAAAAAGTTTCTTGGTAAGAGGTAAGACCCAATGTTCACTTACCACTCTCAGTGCTGGGACCCCATCTTCTTTGAAGCTGTGCAGGTTTTAAACGTGATGCTAGTCTTCATAAGTTCATATGTATGTTAGTCTTGTTCTGAAATATAATGTTTCTTCCATTCATCTGTCAACTCTTTTCCTAAAAATGTTTCTGCTTCCACTTTCACATAATCTCTGAATCTATGTTCAGTTGTAGGGCTATGTGTTAAGTTCCACCTACTGCAAGAAGAAGCTTCTCTGATGAGAGCTGAGTGAAGTACAAATATGTGTATAACTTTATGTCATTGTGAGTCAGTTTATTGCTATGTTCTCCTAGCAGAACATGATATCAGGATTTTTTTTGTTTGTTTTCTTTTGTTTCTTTCTTCTAGAAACATGTCCTATTTAGTCTTAGGTTGAGAACTTCATTAGCAGTGTCAGGTATGGACTCAATCTCATAGAGTAGGCCTAAACATCATCCAAAAAGTGGTTGATTAGTTTATTTTGTAACATTTGTGCCTTTATTCCTCAGAATAGATTTCTGTTGTAGGTCATATGGCTTGTGGCTGGGTTATAGTGATGATAATCTTCCTCCTTAATGCTGTTTTTTGAGCAGAGTGAATGATAGTAGAGGTACAGCTTCTAGTTGGGCACTGATTGATGTGTCCATGTTTTATGACATGAATAATTGTTGTCTTTAGCAATAGTGTATTACCATCCAGTGGTATCGAACAACAAATAACCTTGCTAACAGGCTGTGATGTCAGGGGAGCATCCTTTGGACCCCACTACTCAATGACTCAATACAATATAAGTTGTTCTTTATATTGAAGGCTTTACTTGATGGCATAGAAGATCTACTTGGGTACTTTCTCCACTATTAGTGACTCCATTTGGATTTGTTAATGTGCGTTTGGGGAGGTTTTTACACTAGTAAGTTTCTATATGATTTTTTGAAGGACATTGGTGGTAATTTTCTCTACCTATGTTTTCCCCCTTATCAATATTTTCCTGTCCCCCTTCATAAGAAATGATAGGATCAGATGACGAGGATGTGGTGAAAAGAGGGACACTTTTACAGCCACTATAAAATCTAATTGAAAATTCCTCTAGGAGATGGGAATTGATAAATTTCAAGATCCAGCCATATCACTATTAGGCATCTATCCAAAGGATGCTTCATTCTTTAAAGACACACTTCAACCATGTGGCCATTATTCTTCTACTCATAATAGGCAGAAACAAATAAAAAAACAACATATATGTCCCTCAATAGATGAATTAATAAAATAATATGTGGTACATTGACACAATGGAGTATTACTCAGCTGTTAGAAAAAATATGAAATTATTAAACTTTCAGGTAAGTGGATGAAACTAGAAAAATGTCATCCCGAGTGAAGTGACCCAGGCTAAGTAAGACAAATATGGCATGTCTTTGCTTATATGTGGTTATTTCTAATGAAGTCAAGTGATGACCAAGCTATCAGCTAAAGGAAGATAGGGATGAGGGAGGGATTATGGAGAGAAACAGCGAAAATTAAGGGCCATGTATATCATAGTATTGATAGAAACTTTCTAAAGTTCATACATACACAAGGGCAATATAAATGAAATCACAAATATTAGGGGAGACAAGTCCACAACTGGATACCCTTTTCACCAAATTAATCTTCCAAAACTGAGAATGAAACTAATGAGCAATCAGCCAAGTGAATCCCATAGGAACTATCAAACAATTGATGTTGTTGACAAGAAAACAGTTAACTCTCCACACACTGACAACAAGGCCCTATTGCTAAAGACAGTACCTACAAAACACAATGAAGATCATAACTCTAGCTGATGCCCATATAAAGCCTCCACCTATATGTGCAAGGGACTTTACAGTAAGGTGTTCTGCATGTTACCACAGGAGAAACATAATCACCAACCCAGCCACAAACCCTTTGATCTACAATAATGCTAGTTTTTGTTTTGCCTTTTGTATTTTATTTTTTTATAATTTTATTATACCTTTGAAGCCAGTTAATTTTATAATGAGATGAAGAAAGAGGGTGAATTCCAATGGGAGTTGAGGTAGAGAAGAACTTGGAGGAGTATGGAGAGGGGAACTGTAACATGGGTCTATTATGTGAGAAACAAATCTATTTTCAAGAAAAGGAAAAATTAAGAATTGTAAATAGAGACTAAAGGGATGACTCAGCAATTACAAGTGCTTGCTGCTCTTAGAGAAGGTCACGGTTCAATTTCCAGAACAAGCAAGAAAGATCACAATCATTTGTATCTCCATTCCCAGGGGATTTGATGCCTTCTCCTGTGCTCTAGAGGCACAGCATGCATGCAATCTAAATATAGGCAACATACTCACATACACATAAAATAAAAATAAGTTTAATTGTAAAGAATTCAAAGACGTTTCACTCTTTTAGAATATGCATGTTTTTTTTTTAAAGCTAAGTGAATCAAAACTGTATGCTAGGTCCGAAATCATGTAGTTGAAATGTATTTGTATATCTTCTTAAGGATAAAATGAAAATATAGAAATTGTATGTCTTTAGGTATTATAGGTTAATGGACAAAGGCAGAGCAAATAAAGTAACCTACTTAAGCTAGATAAAAGAATGTACATGCAGGGAAACCTTTTTTTTTAAATTGATATATTATATCTGCAAATAGTGGAAAAGTATAATTAAATTAATGTCTTCATCTTACTTGCATAAATGAGGCCAAATGGGACATCATTTTGAGTTGAATCATTTTCAGCACAATACAGAATGATCATTTTGTTGTTCACTATATTTTTTAGCCTTTTCCAAAACAGCTATATTCTTAGTCACCTCCCAGGAAATCTTAGCTGTAAGTAGCAGCTCTCCTGTTAGGTTTCCCAAGAGAGAGTAAGATTTTATCGAGAATGAATGTAAAGTAATGCAAAAGAGTTTGGCAAATCTATTATGAAGCATAAAATTGAAATGATATTTCTCATTTAAATTACAAACCTTTAGAGTTTGCATGATTTATCAGAGCATAATGGTGTTGCCCAAAAACACTTATGAAATCTCTCTGTAGAAACTGCACTTGAGATTATATGAAGACTGTTATCAGGAGATTATAATTTTGAAAAGTGTCAACTATTTAAAACATGTTTTTGGTTGTTCTTTTAATTTATATATTATTTAAATTAAAGGAGCTTAAATTTACTTAATATCACAGTGGCATCTTAAGTTATGCAGTGTTATAATATTTGTATTGCTGAAATAAATGCCATAATTGGCAAAAAAGTAACAAAACAGACAAACAAAAATAGAAAGATGGAGACAAAGTTGAAGATAATTACAAAAGGGAAAGCACATTTTTTTAAATTTTTTACAGTATAATTTTAAAAGAAGCTTTTGCAGTACATATCTTCTTAAAGATTGCCTTCCAAAGTCTTCTGTCTTCACAGAGATCCATACCATATTCTCATCATTTCCTAATCACAACAAACTTTGTAACAAAGACATTTCTTTTTTAATTTTTTGCAGTTATTTTTAACTAAAATGGAATCATGTCAGTTTCTTCTTTCTTTTTATTCCCTCTAGTTACTTCTAGGTATCCTTCCTCTGATGACCTCCATAGCTTCTTCCTTTTGAATTGATATCTGCTATGTCTTTAGTTGGTATCGTTACATTACACACACACACACACACACACACACACACACACACACACACACAGACACATTCACACACACACAGACGTACACACACAGACGTACACACACAGTCTACTGACTCTTTTCTTATTATTTGTGTCTATATGGTTTCAGAGGTGATGATTCCCTATAGGGTGACTAACAGGAGGGCTCATGCTCTGGAAAGGCTAACCTCCCTCTCCCAGCCATGACTGGATGCCTGCAGTTCTTTGTAAACAGTTGGGAACCTGTGACACTTTAGCCTATCATATTAGCCTGTCTATTGATATTGCCATTGTTCAGAACTTCCTTATCTAATTGGATTTAAGGAGCACTCAGCAGGAAAAGCATTCCAGGTTCTAGAAAATATATTTCTTATACTATAAACCTAGCCAACATCCAGTGAATGCTGAGGTCAGAGATCTAAGAAGAGAACCTTCAACTAACACTTTGCTACAGCAGCATATTTCTATATCATATCTTTATACCATAGATTGGTATAGCTTCCACTCCTTATCTAAGAAACATCTCTGATGTTTCTCTGATGACTAAGGATATTGAACATTTCTTTAAGTATGTCTTGGCCATTATAGATTCTTTAGTAGAAAATTCTCTATGTATCTCTATATCCAATTTTTAATTGGGTTATTTGATTATTTTAAGACTAACTTCTTGAGTTCTTTATGTTTGAGATATCATCCCTTTATCTGATCTAAGATTAGTGAAGAACTTTTCCCAATCTTTAGGTTGCCGTTTTGCAGGCAAATGGATGGAACTAGAAAATACCACCCTGAATGAGTTAACCCAGACCCAAAATGATATGTATGGTATGTATTCACTAATAAGTGGCTATTAGTCAACAAGTATAGACTACTCATGATACACCCCATAGACCTTGAGAAGCTAAACAAGAAGGAAGGCCCAAGTGAGGATGCTTAGATATGACTTAGAAGGAGGGACAAAATAATCATTGGAAGCAGAGTCAGGGAGAGACAGGGGCAGAAGATGTGGGGTAAAGGTGATCAGGATCAGATGTGGGGTGAGACAGAAGAGAAATCCACAGAGTCAGAGGAATGAAATGGAAATTTGTAGCTGCCAGGGGTGGGGGCTAGCCAGGAATTTCTAGAAAGCCCAGAGACTCAGGTTGGGGTCGAGGGCGTCTTTCAGGACTCAATGTGTCTTTCGCCGAAATGTCTAACAATGAGGATATGAAACCTGAAGAGAACACCTCTAATAGGTAGATAGGGCCCCCCAATAGAGTGATGGGGACATCACCCACATTCACTGTCTTCGACCCAGAACTATTCCTGTCTAAAAGTAATGCAAGGATGAAATAGGAACAAAGACTGAAGGAAAGGCCATCCAGAAACCTCATACCAGTCAGAATGGCTAAGATCAAAAACTCAGGTGACAGTAGATGCTGGCAAGAATGTGGAGAAAGGGGAACACTCCTCCATTGCTAGTGGTATTGCAAAGTGGTACAACCACTCTGGAAATCAGTCTGATGGTTCCTCAGAAAAATGGTAATAGTTCTATCTGAGGACCCAGCTATACCACTCCCGGGAATACACCCAAAAGATACTCCAACATATAACAAGGACAGATGCTCCACTATGTTCATAGCAGCCTTATTTATAATAGCCAGAAGCTGAAAGAACCCGGATGTCTTTCAACAGAGGAATGGATACAGAAAATATGGTACATTTACACAATGGAATACTATTCATCTATTAAAAATAATTATTTTATGAAATTTGCCGGCAAATGAATGGAATTTGAAAATATTATCCTGAGTGAAGTAACCCAGTCACAGAAGAACACACGTGGTATGTACTCACTGATAAATGGATATTAGCCAAAACAAACTTCGGAATACCCACAATACAACTCACAGACCATATGAAACCCAAGAAGAAAGAAGATCACACAAAATGTGGATGCTACAGTCTTACTTGGTAGGAGGAAGAATATAACCTCTGGGAAGTAGAGGGAGAGAAGTATCTGTGAGAGAAAGAGGAAGAGGGTGTGGGGGTAGTGGGGACGTTCAGATATGTGAGGCGATAGGTGAGAAATACAGAGGGACAGGAAATTGAATGGCGGGAGGTATGTAGCATTGGGACAAGGGGAACTGGGGGTAGTCACTATAAAGAGCAAGATGTCAAGAACCCAAGAAGTTCTCAGGACCCAACATGGAGGACTTTAGCTGAAATACCCCACAAAGGGGAGAGAGAAGCTACAGAGAACATATCTAGAGGATAGGCACAGCCCCCTGTTGAAGGATGAGGCCACACTCCTACCTCAAAAATATTAATGCAAAAATTCTCCTGTCAAAAGGAAATGCAGGGACAAAGAGTAGAGCAGAAACTTCAGGAAAGGTCATCCAGAGACTGCCTCACCTAGGAATCAATCCTGTCTGCTGACACCAAACCCAGACACTATTGCTGATGCCAAGAACTGTTTTACAGACTGGAGCTTATATTGCTGTCCCCTGAGAGGCTCTTCCAGATCCAGACCAATACACATGCTGCTGTACACAGCCAAACATTGGACTGAGTGTGGGGTACCCCAATGGGGAAGTTAGGACAAGTACTATAGAAGCTAAAGGGGATTGCAACACCATAGAAAGAACAACAGTATCAACCAACCAGGTCACTCAAAGCTCCCAGGGACTAAAACACCAACCAATAAGTACACAGTGGTACCCATGACTCCAGCTACACATGTACAAAGTATTGCCTTATCGGAAATCACCAGGACAGGAGTTCCTTAGGTCTGTGGAGACTTGATGACCTAGGAAAGGGGAACACTAGGCCACTGAGGCAGGAGTGGATAGAGGGGTGGGTGAACATCCTCATAGAGGCAGGTGGAGGAGGAGGAGGAAATAGGGAGCTTGTTGAGGGGAATCTGGGAAGGGGGATAACATTTGAAATATTAATAAATAAAATAATTTAAAAAAAAGAAATGGAACCAATGATTTAAAACTATCATTAAAATTTGATTTACTTTTCTTCTATAACTAATGCAAATAAAAATAAAGAATATTACATAATTATGCATGATGATAACTCATAGATACTCAATGCTAACAGCATCATTGATAAATTGGTGTAAGCATTGCAAATGGCGAAATGTCAAATAAAATAAAGATTTCTACTTCAATCCCCCAATTTCTACTAGAAAAAAATGGAAACTTTCTAAGTGAATTTTTGTTAAAAAAAGTATGTCAAATTAAAATTAATTAGAATATTCTTTTTTCCTCTCTCAATTTTGATAGTGAACATCCATTGGAAGTGAATGTAGGGGTATAAGAGTTGTGATATTTTATAAATTAGCTGACTTTCACATAAGTGAGATTCATTAAAAACTGACCATTTTAACAGTATAAGTTTTGAGGGTGATTCTGTAGTTCAATTAGTAGAGTACTACCCAGTACATATGAGGTTCAAAGCACTGAGTAAGAGAGTTGGCGTGCACACACTTGTAATCCTAGAACTTCTGACACAGAAGGAGAAGGATCAGTTCAAAGTTACTCTCTCTTCCATTGAAGTTTATGGCTAGCCTGTGCTATATAAAGACTTATGACAAAGTAATTTTTTAAAAAAAAATGTGTGTGTGTGTGTATGTGTAGGCTAGAGGTAGACACTGCATGTTATTCTTGATTGAGGTCCCCCTTAATTTTGAGATAGTGAATCCGGAGTTTACTCATTTATCTACACATGCTGTTCAAAGATTTTCAGCAATACTTTATCTGTTTACTATATCTATGATTATAGGCACTCACTGTGTTAGTTACATTTTTATTGATGTGAAATATATATCATGACCAAGACAATGAAAATATTTAATAGGGTCTTGCTTATGGTTTCAGAAAGTAAAACCATAATCATTATGGGGGAGTGAGGTGGCATGTAAGCCGGCATGGCACTTGATCATTAGCTGAATGATTATATCCCATTCAAAATGGCCCAAATTGACAAAGATATAGAGAAAGGGGGTGGGGGGAGACAGAGGGAGAGAGGGACAGATTGGCAAATTGGGAGACTGGGAGAATGGGAGATGACTGGGAGACCTGGAGACTGAACCTCACATGGCTTTTTCAAACTTCAAAGCCTACTTACCAGTGAAATATTTCCTATAACAAGACAAAACTTCTTGATTCTTCCTAACCAATCACTAAATGGAAACCATTTATTCAAATATACAAATCTATGGGGCCATTCTCACTCATCTACCAAACATGATCTCTCACTGAACCTGGAGTATGTTGATTTGTCTACAGTGGTAGAAAATGAGCATTAGCAATAACTTATCTAGGCACTCTTATCTCTGGGGATACAGGCACTTACCAGGATGTCTGGATTTTGGTAGCAGTATTAGGAATACAAGCACAAGTTCTCATTCACATGTAGCAGAATCATTATAACCTCATATGTTTCATTTTTTTCTACTGAATATCATTTATATATTTGTCTTGCTGGAGCTGAATTCAAACTAATATGTCTGCTATAGCTGGGTGAATATCTCCCTTAGATCCTGACACTCTATTTCAACATTCAGTGATCACCTAGTGAATTACACTCAATTAGTTATTTATGTATATGCTACTTTTATGTCTTTTACCTCAACTTCACATATAGACAAGTAGTATAAAAACCAAATGATTTGAAATGTAAATAAAGAAAATATCCAATAAAAAGAAGTTTATATCCAAATAAAAATAATATATGATTCTCTCTCTCTCTCTCTCTCTCTCTCTCTCTCTCTCTCTGTGTGTGTGTGTGTGTGTGTGTGTGTGTGTATTAGAGAGAAAAAAAGACAAAAAGAAACAGAGCAATGCAGAGAGAGATAGAGCTACTGCTGTGGAATCTGCCCAGACATGTGAGTAAGTATGGATATGAGAGAGAAAGAAAGTGCTTGTATGGGGTATGCACACATGTGTCTGTGTGTCTGAATACCTTTCATGCAAAAGACAGGCAAGAATCTAGCTGTCCTGCTTTGTCTTTATTTGCCTCATTCCCTTGAAACTTGTCTCCTACTGAATATTGAGCTCTTTGGGTAGCTGCAGTCCACAGAAATCCACCTATTTCTGTGCATTAACCAGAGGATTTCATGTGTGCAGTCATGCCCAATCATGTTTTACAGGAACTCTAGGGTCCAAAATCAGATCTTCCTATTCATTAGACAAGTGCATTTATGCACTCATCAATCTCTCTTTCCTAAATTATTTATTTATATGATACAATAACATGAAAGGCATGGGATCAATATGGTTATTCTAAAAGATAGAAATACTGAAGCCAAAAGTAATAATTGATTTTAAAAAGAACATAACCCAGCATGTTAGACATTAAATCTTAAATATTGATGTCCAAGATACTTTGAACATTGTGGTGAGGTTGGCACCTCTAGAGTCTTGGGAAGCATTGTTTCTAAAGTTTTGCATAGTTATTATATCAGGATGTTTTTCACACTTTCTGTAGCTTTTATAGCAAGCATGAAAAACTGCTGTTTGTTTAACCTTCCTTAGTTCTCAGTTGGAAATCCTCTTCTACAGCTCCATCAGGAAACTTGCAAGTAGCAATTTCTACAAGGATGAAATCCTTTGTTGGACTCCATAGTTATTGCATTCTGTTTGTGTGTAGAGCCAGAACACCATGGTTATACATGTTTCCTGCTAGAACAAGCAGGTTCCTGAGCAAATTTGAGCCAATGCTGGAGTAGAAATAAAGAATGGAGAAGAATCTCCAGGCAAGAATCAAACCAAAGCAACAACCAAAGTCCATAGACACATACTCCTAGGGAACCTTCTCTGAGAAGATGTCTTGTATGGCCTCTGTGCCTGTTATTGGATCCTTCAGGAGCATCATTATTCATAGTTTATATTATGAACATACTCTGTTTCATTCCCTTCAAAATCTTCAAATCTCTTTTTGTTACCGAATTTCAAAGTCTCTTGAAATGTGTAGGTATAAAGGAACTCTTCCTCTCTTCATTTGGTCAAAGAAGATAGTTATGACTTGAGCCTGGGGAGGGGAATGGAATAGGGGGTTTTCGGAGAGGAAATGAGGAAAGGGGATAACATTTGAAATGTAAATAAAGAAAATATCTAATAAAAAATCTCATGATATTTCAAAGCAATAAAAACTAGAAGTTTAGTTGTCAATTCCTAATCTATGTTGTGTGCTGTGCTAAATAAAACTATGATCATGAGCCATGCAGGTTTCTCCAAAGACAAAGAGTCATAAGGACATGCATTTAACACTTTCTAAAATAGATAATCTGTGAATTATATTGTTCACAACACCAAATACCAAAAATTGAGTATCAGTCATTGAGATCACAGACAGACATACATGATACAAATAACTTAATGAAGTGAAAACTAAAGTTTCTATTTATTAAATATTAGGAAGACAAAAGACATAAATAATCTTTCTATAAAATGTTATGAGATTATTTGCATTACCACTTTTATATGTGTAAGTATTATAAACTGGTATGTAGGTAATGTGCAAGTATTGCCAACTGCCATGGAGTTATCTGTGCTCTTAGAGCTAGTTTCAGAAGACTGTCTCTGAGAACAAAGATTGGGTAAGGATACTGAGCTCCATCTTTCAAAAAGTCCTGTGAGGGAATGACAAATATTTGATTGACTTCTTAGCTATACCCTTGCTAGTCTTTACCAAGGTAACATTCCACTGGTTTTACCTAGATTATTTCTACATTTCTAAGTAGCCTCTCCCCCCCCCCAAAAAAAACTTAATGCACATTAATTATTTTCTTTAAATTAAAATTACAGGATTATGACAATAAAAATATTCCCCAAGTTATAAACAAGCTAAATTCACCTACCAAGGGCAAACCTGTATATCTATATAGATTTTATCCTTCAGGGATGAGAGACCACAAGAGTAAATGTGGTCTTCATAATGAATTTACCACTAATGTGAATACTAATCTTTTTCTCCCAGGAGAATATTTCTATTGAAGGTATTATCATTGAGAAGGACTTTAATTCAGACATGTATAATTACATGATAGGTTAATTCTATTAACTACAAAATCTCTAAGGGATTTTAACATTTTTGACTATTAAATAAGTTTAAGTGGTCTAGCTAAATTACTAATGATTGCCTTTCATTGCAGAGAAGACTATTTGATAAATCTGCTTTTCCTTCTGGAACACTGGGACAAAGACTTTATTTGAAGGCAATCATAATTTATTGCAATTACATTTAATACATGGTGATGATGCTAATGTTATGTATAGTCTGAGATTTTCACAATAATTGCTTCCTTAGCTATTATCATTCTTGAAGGGAGGCACAAAGAGCCTACTATTAGTAATAAAACAAATAATGATAGAAAATAAATGGGATTCCTTATTCATAACTGCAAGTAAAGCTTATTTGCAGTTTTGATGGTGTCAGAAGAGTTTTCTTTTTCCAAGGCTGCTCTTATAAAAGACAAATACTATACTTTCTATACTTAGTGTGATTATTTAAATGTGCTTATTTTTTCTTTGTTACTCTCTAGGCATTGGTCTAGACACATTGAGGCAATTAGAATGGTTAGAGTCACTGAAGCTGCTAATTTTAACCATGCCTGAACAACTAATAACCCCTTATTTATAAACAGGAAAGTATTATATGCAATTATTTCTCCTCTCCTTGTATTACAGAAATTGCCAATTCATTTTAACTTTATGTATATCAATTAGAAACTAATTAAGAATAAAGCACAGGGTGGAAACCTAAGGTAAACTATGAATAACGGAGTATTTTGTCAAACAATTACATTTTTCCAGTTAAGAGTTAGGCATGAGGGCAAATATCTGTAACAATCTCAGCATGCAGGAGACTAAGAAAAGAAGAAAATACCTTTAAGGCCAGCTTGGGTTATAGGCTAAGTTTAATTTTCTGAAAAGGTTTTGCAAAGAAGGAAAGAAAGAAATCAAGAAAGCCTCACAAATATAGCTGGGATATACAGACACAGATGTTTGACTATGAGATTTCATTTCTCCTGTAGTTTAAACATTCATGAATGGCTCTAGTTCATTAAAGTAAATCTGTCTAATGAAAGGAGTTACTATTACACACTGTAAAGAATTAACTGATACTGTTGTGAGTGAAACTGGGCACAGAAGGAAAAACTTTCATTTAAAACATCATGACTTTGGGCTTTCTGCACAATGAGAAAATGATAAAATGCTAAGACATTACAAGTAAAGCTAGGTCTAGTAAAACATCTAAATGTTAGGTGTTCAAGTGAATAGCAGGAGCAAAAAAGAGAATTATATACCCCGTTAAGTGGACATTTGCAGAGGGAGCAGAAAAGTCTCCTTAACAGTAATTCACAGTAGGCTAACTTTATCTAAAACAGAAATGCACAGTGATAAGTAACAGCAATAATCCACAGAGAGAAATAAAGTACATTCATTAGAAAAATGCAATTGCTATAAGCATTTAATAAATGTGTTAGAACTGTAGCCTATGCACTAAGCATCCCCCCTCCAAAAAGCAATAACAAGCGTAAGGTAGAGAATATTGCAGATGTGAAAATGCAAAATTGTGATATAATATTTTGTGTCTCCTGTTTTTTATTTTCTTTCTCTCAGTGTTAGTAAAGACATGAGTGTCATTCTATCTTCTCAAAAGGAGCAAAATGACTATGATTGATGAAAGAACGTTCATTGGTTGTGAGGTGATGCCCAGTTGGGAGATGAAAGGGGAGGTCTTTCCCTTAGGATTGTCTTGTTTTCCAAAAAGAGCATAAGGTGACGACTGAACAGTGAACTATTAGGAAGAAGCAAAATGCAAACATTATATTAGCATATGGAGGTATTGAGTTTTATGAAGACCAGAAGGAAAAAAAATAAAAAAACAAGAGGCATATACTATAAAATATACAAGATTTGTACGTTAAAGTGAATCCTATCAACTCATGAGGAGGAATATTTAAGTAATTTACTTAAAACAACCAGTAGTCATCAAATATCTTTCATCATGAGGTATCGCGTCTTGTATATAGCTATGTGTGACATACTCTTAGAAACTTATTACTTCAGTATACATTCATTCTAAGTATTTTCTAATAAGTTTTGATCTGGTGTACTTGTCTCCTATATGCTATTATTTTTATAAGATTAACTGAGTGATTACAATTTCAATGTTTTAAAAATTTTAAATTCAAAGCTTGGAGGTAAAAGCAGATACAAGAATGTAGACAAAGTTGCTGTCAATTTTCAGATTTTTTTTTTTATATTTTTGGTTTTTCAAGACAGGATTTCTCTGTATAGCCCTGGTTGTCCTGGAACAGAAAGCCCACATACACGTGGAAACTAAACAATGCTCTACTCAATGATACCTTGATCAAGGAAGAAATAAAGAAAGAAATCAAAGACTTTTTAAAATTTAATGAAAATGAAGGCACAACTTACACAATTTATGGGACACAATGAAAGTGGTGCTAAGAGGAAAATTCATAGCCCTGAGTGCCTCCAAAAAGAAACGGGAGAGAGCATACTCTAGCAGCTTAATGGCACACCTGAAAGCCCTGGAACAAAAAGAAGCAAATACACCCAAGAGGAGTAGAAGGCAGGAAATCATCAAACTCAGGGCTGAAATCAATCAAGTAGAAACAAATATAACCATACAAAGAATCAACAAAACTAGGAGTTGGTTCTTTGAGAAAATCAACAAGATATATAAGCCCTTAGTCAGACTAGCCAGAGGGCACAGAGACAGTATCCAAATTAACAAAACCAGAAATGAAAAGGGAGATATATCAAGAGAAACTGAGGAAATTCAAAAAATCATCAGACCCTACTACAAAAGTCTGTATTCAACACAACTAGAAAATCTGGAGGAAATGAACAATTTCTTAAACAGATACCAAATACCAAAATTAAATCAGGATCAAATAGCCCATCTAAACCATCCTATAACCCCTGAAGAAATAGAAGGGGTCATTGGAAGTCTTCCAACCAAAAAAAGCACAAGTCCAGATGGTTTTAGTGCAGAATTCTATCAGACCTTCAAAGAAGACCTAACACCAATACTCTTCAAACTATTCCACAAAATAGAAACAGAAGGAATACTACCCACCTTGTTCTATGAAGCTACAATTACGCTGATACCAAAATCACACAAAGATCCAACAAAGAAAGAGAATCTCAGACCAATTTCTATTATAAATATCGATGCAAAAGTAGTCAATAAAATTCTTGCCAACCGAATCCAAGAACACATCAAAGCGATCATTCACCACAATCAAGTATGCTTCATCCCAGGGATGCAGGGATGGTTCAATATTTGGAAGTCCATCAATGTAATCCACTACATAAACAATCTCAAAGAAAAAAAAAAAACACATGGTCATTTCATTAGATGCTGAGAAAGCATTTGACAAAATTCATCATCCTTTCATGCTAAAGGTCTTGGAAAGATCAGGAATTCGAGGCCCATATCTAAACATAGTAAAAGCAATTTACAGCAAACCGGTAGACAACATCAATCTAAATGGAGAGAAACTTGAAGCAATCCCACTAAAATCAGGGACTAGACAAGTCTGCCCTCTCTCTCATATCTTTTCAGTATAGTACTTGAAGTTCTAGCTAGAGCAATTAGACAACAAAAGGAGGTCAAAGGGATACAAATTGGAAAGGAAGAAGTCAGACTATCACTATTTGCAGAAGATATGATAGTATACTTAAGTGATCCAAAGAACTCCACCAGAGAACTCCTACAGCTGATAAACAACTTCAGCAAAGTGGCCAGATATAAAATCAACTCAAGCAAATCAGTAGCCTTCCTATACTCAAAGGATAAGCAGGCTTATTTTATTTATTTACATTTCAAATGTTATCCCCTTTTCCTGGTTTCCCTCCAAAACACCCTCTCCCATCCTCTCTCCCCCTACTCACCAAACTATCAATTCCCTCTACCCTGTCTTGGCATTCCCCTATATTGGGGCATCCAGTCTTCTCAAGAACAAGGGCCTCTCCTCCCTTTGATGATCAACAAGGCCATCCTCTGCTTGAGCTTCCTTTGGTCTGTGAATTATATCTTGGGTATTCCAAGCTTCTGGGCTAATATCTACTTATCAGTGAGTGTGTTCTTTTGTGATTAGGTTACCTGTCTCAGGATGATATTTTCTAGTTCCTTTCATTTGCCTAAGAATTTCATGAATTCATTGTTTTTAATAGCTGAGTAGTATTCCATTGTGTATTTTAAATAGCATAGCATTGAATGTGTGTTATTATCAGATACTCTCATCAAATATACAAGAAAAGAAAAATGACAAGTAAGGAGGATAAAAAGGAAAATTTTCAGTTAGGAGAGGAAAAGAACACTAGAAAGCATAAAGTTGCATCCAAGTCATATGCTGTAAACACAAAATAATTGTTAATTAAACTGACTTTGAAGAGAAGCCTAAAGCATACACTCAAACACCAGGAAAGGTTCCTTGAAGGCAATATCCTACATATCAAGTCACTAACTTTCAGAAAAAAAAAAAAAACAATTGATATGACTTTATAGAAAACAATTATTTCAATGTACATAATTTCCCCATTTTGGTCTTTGGAGGGTGGGCAAGGTCCTTTCCACCCTGACAGATGAATGTGGCACTATCATACCAATGTGATACAAGTTTTGGAGATTAGAAATGTACAATATTGACAGGGTCATGGATACCTGGATTTAGAAAGCTGCATAAGGCAGAGAGAATATAGTAGGATTGGAGTCACTGTAAGAAGTCTCTGAATGGCCATTGCATAACGCTGTGAAAGAGAAGCCTTGGTTGTAGTGTTGGAGATTACAGAGCTATGAGATATCAAGCAAGGCATGCTGCCTAGGAGAGAGGAGCCAGTCTCAGAGAGATGTGTGCCATAGGCAGCAAAGTTGGAGAAGCCAATTAGGCTCTTTAAAATTGAAACCTTATACAGCAGGCTTAGAGTTTCAAGGTTTTGTAATTGCCCTGCGTCATGTGGCCTTCCTTTGGTCCAATATTTTCTATGTACCTATTTTTCCCTACTGAAAAGGTAATATATATTCCCAGTTATTTTACTATTATTATATTTATTTTTAATTTATGGAGGCATAGTTAAGAGATTGAATTGAAATTCTATCTAGAAAAACAGGTAGGTTAATTGTACAGCTTCACCTCTCTTTCTTCTTCCTCATATCCAATTCCTTAGTTTCATTCCCAGATGTACTGCAGAAAACTTGATATGACAACTCTTCTTAAACCCCATTTTCTGTGGATCACACAAATCTTCCCCATTTAAACTATTTCCCCCTACTCACTGCTTTAACACAGCCCCTGATACTAATAAAACATTTCCTGGGAACCAGAAGGGCTGCTGGACTCTAGAGAAATATGCCTCATGGTTGTTACTGATTGTGTTTTTACCTGAGGATCTAGGCATCTGTGTTTGGGAAGATTGCAATTCTATGTGCAGGTACCTGATCTTGTCTTTGTTTTGTGAGTTTGTGTTCCTGCTTCTGTTCCTGCCCTCTGTGATTCTTAGGAGTGTGATGGCTGTGTTTTGCCTGATAGAATCATCTTATTATGTACAGAAAAGGCCTTTGAAAAAGTCTAGCAGCTCTTCATAATAAAAATAGAGAGATCAAGGATACAAGGGGCATACCTAAACACAATAAAAGCAGTTTACAGTAAGCCTATAGCCAACATCAACTTAAACGCAAGGAAATTTCATTAAAATCAGGAACAAGAAAAAGTCTTCCACTCTTTCCATACCTATTCAGCATAGTAATTGAAGTCTTAGCTAGAGAAATAAGACTACTGAAGGAGAGCAAAGGGACGAATTTGGAAAGATAGAAGTCAAATAATCTTTATTTACAAATGATATAGTATACATAAGTGCTACTACAATTATCACAGGAAACTCATATAACTGATAAAAACTTTGCAAAGTAACTGAATACAAGTTCAATAAAAATTATTATATGCACGTATACAAATAATAAACTGAATATGAGTTTAGGAGAATAATACATTGCACAATAGCAAGAAATAATATAAACTCTAATTAGGTAACAAATGAAAGACTTATGATAAAAAAAATTAGCATTGAAGAAACCATTTGAAAAAGATACCAGAAGAGGGGACTGTCTCTCATGAACATAGATTGGTAGGCTGTTCAACATCCTTAGTCATCAGGGAAATGCAAATCAAAACAACCATGAGATTCCACCTCACACCAGTCAGAAGGGCTAAGATCAAAAATTCAGCTGACAGCATATGTGGAGATGAGAAGACAAACACTCCTCCACTGCTGGTGGGATTGCAAGTTGGTGCAATCACTTTGGACATCAGGCTGACAGTTGCTCAGAAAATTGGACATAGTACTACCTGAGGACCCAGCTATACCACTTGTGGGCTTACCCGAAAGATGATCCAACATATAATAAGGATACATGCTCCACTACATTCATAGCAGCCTTATTTATTATAACCAGAAGCTGGAAACACCTCAGATGTCCCTCAACAGAGAAATGAACACAGAAAATGATGTAACATTTACACAATGGAATACTAGTCAGCTATTAAAAACAATGACTTCATGAAATTCTTAGGCAAATGGATGGAACTAGAAAATATCATCCTGAGTGGGGTAACCCAATCACAAAAGAACACACAAGGCATGTACTCACTGATAAATGGATATTATCCCAAAAGCTCAGAATACCCAAGATACAATTCACAGACCACATGAAGTTCAAGAAGAAGGAAGACCAAAGTATAGATAGTTTGGTCCTTCTTAAAAGGAGAACAAAATACTTATGAGAGGAGAAACAGAGACAAGTATTGAGCAGAGTCTGAAGAAAAGGCTATACAGAGACTGCCCCAGCTGGGGATCCATCCCATATACAGTAACCAAACCCAGACACTATTGTGGATGTCAACAAGTACTTGCTGAAAGGAGCCTTATATAGCTGTCTCCTGAGAGGCTCTGCCAGTGCCTGACAAATACATAGGTGGATGCTCACAAACAACCATTGGACTGAGCAAAGTGTCTTCAATGGAGGAGCTAGAGAAAGGAATAATGGAACTGAAGGATTTTGTGGGACCCATAGCTACAGTTGCATATATAGCAGAGGGTGGCTTTGTTGGAATCAGTGGGAGGGGAGGCCCTTGGTCCTGTGAAGACTTGATACCCCAGTGTAGCACAATGCCAGTACAGGGAAGCGAGATGGGTGGGTTGGTGAGCAGGGGGAGGGGAGTTGGGATATTGGGTTTTTGGAGGGGAAACCAAGAAAGGGAATAATATTTGAAATGTAAATAAGAAAATATCTAATAAAAATTTCAGAAAAAATAATGACCATCCTACTAAAAGCAATCTACAGATTCAATGTAATCCACATAAAAATTCCAAAACAATTCCTCACAAATGTTAAAGGGATAGTTTTTTTTTTTATTTTCTAGTTTTTTTTTTATTTACATTCCAAATGATTTACCCTTTCCCGTTTCCTCCCTCCACAGAAGTCCCATAGGCCCCCTTCCCTCCCTCTGTTCCCCATTCAACCCCCTCTCGCTTCTCTGTCCGGACAATCCCCTACATTCAGTCTTTCCAGGACCAGGGGTCTCTCCTTCCATCTTCTTGGAAATCAACTGATATGTGAATTGTGTTTTGGGTATTCTGAGATTCTGGGTTAATATCCCCTTATCAGTGACTGCATACCATTTGTGTTCTTTTGTGATTGGGTTACCTTACTAAGGATGATATTTTCCAGTTCTGACCATTTGCCTAAGAATTTCGTGAATTCATTGTTTTTAATTGCAGAGTAGTATTCCATTGTGTAAATATACCACATCTTCTGAATCCTTTCTTCCGTTAAGGGACATCTGGGTTCTTTCCAGCTTCTGGCTATTATAAATAAGGCTGCTATGAACATAGTGGAGCATGTGTCCATATTGCATGCAGGGGAAGCTTCTGGGTATATGCCCAGGAGTTGTATAGCCGGATCCTCCGGGAGTGTCATGCCCAGTTTTCTGAGGAACCGCCAGACTGCTTTCCAGAGTGGTTGGTTGTACCAGCTTGCAATCCCACCAGCAGTGGAGGAGTGTTCCTCTTTCTCCACATCCTTGCGAACAACTGCTGTCTCCTGTGGTTTTGATCTTAGCCATTCTGACTTGTGTGAGATGGAATCTCAGGGTTGTTTTGATTTGCATTTCCCTAATGACTAAGGATGTTGAACATCTCTTTAGGTGCTTCTCAGCCATTAGATATTCTTCAGGTGAGAACTCTTTGTTTAGCTCTGTACCCCATTTTTAATAGGGTTACTTGGCTCTCTGGAGTCTAACTTCTTGAGTTCTTTGTATACATTTGATATTTTAAACTTCATATGGAAACACACACACACTCAAAGAGAGAGAGAAAGAGAGAGAGAGAGAGAGAAAGAGAGAGACTAAAACTACAAAAATCTATATATCTAAAGTAATCCTGAATATTAAGAGCACTGCTAGAGGTATCAACATGCGTGAATTGAAGTTGAAAGTAACAATAAAAACTCCGTTGTACTGGCACAGAACCAGACATGTTTGTCAGTAGAATTGATTTAAGGATACAAACATAAATTCATATACCTATGAACACCTGATTTTTGATAAAGAAAAAATAGAGTTTCACACTCTAAAAAAATGCAGTCTTCAACAACCTGGGTTAGTTAAACTGGATGGCTGCATGAAAAAGAATGCAAATAAACCCATACTTACCAAGTTTCACAAAACTCAACTTCAAAGGGATCAGAACCCTCAGCATAAAGCTAGATACACTGGACCTCATAGAAGAGAAAGTAGGTAACAGTCTTGAAAGTACTCACACAAGAAAAGAATTTCTCAAAAAGAGTAGCATCATCACAGACATAAAGATTAACAATTTATAAGTGAGACCTCAGGGAACTGAAAAATTAATGCATGGCAAAGTACATTGACATCTTGATAAAGAAGTAAACTGCAGAATGAAAAAAAGATTTCTATCAACTACCCAGCCAATAGAAAACTCTTAAGCAAAATATATAATAAACTCAAAAATTAATTATTAAGAAAAAATGTAGCCCATTTAAAAATGGGGTACAGATCTAATTGAATAACTCTGTAAGAAGAAACACAAATGACATTTGAAATGCTCAACATCCTTAGTCATCAGGGAAATATAAATCAAACTACAAAGAAATTTCTTCTAACAAACATTAGAATGGATAAAATAATTCAAGCAAGTGACAGCTCATGATGAAGAGGACTCAGAGCAAGAGGAACCGTCATTGATTGCTGTTGGGAGTACAAATTTCTAAACCAAATATGGAAACTAGTGTGGCAGTTCCTCAGGAAGGTAAAAATTAATCTACCTCAATTATATAGGTCCAGTTGTACCACCACTGAACATATACCCAAAATCCTGCCATAGAGCCATAGAGACACATTCTTACTACATCCATTGCTGGTGTATTCATAATATGCGAAACTGGATACAATTTTGATGTCCATTAAGAGAAGAATTGATACTATGTGGTACATGTACACAATGGTATATTCCTTAGCCATGAGAAAAGGAAATCTTGAAATTGTCAGGTAAATGTATGAAACAAACAAACAAACAAACAAAATTCTGGGTCAGGTAGCACACACCCAGAAAGCAAATATGGTATGTATTTGCTTATATGTGGATATTAGCAGCTAAGGCACTGATAATAAAGCAACAGTCCATAGAACCACAGAGGTTAAGTAGATAATAAGGTACTTGTGGCACAGAGAGATTGTGCTAAGAAAGGGAAATAGATATATAGTTATGGACGGATTTTGGGAGATGGAATAAAATGTGGAGTGTGATGGGAGAGATGAATGAAGGAGGAAATACGGTCAAGACAGCTATTATTAAGGGACATTTGATGGTCAGCATGAAAAACTAATAATAGAGTAGAAGCTATGTCTATATAATTGTGCATTAGTGTGTGTGTGTGTATGTGTGTGTGTGTATGTGTGTGTGTATGTGTGTGTGTGTATGTGTGATCTAAATGAATTTGTCAAATAACGGGAGAGACAAGGACAGACTGAATATATTTTAGCCAGTCAAGTAAGAAAAGTCTTACTCCAAAACCAACTGGACTACATCTAAGGGGCAAAACCCAGGGTGCATCTATGGCCTTCAATCATTAATGCTGGTGTGGTTTGTACACATACACACAGTGAGTCCTTGGCTTTCCATAATAGGGCTTACAGGAAAACAATTAGCAAAATGCTTAGTGGAATGGGATTCCTGTCTGTAGAATCAAGTGGCTCTCTTTGTCAATACCTGTTTCTTGTTTCTTCTCCTGGGCTCTTTTCCATCTGTTTGTTTATTCTGTCCTATTCCAATATGTTAGGTTTTGTTTTGCTTATGTTATTTTTAATTATTATTCCTTGGAGGTTCATTTGTTTTCTTTTTTTTTTTAATTTTTTTTTTTTTTTTGGTTTTTCGAGACAGGGTTTCTCTGTGTAGCCCTGACTGTCCTGGAACTCACTTTGTAGACCAGGCTGGCCTCGAACTCAGAAATCCTCCTGCCTCTGCCTCCCAAGTGCTGGGATTAAAGGCGTGCGCCACAACCACCTTCATTTGTTTTCAAATGAGAGTCAGAAAGGAATTAATTCTCTATTCATCTGATCTCAATATTTCTATGATGTATTTTTTTTCTATTTAGCAAATACATTTAATAAGCAAAGAGTATTGAACAGCGAAATAGTGTTAAGTGGAATAATTCTGTTTCTTATTTTGTACTGACATTAATTTTGGTATGGAGAAATAACAAATCCTCAAAGACATTATATTGTAATTATAATCAGGGGGAAAATATTGGAATTTTGAGATGCAGAAAAATGAAAGAAACAACTGTGTTGACACATGAGCTATTAGAAAGAAATAGGAAAGGATGCAATTCAAATCCTATACAGGCATCAATATCTTGAGAATAAGTAAAATGTATAAGCTTCACAAAATATTCATCTCAACCTTTAACGAGTAATTTCAGATTGTCAAAATTTCCATCACTTTTGTCTTTTAGTTCAGTTTTATGGCATTATCCTGATTTGCATGAAGAGCACAAGTTCTCATCTTTTCTGACTCCCCTGTCCATTTCCTCCCATGTGGAGCATTTAGAGCATTGTCTCCTGTGGCTCTCACCAGAGGAGTTTCAAACATGTGGCCAGGTACCAATGCAATGGAAAAGAAGTGAAATGCCTGTCTCTCATGCTCACCTCTAGATGTAGGACAGATACTAGGTCACAGAGGCAGTATTTATCATGAGCAGTAGAACTTTGAGAATTACCATGATGGCTGACAGAAGTGAGTCCCTATATCATTCAAAATGATCCTGCTAAGAAACTTTCCTTCAAATTTTAATCAGAATTCTTATGTTTTACTCTCTCTCTTGAATTCTTAGATGTACCAGGTAGGCCCCAGGCTTCAGTTTTTGTCTATTTCTCAGTATAACCCTTTCATCCAAACTACCATCTTTTTCTAAAGTACACTTCACAGTTCTGGTGTGCACAAGTAATCACTTAATATCATAACTGGATATTTCCAAAGAATTTGAACATTTTCATATTAAAATCAAGGCTTATTATCTCTCTTCAAACCCACTGTCTTCTTAAATTAGCAAATGCAGTATATAAGAATAAAACTCAGGTTTTTTTAAAATAAATCTACTACCCTTATATATGTGATACATAATTTTATTTGATTTGGTCTAGCTAAAATTGGTAACAAATTTACTGTATTTACTTACACTTAATAAATGATTTGAGGGTCATTATAAATGGGTGCTATTATTTCTTTTATAAGTAGGCACAAAAGATGAAAAAGATTTAATAATTCCCACAAAATCCCAGATATTAATGATGAGACATGAATTTATGATGTCTGGTTCCAGGCTCTCTTTGTTTACTACATCTGGCTGGTTTACTGCAAAGAGTAGTGGGTAAAATCCACTAACCCTCTCTTCATGATAGTTCCTGAACTATGTGTCAGGCAATTTCTTGGCTGTGTAACTTAGTAATTTAGTATCTATTCAAAGATTTAAGCTGCTGTTAACACATGGAAGTAAAATATTACAGGCAGACCTACATATCAGTTGCAATTATAAAGATAAAAAAACCTGTCATTTACATTCCAGATGTAACAATCTTAACATCCAGTATTAAGTATGGCCACTTAAATACACACACAGACAGACAGACAGACAGACACACACACACACACACACACACACACAGAGAGAGAGAGAGAGAGAGAGAGAGAGAGAGAGATTCAGAGAGACAGAGACAGAGAGATTCTTTTCTTCTTTTGATCAGGGAAAATGACTTTGCAAAACACAGAAAATGAAATCTGTGTGCTATCAAATGTTCTATCTCTTAAATGTTTTATTAAATGTGGAAAAAGAAAATAAATTAAACTTTGGATCTTCTCAGCCTATCCTCTAACGTTGTATAACACCAAACTATTTGTAACTTCATATATTCTCAACTTTATTCTGAATTATGTGAGCTGCATCTTAATAGATCTAAATTAAATATGTTAGACAGTTTTAGTTCTATTTCTCTTTCTTTCAACATTATTTTTTTCCAAAATGCCAAAGATCATTTCGAAGGGATTCATTTGACTGTTATTGAGTGAACTATTCTTCTGAATTATAGGACATCAACTAAGGCGTTTACATGGTTCTTTCAATTTATTCTTTAAAAATGCTGTAACTCCCTTCCCAAATCCAAGCCATGAAAAATAAATCATAGTGTGTTTATTACCTTGGGAAAACATTTTTTTTTGTAATGCGCATTCCTTTTAGACAACACATACCATCTCCTTTTTGTAAATGCTTTCAAGCAAATTTTAAAAGGGTACAAAAATATAAGTAATCACCATTTCTTTTTTAACTGTTTCATTTTGTTAGTAATGATCAATATATATTCATATTCAATTATTGGTTTTTACATTGTGAAATAATAAGACCTATTATTTTGGTTACTTTTAAAATACTGATGTGTCATTGGGAAAATTGAAAATTAAATTAAAATAAATTCTTTTCTGACTCTCTGCTAAGAATTTTTATATTTATAAGAGTATACTGTATTGGAATTAATATATAGACTACTTGTAAAACAAGGATTAATTTTACTTCAAGAAACAGATAAAATGTTATCTCTTCTAAGATAACGTCTGGATTTAACAAATGTTAACAAATCATTTCATAATTTTAATCATATTTGTAATATAAATGTTTTGTCACTTGCATTGATTAATGGATAAGGAGCTGAATTCTGTATTTGGAGTGATCATTTTGTTTTGGAAAGGATGCCTAAGAGGAACAACAGAGAAGTTGATAATGTTCTACATCCAAATGCATACATAGGTATTTGACTAGTTATGTCTGTCACAGAGAAAACTGTAGTGATACATGAAGAGCAGCTACTGTACTGTTGATTGAATGGTGCTTTTGATGACTGGTGATTCTTCACAAACCATCCTAGTGCAGAGTTCAGAGCTCTTCACATGCAAAGGGGAAAGTGAGATAATAAACACAATTCTAAGTGATTTTGTCAATTAGTTACTATTGACAGAGCTCCTTTCCTATTTTCACAAGGATACTTGTGATTAGTTAAACATAAAGGATGATGAAGTTTGATTCACAAACTCCACAAGATCAGATATTGACATGCAGCATTTCAGGAGTTTCTGCCTTGAAGAAATTTCAAGGAGAATCTGCTCATGTGTCTTCATCTAAGAACACTGCAGTCAGCTCCTGAGCTCTGGTTCTTTGAGAAAAGAATTAATTATCAGTCTTGGAACCATATCCAAACAACCAATAAAAATGTGCTCACCAGGTTCTATTCAGCATGACTCTCTGTCTCTGTCTCTGTCTCTGTCACTCTCTCTCTCTCTTGCTCTCTGTGTGTGTGTGTGTATGTGTGTGTGTGTGTGTGTGTGTGTGTGTGTGTGTGTGTGTGAGAGAGAGAGAGAGAGAGAGAGCTCAATTTGAGGGTAAGATGAGGTAGATTCCAAAAAAAGGTTAACTGGACATAGAGAAAATAGACATAGGAAATGCTGGACATAGGGAAGAACAGGAAGGGGTAGTGACTTAACTGAACTTCAATTAAACACATTTTAAATATACAACAAAGCGATAAGAAGCATTGAGCCCATTTCTAACACTTACAGAATTCCTTTCATCCTCAGACTGCTTAGCCAACTTCAACTAATTAATTAGGTGAAAGCAAATTGTGGGTTAGGGAACAATTATAAACAACTACCAGGTTTTGGAAAAAAAGTCTGTTCTTGTGTTTTTAACTCATTACTAAGCTTATGAGATGCTTTTCAATTTTAATGGCATTACTCAAGACTTAAGGGCCGTAGGAATGCAAATACATTGTGATATATTAATAATCCTTTCACTATCTAAAAGATGGCCATAATCTGTCCCATTATCCATTTCCTTCTCCCCAAACAACTTAATTCATTTCCTAAGAGCTATTGGGAGTTTGAAGAATAGAATGGATTTTCTATTTTTAAGGTGGGTGGTGAAGGAGAAAGCATGACCAAAATGTGTAGCATAAAATCCAGTTAATTTTACTGAGATTTTTATTCTCAGTATTTCACAGGATTAATACACTAAACAGAGGTTTTATAGAAATGTTATCAGGGCTATAAAGTTCAGAACCTAGACTCTGGCTCCCCTAACAATCTACACATATAGGAGCACGAAAGCTCCACTACTAGTGAAGAGAATACAACCTCTTGCCTGGGTGGAGACTTATCAGTCCAGTTAAACAGGATTAATCACCTACCAATGAGATCAGCACTAGTCAAAGGTATCAAGGCACTCAGAACTAAGACTATCTTTCCTTCCCAGAATCCTCAGTCACTAGTACATTTGTCAGTTTGCTTTTCAGAATCATATAAATCATCTCCTTTTCTTTCTATTTCTTTGTAAATATTTTTGAACACCTTGCATTTTGCAAACATTTTGTGCTTCCTTGCTCTTTCTCTCAAGACTCCATCTCTGGCCTGCACTGCCTGTCTGACTCCCACGCTGCCTCAACTGGAATGTTTATTTTTCTTCTTTCCTCCTCTCTCCTACTGAGAGCTACTGAAGTTTCCAGCTTGACTGACATGAAGATTTTTATTTTAAAGAATAATAAAATTGTCTCTGAGATTTCATTTGAGTCATTTCTTCCTTTATTAAAGAGACTAAATTCCCAGAGAGGAAACCTTGATTTCCAATCTATCTCTAAACTTAGTCACCTGTCTTCAGTTGGTCAAATAAAGAGGCAAAATATAGTGAAATGCAGAGAGGGGATTTATTCAACATAACCATATTTGTAATATTAAAAATTAAATAGTTTGTAAATCTCCATATTAGTTTTCTACATATAAAATTGATGGAAATAATTTAATAAACTAAATGTCTTTTCTAGTGTAAGCAAGATGGGCTGAGTAACCCAACTATGGCAAGAAACAGGCTGAAAATCCAATAGCTTCTCAGATTACTAAACTTAATGTGTCAGGAGTTTCAATCTGGTACTGAGAAACCAAAAGATTGTTGAAAAACAATCGGTATTTATTTCCTGTTAGAAACCTAAAGAATCTTGTCCTGAGGTCTTCAGAGGATGGTATCAGCAGCAGAAACAGGATGAGTGTACTCACCATTCTTTCTAAGCAACACTGTTTTCATTCATACATTGTATAGCCTGGCCACTGCCAGAGGTGTCAAACTATAGAAAAATGGTGTCACCTATAACTTAATCCATTTTAGAAAAGCCTTCATGGAACCCTCCAGATAAATGCTTCCTAGTTCACAGCAGATGTACTTGAATTATTGGTCAAGATTATCTATTAAAAGTCCACCAATTATCAGTTTGATGCTCAACTGTATTTTCTTATAATGCATATAATTTCCAAATGAGAAGGTAACAAGTTTCTAAGTCTGCCTAATAAAACCATCTGATACAGCCAAAATATACAGTTCTTGAACGATAAGAAAGAAGAGTTTTCTAGATAATTAGTTGTCTTTCAATACCCACAACATAAACATAATATGGATTTTTACAACACTTGATCATTCAATAAATGTTATTTTTCATGATAATGAAATAGAAGAAAATATACAAATACTTAATTTAAATGTATATGTATTCAAACACATTCTTGGCAAAATAGGAGAAAAGCGCTCATGGAAATTACACTTAATTTTTTACAACATTGCATATAGAAATAACTAATATTAAAACTATCAATCATTCCTTCCATATTCTGTCTACTTCAAGAAACAGGCTTAGTCCTTTAACTACAAGGGTTAATCTATACCTTTACTTGTGGGACATTATTGCTCTTTCTCACTGACCTTAACCACAAAAGATGGTAATACCAAGAGACATCTGAACTCAATACATATATTTCTTACTCCCATTGTGAAATAGCTTTCCAACTTCCCTATGGTATCTTCAGTCAATCATGCCTGTTAACACCATAATTCATTTAACTATCTGACTAAAGTGTTCAGATGGAAATCTCAGCTTCCAGTAGAAGAGAATATGTGTTCTGGCTGCTGTAAGACAGGCTGTCCTTCATGGAAATAGGGCTTCGAGGTCAGCATAGGATATGAGTGTGAGGAGACAAGGATTTTGCTAAAAGATAACCACACATGATTGTGAGTGGTTCAGTTCCAATTACTACCCTCTTTATTTCTAGATATATGAATCCTAATTATAGAAGAAGCAACATCACATATTGGATACTGATTTGGAGCATATATAGTAGCCCTTTGAATAACAGTCTAAGAGAGGAGCCAATCTTCCTTAGTTTACAATAGCAGAACCTGTAGTGGATTATGAACTAGTCACATAGTACATGAGATGCCTATTCTTTATGACCAAGTAATTTTAACATTTGTAGGAGGAAACATACATAATATATGTGAAATCGTTATAGTTCCAACCTTTAATGCCTCAAAAATGAATAATCACAGTAGAGATTATCTCTATCCCCAAACAATTCTTACCATAAACCCCATAAAACCCATGGGAATACTACATTCAGTTTTGAAGAACTCACTGAATTCTTTTCTAGCTTTCACTGAATAAATCCACATTCACTATGCTTTCTCCTGATCTTGATTCATTAATCTGCTTGGGCATGAGGCAAGAATCTTGGAAAACACAAGTTTCAAAGAAGCTTTTAAGACTGTGACCATTATAGCCCCTGAGTTAAGTCTACCAAGAACCAAAGAAGGCTCGGTGGCACTGAAAGAATCCATAGCAGGCTTTCAAAGCAACTGTAACGTAGTCAAAACTATAACTTCATTGAATAGATCACACGGAATTCTATTACCTCAGGTGCTTCAGCGTGGTGGGTAAGAGTCAGACTAGTGCATTCCATTAGAACAGGGGCACTGATATACTTTGGGGACTGAAAAGTAAATTTCATAGACAGACACAATGCTGTATGAGACACCATGACCACTGATAATATAAACCCATGATAGTAGTTTTAGCGTTTTATGCATGGAAACTAAGTCCATACCCAGAATTAAGTACTGATTTCATTATAGACTAAGAACTTCCCTTTACGCAGTGGTAGTCATCCAATGTAGTCAGTCTGACAACCGGTCAATGCCTCGTTACCTTGAGGAATAGTACAATGTTGTAGGTTCAATGATAATGACAAGTGCTGGCAGGTGTGGTAATTAATACCACCCATAGCAACATCAGCCTTTCTGAGAGGAAACTATGTTTCTGAAGTCATGCATAAATGCTATCTCTGACACCTTGGCGACTTTGTTTGTGGTCATTGGGCAATGTCAGGGATGCCTGGGAACGCTGCTAACAACTTTTCGCAGAATGGATCATCATATTTACTTGATTGTCAATTTTTCCCCTGCCTTGTTTGTTTCACTTTTTTAGTGAATATTTACATGTATACATTGATCTTCACATCCTTTGCTAATTTGCAGAGGGCTCTTTCCCTAATTGTCTTTCTTATCTACTTTCCCAGAAGATATTTTCCAAATTAATGACTGTCCATTCCAATTATTGACTATAGTCCTCACATCTCACACATACATGAACATAGCCACCTGTATGTGTGTGTGTTTACTAATGCACACACACATATATCCAAACACACACACACATATACACATATATATGTAAAAATACTTTAAAGATTGTCTTCAACTTCCAGGTCCTGAAATTAAAGTGGCTATAAAAATAAGGCAAGAGATATGTACAACTAAGCACTCCTTTTTTTTATTTATTTTTTATATTTTTATTAACATTCAAAATCATTTCCCCCTTCCCCTTTCCTCCCTCCCCTAAAGTCCCATAAGCCCCCTTCCCTCCCTCTTTTCCCCATTCAACCCCCTCTCACTTCTCTGTCTCAGCATTCCCCTACATCCAGTCTCCTTATTAAAGATGTGATCAAGCCCATCACTGAGGAGTCACAGTCTCAACTTTAACCTCTCTTACAAAGTGTTCTAAGAGGTGACATAACTATGTGAAATTTCTTCCTGGAAAGTTTCCTTTTGCTGAAACAAGGAATATATTTTTTTTCCCTCATCATCAGATTGCTGAGTAAACTTTAATTTTTGAAGCCCATTATTTTCAGTAGTCTTAAAGCCAAGGGAAGAAAGACTAGTGAAGGTCTTTGGAATAATTTTGCTTCTTTCAGAATGATTAAAGGAAGACAATATATATATATATATGTGAAACTTCCAAAATCATTGTGTAAAATTCAATAAATTATATGGAAGTATGAGGTTTTTCATAAAAAAAACCTTATTTGCACACAAAAAACCTTCCCAGTCCTTAAATGTCTTCTTGAAAAATGATGTGGTTGCAGCTCTAAATGATATTCCTAATTTCCTAATATTTCAAGATTAAAATGTGCATTCACCATTACTGAACCAGAAAAGGATTTGGGGTGAGGGTTAACAATATCCTTAACAATGTCCTTAAGTTACCCTTTGAAATATCTACCAGAGTAAAAAGCATTTGCCAAATAATTAAGACAGATTTAGAAATTGTTTTCCAAGCAATAAGTGAAAATTTTAATTGACAAAAGTAATTACTCTACTGAATTATGCTAAATAAATGAATAATATGCTGTATACACATGTCATGTGTTCACCATGGGACAAACCTTTATTTAAATTTAATATTTGGAAGAGTCTTTAAAAATATCTAGCTTATTTCAGAAATATAATGCATTCATCAGTATTAAATCAGTTTTAACTATTTTTGAGCAATAGGTAGACTTCACCTATTGATTGTGAAGTAAATCAATAGAATAAAATACATAGCAAAATTCTTTAATAGGTTATGTGATTAAAGTGGGAGCAAAACTAAAAACAAAATTTAATCAAAGAATCATGGGTACCTGGAATAGAATTCAAGTTCTGAACGAGCCACAGTGTTCAATTTCTTCATTACTCAAATAAGAAAATGAACATTGGAATTTAGGTAATGATAGTCACATAGAAATTTAATAATAGAAGTTAGAATATAACAATGTCAAGAGATGTTGTTATCCTTCCAGACTGGATAATATTTATGAAACAGGCAAGGGTCAGGCCTGAGCATATGATAGAGAAATACTTTAGTATCATGCATACCAGATAAAATGTTCTGTGTTATCTTAAAACCTAAATTTATTTAAGTTGTAAAAAAAGCAGATAAAATTAGTACATAATTTTTTCTTGTTTTCAGAAATATGTTGATACTGCATTGGTGTAGATTTTCTATGGCTTGCTTAGCCTCTGCAGAATGTGTCTCTGTTGTTCACAAATCTAACATTCTTGACTTAGTTTGTGTGACTCAACTTTTTCCATATATTGAGAACAACAGAGTTTTTTTTTAGATGTTTTCCAAAATAATATCTTTAAGTATCTATAATAAATTGTGTGGTTACCAAGGAGTAAGAGGTGCAATTACTAATGCATTTAATATTCGAGTTTTGATAAGGAAGTACATATTTGTCTTTAATTAATGCTTTATGCTAGACATACAAAAGCTGCAACTTACTGATAGGAGGTTGAGCATGTATGATGTTCTGTGTTCAATAGGCAGCAAGGGAAAAAAAACAAAGATGTTAAACAGGAATGATATAAACAGTCTTCAAAAATTGCAATGTATATAAAAATATCTATGGTTAATAAATTTGTTGACACTCTTGTGTCAGGGATGGTGAGACATGGGCCTGAGAAAAAGATCAACTGCTAATAACTGTGGACTTATTTTTAGAGGCCTCTTCTTTTTGCCTCTGTCACAGAAAAGAATTCTAAGAAAAAGCAGCATGATAATTTCCAGTTCCACCCACTTGCCTAAGAATTTCATGAATTCATTGTTTTTAATAGCTGAGTAGTATTCCATTGTGTAAATATACCACATTTTCTGTATCCATTCCTCTGTTGAGGTACATCTGGGTTCTTTCCAGCTTCTGGCTATAAGTGAGGTAACCCAATCACAAAAGAACACACATGATATGCACTCACTGATAAGTGGATATTAGCCCAGAAGCTCGGAATACCCAAGACACAATTCACATATCAAATGATGCCCAAGAAGAAGGAAGGAGAGGCCCCTGGTCCTGGAAAGGCTCGATGCAGCAGTGTGGGGAATACCAGGACAGGGAAGCAGGAGGGGGTTGACTGGGGAACTGGGAGAGAGGAGAGGGCTTATGGGATTTTCAGGGAGGGGGAACCAGGAAAGGAAAAATCATTTGAAATGCAAATAAATGAAGAATATATCTAAGAAAATAGAATAAATAAAAAAGAAAAAAAAGAAAAAGCAGCATGAAACAGAATTTTCTTCTTTATTATTATTTTTTAATATATATTTATTATATATATTCTTTATTTACATTCCAAATGTTGTCCCCTTTCCTGGTTCCCCACTCCCCCGAAAAGCCCATAAGCCAACTTCCCTTCCCCAATCAACCCTTCCCCGCTTCCCTGTCCTGGTATTCCTCAACACTATTGCATCAAGTCTTTCTAGACCAAGGGCCTCTTCTCCCTTTGATGTCTAACAAAACCATCCTCTGCTCCCTATGTGTCTAAAGCCATGGGTAACTTCGTGTGTACTCTTTGGTTGACGGTTTTGTTCCTGGGTGCTCTGGGAGTACTGGGTGACTCATATTGTTGATCCTCCTGTGGCCCTGCAAACCCCTTTGGCATCTTGGGCCTTTCTCTAGCTCCTCCATTGGGGACCCTGTGCTCAGTTCAATGACTGACTGAGAGTGTCCCCCCTGTATTTCTTATGAAGTAACAGAGCCTCCCAGGTGACAGCTATATCCGGTTCCAGTCAGCAAGCACTTGTGGGCATCTAAAATAGTGTCTGTGTTTTATAACTGTATATGAGATGGATTCCTGGGTTAACTTAGATTTTAGCTTGGGGCTAATATTCTTTTCTAGGGGGAAGAAAAGCACACAGAGACATGATTGGATGTGGGGTTTTAAGAATCTGCAGTGGGCTATGTGAATTTGCTGGCTTCTGAAATGACTATCAAAGGTTTGACAAACCTATCTTCTGTTTTGGTGAAAGAATGTACATGAAGATGAACATGATGGCTAAGACCCAAGTGTACAGAAGTTTATGAAAAAGTTAAGGCAATGTTAATGTAAATAGAAGTTGATTACTATTTGTAAAATTCATAGCAAGTATCTGGGAAAGGAGTAACCTATACAGACGATCATAGAGCCTCACTAGTTAATGTGGTTCATTATTACTTTTTTTTTTCTGGTAATAGCAACAGCATTACTGAAGCTCCTATTTATTAAGCACTTTATAGGTAGTATTGTCAATCCTTACAACAACATTACAAACACAGGTATTGCTCTCATGATTTACAGGGCAGCTACTGAGACTCTGGAGGCTTTGGGAACTTGACTAAGATCACACAGAGTTAAAAGCAGAGGCAGATTCCATGTCCTGACCCATCTGGATCTGAGCCTGTACTCACGCTTCTAAGAGAGAAAACCCTAGAGCATCCATATGGGTTATCTAAGTCTCATGCAAAATGTCCTCAATGACCTGCCAGGGTCCTTGAACTTCAGCATTCTATGTATAGAACTTCCCAGAGGGACAGTAGGTATAGTATAAGGAAGAATTCTCCTTCCTAGGGAGACGGATTGCACAGTGGCTCTCACCTCCCACTTCTTGTAGCAAAAATAGGGAAACCTCCAGATGTTGCATAAGCCAATGATCTCTCCCTCCACTGATAGCACCAACTCCATCTTGTTCCAGTGCTTCCGTTCCAAGGTACCATACACGACTGTACACACTGGCTTTGTCTCTCCATTACTGGTTTTCCTGAGAACCTGTTCTCTATCCAAAATTGGTGAAGTTTCTGCCCGAGAACCTGTCAGAGAATTCTCCAAGGGCTCATTATTAATTTTTGGTTTGTTAGTGATTATTTTTTTTGAATATATTCTTCATTTACATTTCAAATGTTATATGCCTTCCCGGTTTCCCACCTCCCCGAAAATCCCCAACCCATCCTCCCACCCCCTGCCTCCAATAATATGCTCCTCTACCCAACACACCCCCATGACCCCCACTCGATTTCCCCATACTGGGGCCTCTAATGAGCCTTCACAGGACCAAAAGACCTCTCCTCCCACAGAGACATTCCTCTGCCAATCTTTTGGCTGAAACCACTTGTATCCATTGGTTGATTGATGGCTTAGTCCCTGGGAGTCCTGGGTTGTCTGGTTGGCCAACATTGTTGCTCTTCCCATGGGGCTGTAAACCCCCCACCCCCAGCTCCTCCAGTCTGCACTCCAAATCCTCTACTGCGAACCCCGCGCTCAGACCAATGTTTGGCTGCTAGTATTCACATCTGTAAGATACTGGCAGGGCCCCTCCAAAAGACTGCCATAACAGGCTCCTTTCGGTATGCACTTCTTGACATCCATAGCAGTTTTGGGTTTAGTGACTGTTTATAGGATGAATCCCCAGGTGGGAGAGTCTCTGGGTGGCCTTTCCTTCAGTCTGTGCTCCACATTTTGTTTCCATAGTTGTTCCTATGATTATTTTGTTCCCTTTCTCAGAAGAAACAAATCACCCCCACTTTGGTCTACCTTCTTCTTGAGCTTCTTGTGGTCTGTGAATTGTAACATGTTTATTTTGAGCTTTTGGGCTAATATCCACTTATCAGTGAATGCATACCATGTGTGTTCTTTTGTAATTGAGTTATTTCACTCAGGATGGCACTTTCTAATTCCATCCATTTGCCTAAAAATGTCATGAACTCATTGTTTTTAATAGCTGAATAGTACTCCATTGTGTATATATACCACAATTTCTGTATCCATTCCTCTGTTGAAGGACATTTGGGTTCTTTCCAGATTTTGGCTATTATAAATAAAGCTGCTATGAACATAGTGGAGCATATGTCCTTATTGCATGTTGGAGCATCTTCTGGATACATGCCCAGGAGTGATATAGCTGGATCCTAATGTAGTACTATGTCCAATTTTCTGAGGAACCACTGTACTGATTTCCAGAGTGGTTTTACTAGCTTGCAATCCCACCAGCAATGGAGAAGTGTTCCTCTATCCCCACATCCTTTCTAGCATCTGCTGTCCCGAGTTTTTCATCTTAGCCATTCTTACTGGTGTGATTCTCAGGGTTGTTTTGATTTGCATTTCCCTAATAACAAAGGATGCTGAACATTTCTTTAGGTGATTCAGAGCCATTCGAGTTTCCTCATTCGAAAATTCCCTGTTTAGCTCTGTATCCCATTTTTTAATAGGGATATTTGACACTCTGGAGTCTAACTTCTTGAGTTCTTTTTCTACATTGAATATTAGCCTTCTATCAGATGTAGGATTGGTAAAGACCTTTTCACAATCTGTTGGTTGCAGTTTTTTCCTATTGACAGTGTCCTTTGCCTTATAGAAGCTTTTCAGTTTTATGAAGTCCCATTTGTCAATTCTTGCTTTTAGAGTATAAGCCATTGGTGTTCTATTCAGGAATTTTCCCCTGTGCCCATGTGTTCAAAGTTCTTCCCCAATTTCTCCTATATAAGCTTCAGTGTATCTTGTTTTATGTGGAAGTCCTTGATCCACTTTGACTTGAGCTTTGTACAAGGAGATAAGAATGGATCAATTTGCATTTTTTTGCATGCTGACCTCCAGTTAACCCAGCACCATTTGTTGCAAAGGCTATCATTTTTCCACTGGATGTTTATAGATCCTTGGCAAATATCAAGTGGACATAGGTGTGTGGGCTCATATCTGGGTCTTCAATTCTATTCCATTGATCTTCCTTCCTGTCTCCATACTAATACCATACAGTTTTTATCACTATTGCTCTGTAGAAGAGCTTGAGGTCAGTCATGATGATTCCCCCAGTAGATCTTTTGTTCTGGAGAATAATTCTTGCTATCCTGGGTTGGGTTTTTTTTTTTGTTTGTTTGTTTGTTTGCTTTTTTTATTCCAAATGAATTTGCAGATTGCTCTTACTAACTCTATGAAGAACTGAGTTGGAATTGTGATGGGGATTGCATTGAATCTGTAGATTGCTGTTGGCAAGAGGGCCATTTTTACTATATTAATCCTGCCAATCCAAGAGCATGGGAGATCTTTCCATCTTCTGAGGTCTTCTTCAATTTCTTTCTTCAGAGACTTGAAGCTCTTGTCATACAGATCTTTCACTTGTTTGGTTAGAGTCATACCAAGATATTTTATATTGTTTGTGACTATTGTGAAGGGTGTCATTTCCCCAATTTCCTTCTCAGCCCTTTTATCGTTTGAGGAGAGGAAAGCTATTGATTTGTTTTACTTAATTTTATATGTGGCCACTTTCCTGAAGTTGTTTATCAGCTGTAGGAGTTCTCTGGTGGAATTTTTGGGGTCACTTAAGTATACTGTCATATCATCTGCCAATAGTGATATTTTGACTTCATCCTTTCCAATTTGTATCCCTTTGACCTCCTTTTGTTGTCTAATTGCCCTGGCTAGAACTTTGAGTACTATGTTGAATAGATAGGGAGAGAGTGGGCAGTCTTGTCTGGTCCCTGATTTTAGTGGGGTTGCTTCAAGTTTCTCTCCATTTAGTTTGATATTAGCTAGCAGTTTACAGTATATAGCTTTCACTATGTTTAAGTATGGGCCCTGTATTCCTGATCTCTCCAAGACTTTTATCATGAAGTGATGCTGAATTTTGTCAAAAGCCTTTTCAGCATCTAATGAAATGACCGTTTTTTTTTGTTTTTTTTTTTTTTTTTTTTTTTTTTTTTAGTTTGTAATGTAGTAGATTACATTGATGGATTTCCATATAGTGAACCATTTCTGCATCACTGGGATGAAGCCTACCTGATTGTGGTGAATTATTGTTTTGATGAATTCTTAGAATCGGGTGGCCAGAATTTTGTTGAGAATTTTTGCATCAATGTTCATAAGGGAAATTGGTCTGAAGTTCTCTTTCTTGTTTGGCCTTTGTTTTGTTTAGGTGTAAGCATTAATATGGCTTCATAGAATGAGTTGGGTAGTGTTCCTTGAGTTTCTATTTTGTGAAATAGTTTGAAGAGAATTGGTATTAGCTCTTCTTTGAAGATCTGATAGAATTCCCCACTAAACCCATCTGGTCCTGGGCTTTTTTTTTTAGAGAATATTAACAACTGCTTCTATTTCCTCAGGACTTATGGGACTATTTAGGTTGTTTATGTGATCCTGTTTGTATCTGGAAAATTGTCCAGTTTGTCCAGATTTTCCAGTTTTGTTGAGTATAAGCTCTTGTAGTAGGATCTGATTATTTTTTGAAATCCTCAGTTTCTGATGTTATGTTTCCCTTTTTGTTTCTGATTTTATTAATTTGGGTAGTGCCTCTATTCCTCTGGTTAGCCTGGCTAAGGGTTTATCTATCATGTTGATTTTCTCAAAGAACCAACTCCTAGTTTTGTTGATTCTTTGTATGGTTCCTTTTGTTTCTATTTAGTTGATTTTGGTCCTGAATTTAATATTTCCTGCCATCTGCTCTTCTTGGGTGCTTCATTTTGTTCTAGAGCTTTCAGGTGTGATGTCAAGCTGCTAGTCTAAGTGCTCTCCAATTTATTTTTTGAGGCACTTAAAGCTATGAGTTTTCCTCTTAGTATTTCTTTCATTGTGGCCCATAAGTTTTAGTATGATGTGTCCTCATATCATTAAATTCTAAAAAGTTTTTAATTTCTTTCTTTATTTCTTCTTTGACCAAGCTATCATTAAGTAGAGCATTGTTCAACGTCCATGTGTATGTGTGTTTTCTGTTGCTTTTGTTTGAACTCGAGACCAGCCTTAGGTCATTGTGATCTGATAGGGTGCATGGAATTATTTCAATATTTCTGTATCTGTTGAGGCCTGTTTTGTGACCAATTATATGGTCGGTTTTGGAGACGGTAGCATGAGGTTCTGAGAAGAAGGTATTTTCTTTTCCTTGAGGATGGAATGATCTATAAATATCTGTTAGAGTCATGTGATCCATAACTTTAGTTAGTTTAACTCTATCTCTGTTCAGTTTCTATTTCCATGATTTGTCCATTGTTGAGAGTGGAGTTTTGAAGTCTCCCACTATAATTGTGTGGTATGCAATGTGTGCTTTGAGCTTTAGTAAAGTTTCTTTTATGAATGTGGGTGCCCTTGGATTGGAGCACAGATGTTTCGAATTGTGAGTTCATCTTGGTAGATTTTTCCTTTGATAAGTATGAAGTGTCCTACCTTATCTTTTTTAACAGCTTTTGGTTGAGTGTCAATTTTATCCAATATAAGAATGACCACTCCAGCTTGTTTCTTGGGACCACTTGCTTGGAAAATTGTTTTCCAACCTTTGACTCTGAAGTAGTGACTGCCTTAGTCACTGAGGTGGGTATATTGTATTCAGCAAAATGTTGGGTCCTGTTTATGTATCCAGTCTGTTAGTCTCTGTCTTTTTATTGGAGAATTGAGACCATTGATATTAAGAGATATTAAGGAAAGGTGATTGTTGCTTTCTGTTTTATTATTTTTATTGTTAAGGTGGAATTCTGTTTCTGTGGCTATCTTCTTTTGGGTTTGTTGAAAGAAGATTACTTTATTGCTTTTTCTAGGGTGTAGTTTCCCGACTTGTGTTGGTATTTTCCTCCCTCCCTGAAAGTCCCATAAACCCTCTTCCCTCCCCCAGGCTTCTTGTATGTTCATGAGCATCTCTTTCTTTAGGTTAGGGAAGTTTTCTACTATAATTTTATTGAAGTTATTTACTGGTCCTTTAAGTTGTAAATCCTCGCTCTCTTCTATACCCAGGATCCTTAGGTTTGGTCTTCTCATTGTGTCCTGGATTTCCTGGATGTTTTGGGTTACAAGCTTTTTGCATTTCACATTTCTTTGACAGTTGAGTCAATGTTTTCTATGGTATCTTCAGCACCTGAGATTCTTTCTCCTATCTCTTGTATTCTGTTGTTGATGCTTGCATCTATTACTCCTGAATTCTTTCCAAGGTTTTCTATTTCCAGAGATATCTCACTTTGTGATTTTTTTTATTGTTTCTTCTTCCATTTTTAGATTCTGCATAGTTTTGTTCAGTTTCTTCATTTGTTTGTTTGTGTTTTTCTGAAATTTTTTAAGGGAGTTTTGTGTTTCCTCTTTAAGGGTTTCTACTCGTTGACCCATGTTCTCCTTTGTTTCTTTAAGGGAATTTTGTGTTTCCTCTTTAAGGACTTCTACCTGTTGACTCATGTTGTCCTGTATTTCTTTAAGGGATTTTTGTGATTCCTCTTTAAGGGCTTCTACCTTTTGACCCATGTTCTCTTGTATTTCTTTAAGGGAGTTATTTATCTCCTACTTGAAGTCCTCTGTCAGCATCATGAGATGTGATTTTAAATCCAGCTCTTGCTTTTCTGGTGTGTTAGGGTATCCAGGATTTGCTCTTGTGGGAGAACTGGGTTCTGATGATGCCATGTTGCCTTGGTTTCTGTTGGACATGATCTTGGATTTGCCTTTTGCCATCTGGTTTTCTCTGGTATTAGCTGGTCTTGTGTTCTCTGATTTTGGCTTATCTGTCCTGTAAACCTGTGTATAAGTACTCTTAGGATTCCCATTCTCTCTGTGCACACAGGTATGTAGGCGGCTCTCCTGGGACACCAGTTCTTCTGAGCTCCCAGGCCTCTCTGCACTCCAAATGACCTAAGTAGGGCTACCTCTCTAGTAAGTATCAGGAGATGGTGTCTTCCTTTTGCCAGACCTGGCAAGATTCTGCCACAGCAGAAAGAGCAAATGCCCTGAGTGCAGCTGGTCTTTAGGAGGTATCAGGAGAGGTGTCGTCACTGTTGCAGACCTGGCAAAATTCTGCCACAGCAGAAAGGGCAAATGCCCTGAGTGGCTGGTTTTCTAGGAAGTACCAGGAGATGGAATCTTCACTGCAGCAGACCTGGCAATGTTCAACTGCCCTGAGTGGCTGGTTCTCAACTGCCCTGAGTGGCTGGGTCTCTCAGAAGTATCAGGAGATGGAATCTTCACTGCAGCAGAGCGGGCAAGGTTCTGCCACAACAGGAAGGGCAGGCCGTGGTGCGAGGGGGAGAAGGCCCGGAAGGGCTTGCTATTAGGAAGGGCAGAGATTTTGGGGGTTGCTGGGTAGTAAGTCCTGCTGGACCCCAGGAAGCAGCTCTGGGCCTTCTTAGGTGGGAGGGGTGTTCTTACCAACTGTCCTGAGTGGCTGGTTCTCTAGGAAATATCAGAAAATGGAATCTTCACTGCAGCAGAGGGGGCAAGGTTCTGCCCCAGCAGGAAGAGCAGGCCGCGGTGGGAACGGGAAAAGCCTAGGAAGCTCATTTTTACTTTAATACTGCTGTTTGAAAGCATCGAGAGAGAGAGAGAGAGAGAGAGAGAGAGAGAGAGAGAGAGAGAGAGAGAGAGATTCTGTAGACAGCCATCCCAGCAAATGCTGACAAATGTGTTGGAATTCTTGACTGCTACCTAGCAGTAGACTTCAGTCAGGTTACTCTTTGATCACATTTTCCTGTTTTTCTATCCTTCTTCAAATCTAATCTGAGTTTTACATTTATCCATAATGGAAAGCAAAAATTTTCATTAGTAATTAGTAATTAGAAAATGGCATATTTGTTTATTTCATACCAAAATCACATACTAGCTAAAATCTAACCTCTTCTATCTCAAAGGTCTTCATAGTTTCAAAACTTCAATTTCTCTTGGCTTGTGCTTTAGAAAACTTTGTTCCATTCTTCGCTGCAGACTCAACTCTCTCTCCTGACCCAAGATGTTTCAGAATTGCACACATTCCTCCAAAAAATTGACTTTTTGGCTATCACTGAATAAAGCATCTTTAAACAATTGATTTGATTCACAGCAATGTAGTAATTGGCTGCCAGCCTTCTTAATATGTCAGGTTGTGGGAAACACTTGTGCCTTTAAAGGAATAGCATTCTTGAAAGCTCAAGCTAAGAAATACAAGGACATGATAATAGCAGCAGTCAGTAACATGCTGAGTGTTAAGGACTTGGAATGGTTTCTCATAACTGCCTGAATATCTTATTTGAGGCTCGGTAGGAACCTTTGCATGCGGGTCTGTTAAGATCTGTTTCCTAACTAGAACAAAGAGGGCTAAGGCAATTATCTCACAAACCTCCACACCAGGCACACAAAGTACAAAACATTACCTATTCTTCTCAGAGAAAGCAGAAGGTTAGATTGTTAGACATGAATGAGGACTCTATTTGTCTAGGAATTCATCATGATTTTTTTTTCAATCCCTCTCTTACAGATTTTTCTGATGGCAAGTTATTGCAACTTATTATTTTCTCCTTTTAATTTTGTAGCATGTACACCAAGAACTAGACTGGCACCATCAAATATAAATAAAATTATTCTAGCAAACAAAACTGTGGGTGGTGTCTAAATTTGTATTTCTTGTCTCTACATGAAACCATAGAAGTTTTTAATGTATTTCCTTCTATTTTGCTCATTTTTCTTTTCTCCTGTGACACTCAATCTAGAAAACACCTGCAATAAAGTTGTGTTGTTCAAGAAAGTTGTGACTCTCTACCTCAACTATATCATTTTAAGGTAACATAACTTACATGTTGTGTTCTACAAATATGCATGGAAGACATTAGCCATATTTATTTCTTAAGAATTTTCTATGTTCTTTAGAGACAAAAGTCTCTTTTCAGAAAAATACACATCATGTAACTATGTTAACAATGTCATTTTAAAATACCATATGTATCTGGTTGTTTCTATAGTAACCATGGCAACAATTAAAATCCAGCAACACTTTTACAGTTTGTACTGCTTTCACTGTGCTGAGGGCTACAGATACAAAGATTAAAAATAGAAACACTCTCTCTCTCTCTCCCTCTCTCTCTCTCTCTCTCATCTCTCTTTTTCACTGCCTTTCTGTCTCTACTATCTCTTAACTACCCTCTCCAGGCCCTTAAAAACTTTATTTTTAAAAAATCAACAACAGAACATGAAAGTGACTGATTTGATCAAGATATATGTGTATTTAGCATGAGACTCTAGCTCCTGATGTTTCACAGGAATTCCTAAGGAACAGTGTAGAATTCTGACAACTCAAAGTCTATGATTGTGTTGAAGGTATAATCATTATTTCTTTGTAAATATATTTTATTATCAAAAATCCTGAGGTAATATTAATTTGCCAATAAAGGTGAACATGTGTGGCAAATTGTTCTAGAAGTGAGAGAGAAAATGTAATCAAAACTGGGGCATGGAGAAATGGTTCAGCATTTTAGAGCACTGGCTGTTCTTCCAGAGGTCCTGAGCTCAATTCCCAGCAACTACATGGAATCTCACAACCATTTGTAATAGCATACAATGGCCTCTTCTGGTGTATCTGAAGGCAGCTATAGTGTACTCATATGCATAAAATAAATGAGTAAATCTTTTTTAAATTTTTTTTATTGAATAGATTCTTCATTTACATTTCAAATGTTATACACTTTCCTAATTTCCCCACCCTCCCAGAAAACCCCCAACCCATCCTCCTAGCCCCCTGCCTCCAAGAAGATGCCACTCTGCCCAACCCACTCCCACCTACCACGCCTTAATTTCCTCATACTGAGGCATCTATCAAGCCTTCATAGGACCAAGTACCTCTCCTCCCACTGATGCCTGACAAGGCATTCCTCCACCACAATTACAGCTGAAACAATGTGTAACCCTTGGTTGGTGGCTTAGTTCCTAGTTGCCTTGAAGGGACTAGTTGGCCAACATTGTCGTTCTTCCTATGGTCCTGCAAACCCCTTCAACTCCTGTAGTCCTCCCTCAAACTCCTCCATTGGGGACCCCGTGCTCAGTCCAATGGTTGGCTGCTAGCATCTGCCTCTATATGTGTAAGGTTTTGGCAGGGCCCCTCCAGAGAACACCATGACAGGCTCCTTTTGGCAAACACTTCTTGTCATCCATAATAATGTTGAGGTTTGGTGACTCTTTATAGGATGCATCCCCAAGTAGGACAGTCTCTGGGTTGCCTTTCCTTCAGTTCTGCCCCACACTTTGTCTCCATATTTGCTCCTGGGAGTACTTTGTTCCCTTTCTCAGAAAAACCAAAGTACCCACACTTTGGTCTTCCTTCTTCTTGAGCTTCATGTGGTCTGTGAGTTGTATATTATTTTCTCTGAGCTTTTGGGCTAATATCCACTTATCAATGAGTGCATACCATGTATGTTCTTTTGTGATTGGGTTACCTCACTCATGATGACACTTTATAGTTCCCTCCATTTGCCTAAGAATTTCATGAATTCATTGTTTTTAATAGCTATGTAGTATTCCATTGTGTAAATGTACCACATTTTCTTCATCCATTCCTCTGTTGAAGGACATCTAGGGCAAGGATGTGGAGAAAGAGGAACACTTCTCCATTACTGGTGGGATTGCAAGCTGGTATAGCTACTCTGGAAATCAGTTTGGCAGTTTCTCAGAAAATTAGATGTAGAACTACCTGAGGACCCAGCTATATAGTTTCAACAGAATGTTAAGAATTTATATGCCACAATTTTCACAAACTAGAGAACACATATGATGTAGCCACCAATCTCAGTACCTTATAAAAGAAAACATGTTATTTCAGTGTGCAGTTTTGGAGGTCAATATTTTAAAATTAGTCAGCCACAGCTGTTGGCCTGATAGGCACGATCAAGCCAGGACCATGTGCCAATGAGATCATGTTAAGGAATAAGTTAAAGAACCCAGGAACTAAACTCATTCTTTATAAAATTTGCTCCCAGGGGTACTTACAGGGATCCCATCAGAGGTATAAAAATCTCTTCCATAGACACTATATACCTAACTACTGTATATCTGACCCAGCCTACTAAAACTCCCACATAAACCTCTGGCAGAGGCACCATGGGATACACACATAAGTTATAACCATAGCCTTTTCTTAAGGTAAAATTGGAAAGAATTCACTATGTTGAAAATGACACAGCTGCTTACTTGAAACAATTTGGTGCAAGCAATTTAAAAATCAATTTGTATATTTTAGCTTTAGAATATTTCTACTTACTTCAGTTTAATATATTTCATTTTGGATTCACTGACAAACCTAATGTTCTAGAGAAAAACTGTTATGAAAGGATTGTGAAGAGGGAAGCCACATCAAGGTATGTGAAACTGATACTGTAATTCATATATGATAATGTTAGGAAATAACTAAAATACAATTTTCTCATTATTTTGTCACAGTTCTTTCACATTTAATGAGTGTGTGGGAAGCTTAGGGCAGCATAATTGATACAGCAGCCTGGTATGTCTGTATCTTATAAGGAAACAGGTAAAAATGCAGTAATTTTTCTTAGACTCAGATTTGCCTTATGAGTAGAGATTATGATATAGTTCCTGAAAACAACTTTAATAATTAACCCAACAATTGATATTTAGCAGGCTCTAAGCAAATGACAAATACACCCAAGAACAACTGAGATCAGACATTGGTCTTTGAAGTCATATTTGCTGAACAGTGTTTACAAGGCACAGTGAGAAGTCATTATATAATCTATCAGTTTGAAATCTGCATTAGGCTAGAGTATCCATCTCCCAATGCTGGATGATGTTTTAGCTTTCAAGATACACAGAATCACTAAGAAGAAATAAGTTCCTGTTTCTGAAATTATTCATGGGCTTTTGTGCCCTGGTCATTGTTACTGCCTGGTGAAGATGTTGAAAGCCTTTCCTGATGTCTGTAAGGTCTGCTCCTGTCCTTGCCAAACCCTAGTATTTTCAACACATCTCTCACAAATCGTCTCTTCATGTGATGGCTCCTGACACCAGGCTCACTGCATGCCATCTATCAGCACTAGGCAGAAACCTTGGAACCTTATGAAAGGAAAGTCGAAGCAGGCATCTGCCTTAGGGAATTTTTCTGTATGATCTAGTTGTGCAATTATCTCATAAGCTCCAGTGCTATCCTTCTGTGGAACAGCCTTTCCAGTCTTCCATTGCTGCTGTAGAAGAGAGACCTCAAGAAGCCTTTGTGGAAGGAGAATGCTGACTACTCCTTCTTGCCTCCCAAGTGTTTGTGAACACCAGAGGGTGAGAAAGTGGGCAGCAAGTCCACCATGCAAAGTGACCCTGAAAATATAGCCCACTTAGATCACCACGAATCAGCTTTTTACTCTGGTTGGTAATTGTTTAAGGTATGGAAGACTCAAGCATACAAAAATCCTAACACCAACCCCTCTTGTCCTGTGTCCATGCCCATGTGCTGGTTCCTGAATGGCTATAGCGAAAAGAGATTTTCTATAGAATTTATTGCTAACTTTTTGGCTACCTCCTCAACAACTGTGCAATAAACCTTATGAATTAATTTCAAAAGGAAGTAGTAAGAAAATGCATACATAGACAATATAAGGATGGATTCATGCATATATACATGGATAGATGAATGATGAGAAGAAATTTATCAGCAGAATTGGCTCATAACCTAATTGAGACTGTGAATTTTCAAATCATATGGGAAATCATATGCTAACTGGAAACAGTGGAACATTGGTTGGTAATGTGGTTGAGTCCAAGTCTCAAGGATTACATGCCAGTAGTCTGTAACTCTCAGTCAAAGATAAAAGGACAGATAACCCATATCAATGTCTTCTGCCTAAGTGTACTAGAGTCCACAGGTCAGAGATTCTGCAATTATGAAATCCAAGGACAGGAGGAGGTCCCAGCTTCCAGGAAAAAAAAAAGAGAAAGAGAGAAAAAAAAATCTTCTTTTGCAGAGTCTTTCAGTTTCTGTCTGAGATACACTGATTCAAAGGAACCACCCTCTAATTTCTTCTGGAAATACCTTTGCAGACACCACCAAAAAAAATCTCATAGTTTTCTAATGAAGGGAGAATAGCATCTAAATTTACTCATCACTGATGACTGGAGATGTATACCTCAACTCTCCATCAATAACGACTGGAGATGTATACCTCAATTCTCTACTATACTCTCTTCCTGGAGTTTTTAAACTTTAAATGAACTCTCTTGATGATCACATGTCCTAGGAGATAATGAGAAATCAAATGTGAGTGTATTAATATTTTTAAATGAGTCAGTCTACTCCCCACTTCAAAATTAAGAAATCCCTGCCACAGGTGACTTAGGAGCTCTATTTGCTTGCATTGTACCATGTGTCTCTACTGACATAACCCCAAACAACTGTATTTGTCCCTATATCAATTCCTTAGATTTCATCAAGAATACAGTTGCAAATAATTTGTTTTTTTTAAAGATTTTATTTATTTATTTATTTTTGTATTTATTTATTAAATTTCACTTTACTTCCCCCATCACAGCCACCTTCCATTCTACCTTTTCAGCCCCACCCTTACAAATTCCTGCCCTCATTGTTCCACATCTCTTTGAAGAAGGGAAGCCCTCCTTGAGTACCACCCCATCCTGGGACTTACAGGTCTCTCACAGGACTAGACACATTCTCTCTCACTGAGGTCTAACCAGGTATTCTTGGTAGGAGAAGGGAAGTTAATGAGAGGGAACAGAGTGACATACAGCCCCACTCCACTTGTAAGGGGACCAACATGAAGACCAAGCTGCACATTTGCCTAAAGTAGATAGGAGGTCTAGGTTGAGTTCCTGCATGCCCCCCTGGCTGGCAGCCCAGTCTCTGTGAGATCACATTGATTCAATGTTAGTTGACTCTGGGTCTTCTATTTCTGTTCCTGATCTCTCCAACATACTCACTACTATTCACCACTCATTGACATGACACCCTGTATAGCTTGGCAAAAAGAGAATAGCTGCTCTTCACATCAGTAAAATCCCACTTGGTTTTGCTTGGAAAGAAATCTACTAAAGATGCAATATAGTTTGTTTACATAGTATGCTTGATTTTTGGTTACAAAGACAGCAATATCAAGCTGAAACATTAGTAATTGTGCCCTACTAGATGGCTCTAGGCAAACCTGAGATAAAGGCATGTTTATATTAGTAATGATAAAAACATGAAATTATATGAAACTTCACATTTTGTTGTGGATACATTTTCTGCTATATGAAGATAAGCTTTATGAAACAAGCAAGATCCACAAAACAATATTTAGTTTTGTATGCTATAAGATTCTCCTGCTGAAAAATAAATTTGGAATAATTAATATAAAGCCGCACTACCTAGGTTCTCATTTAATTTCTATTCCTTGTAAAACTTGTACATCCATTATTTTAAAAATTATTTTTCAATTATATTTCATTTGTAAATCAAAACTAGTCAATTACATTTAAATTATTAAAAAACATATTTTCCACCTAATAGTAATTGCAAATAATTGCTAATCATAAATCAAAGTCATCAAAGATCTCGGAATTTTATTAATCACAAGAATGCTACAATTTTTAAGAGTTTCAGAGAAATTAGTGTTTCCCCACATGCCTTCAAAAGGTCTAACACAGACTTCCTTAAATGAAGTTGATAGTTTGAAGTTTATTATAAGAATTGTGTGAATGTGAAGAATGCATATATTAGTTTATCTAAACATGCATAAACTTAAATATGTATTTCTGAAATTCTATATAAACTCTAAAATATGTATACATAGGATCACTAGTATGACTAAAACATCTAGAGTGCATTTTTTATTAAAATAATTTCCAAAATTATATGGACAAAATATGGAGAGACTGAAAACTAGTTTTACAAAGAGGGCACTGGAGTCTAAGATAAGTCTCTAGTATTTTCCATTCTTGAATTTAAATTGTGCATTGTCTAAATTATAAACATATTTATGTTAGAGATCATCCAAATGAATACATCCTTTGTTATTCATTTGTGATTTAGAAATTTATTGATATAAGGCTTATTCATAAGAAATGTCACTTCACAGAAAGAGCAACACAGACAACAAACCTAGAACCTTGGGGATCTCAGAGTCTGAACCACCAGCCAAAGATCATACACAGGCTAGATCTAGCCCTCCCACTTATATGTAGCAAATGTGTAGTTAGACATAAATGGACCCTGACCAACTTGAGCGGGGGATATTCCAAAAGTTGTTGCCTGTACATAGAATATGTTCTACTAACTAGGCAGCCTTGTTTGATCTCAGTGGGAGAGGATGTGCCTAGTCTCACAGAGACTTGAAGTGCAAGATTGTAGGGGATACCCAAGGAGGGGTCCACCCTCCCAGAAGACAAAAAACAGGGGAGGGTAGAAGGATTGTGGAAAGGGTGACCAGGAGTTGGGCAGTGAGTGAGATGTAAAGTAAGTAAAAAAAGTAATAATTAATTCAAATGTATAAAGAAAAGAAATGTCAACATTAATATTATAGTGCTATTGTAGAGATAGTCAAACACTAATCTAGAAGACAAATAAAGGACTGAATAGAGTATCAAAAATAATTTTAGAAAGCATTAGATATCTAACAAATTTTGAGACAGGGAAGTTGCCTACATTTTTTTCCATATCTTTATATATTCTTCTATGTATGTCCTGAACAGTAGCCAAAATCTTCAAACAACCCTTGTATCATCAATACGACATTTGTTATGTAATCCTTACCTCCTAAGTTCTTTTATTTTAAGAATGTCTTAAGTAATAATTTATTCAACTCTGAGTCATGTTTGTTGAAATAACACTAATAAATCCAGATTTATTTTCCTTAGCTGGTACATTTAGATAGAAATTATTACTGAAGGGTCATAACCTAGTACTGTGACAGAACTGAGGACTGGAGCAGCAATGAAAGTTTCACAGATAATGTATGAGGTATTTGAGTTGAATAAAAGAGACTAAGAACACTAAAATACAACACTAACAAAGTGTACTATAGGGTTTTCTGTACACTATAAAAAGCCAAATGGTCAATTGTTGCCTTGCCACTTAGGTTTGGTATATAAGTTGTGGTTTCTGTTACTGGACTAAAACATCATGAACAAAAATTTGGAAAGGAAAGTGTTTATTTTAGCCCCCAATCTCACATTACAATCTATCATCATGCTAAGCCAAAGTAGAAACTTGAGGTAGGAGCTAAAGAAGCTGTACTGCTACCTACTAGCTTGCTCCCCATGGTATGATCCACAAGCCTTTTTATAGCATCTAGGACCACCAGCTGGATCTTCCCAGGAATTGCTCACGAGTGGGTTCTACGTGGGGGAGAGCTGAAGGGTGAAACTACGGGGGTCGAGAGAATAGAAGACACAGAGACATTAGTGCATGGCTGTACAAAATCTTTCTGTATTTCTTTGGGAACAAGAGCGACAATACATGTGCTGTGGGCGTGACCCTCCCTCCCAAAGCTGCAGTCTTCTCAGCAGGTCTCCGGCAGGCTGAGAGATGTTGCCATAACAAAGATCACAGGGTCTGCTACACAGCAGGAGATGGCGACTTGACTGTAGTGCCAGAGGGGCTCTGACATCTGTCAGGTGGGAGGAGGTGTGGCTGGAATTCCTCAGCTCCGTGTAGGTGAAATGCAGGCAGCTGAATTTTGTCTAGAGGCTATATGGCTCACTACAACCAGCCCAGAAATATCAACCCCCAAAAGTGATCTGGGTCCTCTCTCACAGTACTTACCAATCAAGTGGCTGCACCAGAGGCTCCCCTCCATACTAATCTGGGGCTGGTATTTACTCAATTGACATTCTTTCTCCCAAAATGACTCAACTTGTATGGAGCTGACATAAAACAGCTAGCACAGTTGGGATATTTGGAGAATGCAGCAAGGGAAGGTTTAAGGGCTTCATATATAGGTGGAGTAAATCAGATGGCCACATAAACCTGATGGGTGAGATGGGTTGTATCCTAAATGTGTACATGTTCATGGTTGGAGAAAACAAAGATTTATAATCTGAGGACAGTGGACTCTAAACAAGTGGACTCTGTGAAACAATACTCTCATAAACAGAAGATAAGTTATTAACTTTCCATAGGAAATAGGTACATTATTCTCAGCATTAACTAATTTAAAAATAAATTGGTAGAGTTGAATTCAAGAAAATAAGGTGGATGCGAAAGGCATTGCAAGTAAATTGCACTTTCTATGGTCTCTTTGTAAAACTGAAACAAAATAACTGTTGAGTTTTGGATGCCAACATCTCTCTAGGTGGAGAGGGAAAATGTCCAAGATTAATTTCAAACTTTAGTAAAGAAGAAAAGAAAATGGTGTTACATTTTACAGTTATTTGAAAATATCACTGGTGTGAGGTTAGACAGCTCTCTTGGCTTCCTTCCCTTGTGTTTCAGCCTTGAAAAGTCTGCCATTGATATATTTGTTACAGCTAGGGTTTTGGTCTTTTCTTTTTATCATTTATCTTAATTTCATTAATTCCTATTTCATATTTACCTGCATTTATCTGAGTGTGTTTTTTTCTAAGTTATAACTAGTAGTGCAACAGTCTAATACATTTAAAAATATTTGATGTATCTAACACTATAGGATGCACGGTCAGTTATATACTATATTATATAACTATAGTATAGTATAGTACAGTCTAGTATAGGATAGTATAGTTATATACTATAGTTATAGAATAAACCAGTAAGAACCATTAAATTTGAATTATTATATTATATTAATCATATGAAGTGACAATCAGGGAATAAGACCATTCATGAATTAATCAAAGAACTTCATGGGGCATCATTAAAACTTGAAGGGTAAAAAGAAAAATGTTTTGTTTGTGCATGTGAAATGCACTAGTCACTGAGAAAGGCATAAAAAATTATCAAGCTGACTTAGAATTATATAAAGTCTTATGTTTTGAGGTTAAAGGAAAGTACTTTCAATTTTGGCAGGATTTCTTTCAGAAGAGAGTGAGAAGATAAACGTAGGGGAAAGCACCCTGCTATAAAACAAGTGAATAGATTGAAAAATTCACCCAAAGAACTAATTTTCAATGAATACAAACTGAAGATACAGCAATGCAAAAGTTCATACTTAAAGGTTAGGGGGTTCTCCTGTCTAATAAAGTGGTTTGTGTTTCTCATCAATAAACATCCCTCAGAGGTTCTTCATTTAGAAAGTATATTTTACAAGTTGTGAGGATGACTTTCAACAACTTTATCAAGAAATTAGGACAAGAATGCAAGGTAACCACATAAATGAAATTATTCTTGTGCTTCCATGACTGTTATGATAAAGGTCTCATGACCTAACAAGCTGGTCAGAAAGCTATTGTGCCCAATGATCTTGCATGTCCGCCCTAGATTTTGTACTTGAAAGAATCTTCTCAAAAGTTAATAAAGTAATAAGTGAGTATACAATAAGCAAACCTCCCCCAAACCAAATAAGAATCAACCCACTGATCTAAAAGTATGGCACCAGTGTTGTATAATCTGTCTCACTTCAGCTCCAAAGCACTTTAATTTACTTTTCTTAAGTAGCACCATCACCAAATCCTTATGTATAAAGATTAATCTATACTATTAGATTATTTACATTGTGATTAAAAGAAAATTGTATTTATTTTCAGAAAATGCAGATGCAAAATGAGTACACATATTGAGTTGATCTATTAATACATCTAGAGTGTTTTCCACATGGTCTTGAAATAAAGCATTTAGGAGGAAGAGGGAAGAGGGACAACAAAATGGTCTTATGTATCCCAGTGAGTGTCTACTTAAGAGGCAAGGCAACAAAACAGGGAAGAATACAAAGCCACTCTGCTTCTGGTCATTTTCACTTATTTCCTTTCTGCTGTGACTTTGGCCACATCTTTTACTTTCCTTGTGTACCTTTTACTTCTCTATGAAGGTATTGGTTCTGTCTTAGGTAGTTATGAGGATGACTGCTGTGTTCTCTTTGTTATGAGAAATTAGTAAGCATTTCATGAACTCATCCATTCTTAGTACAGAAATATGATTTATTAAATGCTCAGTAAATATCCTTTATAAGTCTTAACTGTTTCTTTTATTATTCTCATTTTAAAGGTGAAAACAGAGTCTGGTGATTTCTTATTTTTAAGGACCACAGAGTATAATAAAACCTTAAAGATTTCATAATGTTTTGAAAATGTCATTTTATCTTTCTTGAATCTTTGAAATCTGGTACTTTAAGCACATACTTTTGTATCAAAGATATCCAAACCTAAAGAAAATATGAAAGAGAAGGGAAAATAGTGTACATTTTATAAAATACAGTGTATTTCAAAATAGGTCTCAGATAGTCAAAGAACAATATCTTCTGTACTAGTAAACTGGATACCTTCTGTGCAGTGTAAAATCTTGCCCACAACATTTTCTATTTATTATCAACAACTTATAAGCTTATTGTGCCAAAAGTTTTATCTAGTTATAAATATTTTCCAACCCTCTGCTTCTTTATTACATTTTTATTAACCAACAATTCCTCTTCTCTTATTGCAGGAATCACACTTAAACAGTGCAGTGACATTTACAATTTAGAAAGCATATAAGGTAACATGAATCTGATTTGGGGGAGGAGTGCATATGGAGCCTTGGAACAAGCATGATACAGCCAAGTTCAAAATGCTCTCAGCATTTCTCAGGATATTCCATGGTAGCAGGGAAAATGCAACATATTGCATTCATACACACTTGAGCATGAAAATGCCACAGCCTATTCATAGGCAGCAGGTGTTAAATTACAGGAGTGTGTATTGTTCATATGTTATTTATGTTTTTAAGTTTGTTTGACATTACAGAAACAATGTGCCTGAAATTCATGAACTATATTGGAAGCATTTATTTGCTCTTTAAAGTGATATATATATTTTCTTTTTCTAATGCCTGTCAGAAAGTAAAGTATTTACAAGTTCATCTACATATCCTTTTAACACCAAAATGCTATGCAAAAAGAAGAAAAATCAGCAGGATGGGATTTGGTTGTATTTGTACCTCCATACTATCATTTCTGTGATTTGTGTGGGGTCAAAGAGGAGGATTTAGTTCATCTGCTTTGAAATGGAGTGACCACCTTTATAACAGCATGGAGAGAAGGAGAAATTCAAGGACACAACAATTGTTGAAAGATGAAAATGAATAAATTGAATCCTCTCCATTTTAGGACCATATTTGACATTTTAGTGTGCTAACTTATGATGCAGCTCCTTTTACACAGCTCAAAGTAAAGCATGGGTTAGTTCTGTTAAAGAGTTTTGAATGTACATTTTACATTTAAACTATACAGCTGTACACACAAACATTGTGAAAATTAATTGATTATAATTAGTAAAATTTCCCTCTTTCATACATATTTTTCAGTATTTTCCATCTAATTTTCTGTAAATTAGAAAAGATGTTCCACAAACATAGGCTGGAAGAATTTTAATGAGTTGATTCATAGGAGCAAAACATGAAGAAAATATCCCAGAAAAATATAGAGAGTTCTTTTGTGAAGATGTGGGATAGTGTGTGCACGTGTATGTGTTTATAATCATTTATAGTATATATCCATATGAATTGTTATTGATATACAAAACTTAATAATTTAATTAATGTAATCTTGTCATGACTAAACATAGTTTTAAATGATTCACAGTTTAGTGCCAACTTTCATTGATCCAAATTGATTATTACTATTAATTTCAACATCTCAGCTTCAAAATAACATTATACATTTTATTGAGAATCTCAATTTCTTTAATCTAGTGAATTATATTTAAGCAATTCTTCCAGACAATGAAGAAATACAGAATAAAATTAATTTATATTTAATTGAAACTATATACATAACCTGGTATTTAGTCAATAGTTTTCTGGGTACTTTAAAATTTGCAAGAAGTACTGAGTAAATTCAAGTCTTTGCCATTTGGAAAGTAATTTTTAGATGAGAAATATAGCACACTGAAAGAAACACAAACATATTCAGAGTCAATTGGAGTGCCTCTGTCAAATTTATAGAAAGGAAAAGTAAATATAGCTGGAAACATGTGAAAGAAAAAGAGTGTGTGTGTGTGTGTGTGTGTGTGTGTGTGTGTGTGTGTGTGTGTGTGTGTATGTGTACACAAGATTGTGTGTGAAGCTACAGGCACACATGCATGAATGTGGAGTCCAGCAAACATAGGGTTTTTCTATGGCTTTTTGTCTTGTTTTACTAAGACAGGACTATTCAGAGAACATAAAGATAGGAATTTGGTGTAGGCTGACTCATCAGCAAACCTCAGCTATTCTCTACCTCTCTCCTTCCCCACCAACTAGGACTGGTTACAATCCACAGTCATAACTGGTTTGGTAATAATTCTGAGGATGCAAACTCAGTTTTCATTGCTTGCGCAACAAGAAATCTCACTTATAGACCTGTTTCTCCATTCCAGTGGAAGGGTTCTTAATTATTATGGTCTAGCAGGAATATCACAAACTTTACAGTGGTCAAATCAGTCTTGCATGGAAAATTCTCAAAGGATATCAGCAAGGCTATCTGCTCATCCTAGGACTGACAGCATGGATTAAACTATGTTCAAAAATTACTGTTTGAAAACATCTGCTATAATATTACTTTTCTTTGACTTTAAAAATTCTTTACAGCTATAATCTCTTTGATATGCCTACAACTTTCTGTGACACTTATATTCCCTTTCCAATAACTTATTCCTCCCAAATAACTATTATTTTTCTTTTGAGAATCTCTAATTATGATTTTTTTTATCTTAACAAAATAAATTTTAATGCAAGATTGGTTTGCATGAATATGTTTATCTTCATATATTCATATTTTGTATATATTTATATCTTACATGCATATACACATACACATACATGTGACTTATACTGTTGGAAATTACATTATTCACACCTTTCCAGGCTGACAGAATAACATAAAGAGATAAATATTGGGAAATTTAACCACAGGGTCTTTAAGAATGAAAAATTGCAAAGGAGGCTTAATCTAGTCACACAGGGGTGAATGAGGATTTGTTTAGTGTACATGATATGCTTTATAAGTTAAAAAATAAAGTTGAAAATGGTCTGCAGGTGAAAATAGTCTCATGGTAAAACACTTGTTTCACATATGTGACACAAAGCTGAGGTACCACAAAAAAACTAAACAAAGCTGAAAAATAGTACTTTATCTTTAAAACCACTACAGTAGGAATCAACAGCAATGCTTGAGATAATAGTGTTATCTAAAAGAGTCAATGAGTTACAATTTGTAATTATTAAATAGAAGAGGTAAATAAAACCTTATCAAGATGCTTAAATGTTCTGCTAAAGACTGAAAGGTTATTAAATTCCAGATGTGAACTCCATACTCACTTAACCTAGGTATCAAAAGAAGCCAAGATGAAGACAATAAAATTTTTGAGCTGTATTGACGGTCGAATATATGTCTTTTGAATGAAAATTGTTGCCACTTGAGGTAATCATACTAAGCAAATTAAGTCAGACTGAGAATATCAACTAAGCCTTTGACAGGAGAAAAAAAGTTTCACTGGCTAGAAAGTATATATTGGAAAAGTAATCAAAGTGAAACTCCCAAAAATCAGTAAAAATATTTACATCTAAATTTCACATTTTTTCCAGCAAAATATCACAGACAATCTTCATCAGCAAATAGGTGAATAACTACATGTTAGAGGGACTGAATTAGCCATTTATTTGGACATTTAGAGAACATATTGCCAATCCAACTATATATCTGATATAATTAATTCAGCAATTAAGATCAAATGAAAAATGGTGAATTAAAACAAGAAAACTTTGAACCACTTTCTTAGTATAAATGTTCCAATAACACAGAAATTTCACAGGGTTGAAATTCACATTTATGAAATGGAAGGAAGGACTGGATGCATGAAACATGGATGAAAGACATGATTGAATTATATTTTAACTAAAATTAGCAAAATGTTATTGCCCGATACATATACAAGGTTATTCATCTAGGGATGAAACTTCAATTAATCTACATATGAAGGATCCAAATACACTGATCTGTTCTCAGTTTTATCACCTCAAACTTATGAGAGGATATTAATTTAAAGCAACAATTATAATTACTCCCAGAAAAGTAAAAGGAAAATGCTCTAACATTGAAAGAACCACCAGAGGATTATTATATTATGTTTGTAGGAAGAATTTGCAGTTTTAAAACCATGTGTGTTTTTATTTTAACAGAGAAGCCTAATGGTAGATAACAGATCATAAATATTAAAGTCAAAGTCTGACATGTAAGAAAATAATCAATATTTAATAAGTTAAAAAATAAGTACAGGAGCATGTGAGGCAATATATGTGTGGAGGTTCAGAATGAAAGAAAAGAAATTGGCCAGAAAAAATATCAAAGAGAGTGAGTGGAAAGTTCCTAAAATTGGGAAAAGCAGGAACAAAATATGAATGAGAAAATCAGTCTCTCTGACACTTCATAATATATTTTTGTTTTAAATTTTTTGTTTGAAAAGCATTAAAATAATCAGAAATCAAAACTGGAGAAATTGCGGGAATGGCACAAGCAACTGGTTAATGCACTTACACAAAAAGAAGAATTAATTAAAGTTACAATCATCTTATAAGTCTGTATAGACTGAAAAAAATGAATGGTATCAGTACGCATGGTAGCAAAAGCCTGTAATTTCAGTAACTCAGTTGCTTAAATAATTATAAATTGAATATCAGAATGGGTAAATCTGTTAAGAAATGTACCATAAATTTAAATTATATATTATTTGAAAAGAAATCATGTATATTTAAGCAAATCAAAGGAAAATAAATGGCCTTTCCTTATTTACCATGATATATGTTATTTCATTTTTTGTATATATGAAGTTTGTAATTTATATTGATGTATCCTAGGATAGGACAATATACACTATACAAACAGTCGAAAAATGTGATTAGTATATTATATTATAGTATTGGATGTAACATTCTTTCAGATAAAAGTATCTAAAAAATGGGGGATATTTATTATGAGGTCATTAACTCTATGAATGAAGATGCTTCAAACAGAAATTCAGTAAATATTTCTATGGGTAAAGTTAATAAATATAAACATCTATCTAGGAAAACATATTGTATATGAGTGACATGCGTTCACCCCTTTCTAAATAATGCTGAAATTATATGTTGCCATTCAAGATAGTCACCACTCTAAGTCATAAAGAATATATTGCATACTTTAAATGACTAAATTATGACTCTGACAATCATAAATATAAGTTAGATTTAGTAACATGGATTCTGGATAAGTACCAAATAATGCATAGTTGAGCAGCATAATTCTGATTATGCATGGACAAGAAAATATGCCAGTGGAATTTCAAAATATTTCATACTACATGATAATTAAGGAATAGCATATGGTCTATGAGGACAAGAGGATTTTAACTTAAGCAATGTTGAAAATTTTCTAGAAAACAAACTGAAATATTTAGAAAATTAAATATGTTTAAACAAGTAGAGGCAATATATTCAGAATTTCAGAGTCTTAAATAAAGAAGTTTCTACATAACCTATGTGGTAGCTTGAATATGCTTGGCCCACAGGGAATGATACTATTAGGAGGTTTGACCTTGTTGGAATAGGTGTAACCTTGTTGGAGGAAGTGTGTCACTGTGGAAGTGGACTTTGAGACCCTCCTCCTAAGTGCCTAGGAACCAGTCCTCTGTTTGCCTTTAAAGCAAGATTTAGAACTCTCAGCAACTCCTGTGCCATGCCAACCTGGAAGCTAACGTGCTCCCACCTTGATGACAATGGACTAAAGCTCTGAACCTGTAAGTCAGCCCCAATTAAATGTTGTCCTCATAAGAGTTGCCTTGGTCATGTTGAATCTTCACTGAAATGAAACCCTAAGTAAAACAAACTAGCAATATATAAATTCAATGTTTTTCAATGAATATCCCTAACTTTTATTCTGTAGTTTTTATTTAGCCTTTGAATGTTTCTTATCAAGTATTTGAATCTTATTCATTTTCTACTATAGCATATTCAATACCCTAACTCACCACTCTATAGACTTACACAAAATAGATTATATAAATGTATTAAAATATTTATTTTAAGGATGATTAAAATACAAGTCAGTGTGGAAGAAAATTGCTCTATGATGCTGGTTATATATTTGAAAAAATTAAAATTTTTAATTTGACACAGACCACAGACTTGAACAAATATCTAAAATATATCATAAGCCAAATCATATACAAAACATAATACTTAACTGAAGAAAATTATATTTTAAATCTAAAAGCATATAAGAAATTTACTAAAAAGTATTAGAACAGTATATACTGAATATAACTTTATCTTACTAGAATTAAAAACAATAACAATAAATTATATACATACAAGTAGGAATATAGATACGTGTACCTACATATATGCACACACATACGTATACACTCACATATGTGCATGTGTGCATGTGTATGTGCACATGCATGTGTGTGTGTTTGTGTGTGTGTGTGTGTGTGTGTGTTTGTGTATCTATGACATCTGGGACCCCCATGGAGCCCAAAAGAATTAGAAACTCTCCAGTCCTATGAGAGCCCTTCTGGTATGCTCCTACACCTGTAGCCTTGCTAGATGCAAATGCATGTTTCCCAACACCACAGTACAGTCTGCCTCCCAGGAAGCCTGCTGTAACTGGAAACACACAGTTTCACCCACCTTCACTCTGAGGAGGCCAGCTCCAAACCAAGGTAGTCAAGTCAGTTAACCCCAGAGATAGTCACATGGCAATAGGTTAGCAGAAGAATAAAATTGACATAAGCCAATGCAATTTTGCACCATCATAACTTCATTCTCCTATTACACCAAGACATGGAAACCCTAGTATGCATGAAGAAAAAAATTCTTACCCCAAATCCAATCTCATGAAGATGGTTGGGGCCTTTAAGTAGGATATAAATAAATCCCTTTAAAAATACAGAAAAACACAGACATACAGGTAGAAACCCTTAAAGATAAAAAAAAAATCCTTTAAAGAAATACAAAAAATGCAATCAAAAAGGTGAAGCAATTGAACAAAATGGTACAAGTCCTAAAATTAATATAGTAACATTAAAGAAAATAAAAATGGGGGCAACCCAGGAGATGGAAAACCTAGGAAAGAAAACAGGACCTACAGATGTAAGACCAACAAAATACAAGAGATGGAAGAGAAAATCTCAGACACAGAAAATTCTACAGAAGATATAAATACATCAGTCAAAGAAAATATCAAATATAAAATCTTCCAAACCCAAAACATCCAGGAAATTTAGGACATAATGATAAGATCAAACATAAGATTAATTATAAAAGAAGAAGAAGATTCCCAGTTCAAAAGTCCAGAAAATATCTTCAACAAAATCAGAAAAACAAACATACAAACAAACAAATAAAAACCAACAAAACCTTTTCCTAACCTAAAGAAAAAGATGGACAGAAATATGCATGAAGCCTACAGAACACCGAATATATTGACCCAGAAAAGTAAATCCTCCCTCTACATAATAACCAAAACACTAAATGTACAGAACAAAGAAAGAATTTTAAAAGCTGAAAGGGAAAATGATCAAGTAACATACAAATGTATACCTGCCATAATTACACCTGACTTCTCAACAGATATTCTAAACATCACAAAAATCTGGACAGATATCTTGTAGACCCAAAGGAACCATAGATGCCTGCCCAGAATACTATAGCCAGCAAAACTCTCAATCACCATAGATGGAAAAACTTAGATATCCCATGAAAATATGAAAAAGTCTTCCTACTAGCTCAGGCTTGCAGAGGATAGTAGAAGGAAACTTCCAACACAAGGAGGATGACTATATCTATTAAAATACAATAAATTAATTAGCTCACAACAAACCCAAAAGAAGAGAATCATACACACACATAAAACCTCCTCCAACAACAAAATAACATGAAATAACAATCATTACTCATTAATATCTCTCATCATCAATGGCAAAGGACACTGTCTATAGGACAAAACAGCAACCCAGAGATTGGGAAAAGATCTTCACTAACCCTATATCAGCTAGAGAGCTAATATTCAAAATCTATAAAGATTTTAATTTTAATTAAAATATTTTTAATTCAAGAAATTACACTCCAAAACCAAAATAACCCAATTAAAAATGGGGTACAGAGCTAAACAGAGAATTATCAACAGAGGAATCTTGAATGGCAAAGACGCACTTTAAAAATGTTAAACTTCCTTAGTCATCAGGGAAATGCAAATCAAAACAACCCTGAGATCCCACTTCACACCAGTCAGAATAGCTAAGTCAAAAACTCAAGTGAGAGCAGATGCTGAGGAAGATGTGGAAAAGGGGAACACTCCTCCATAGCTGGTGGTACAACCACTCTGGAAATCAACCTTTTGGTTCCTCAGAAAACTTGAAATCGTTCTACCTGAAGACCCAGCTATACTGCTCCTGGGTATATACACAATCAATGCTCTATAGTATCACAAAGCCACACGCTCTAATATATTCATAACAGACTTATTCATAATAGCCACAAACTGGAAGCAGCCTAGATGTCCTTCAACTGAAGACTGGATAAAGAAAGTGTGGTCCATTTTCACAATGGAATATTATTCAGCTCTTAAAAATAAGGACATCATGAATTCTGAAGGCAAATGGATTTAGCAAGAAAATATCATCCTGATATTTTCCCAAAGACTCTTAGAAGTTAAGAAAAAAGGAAGGCCCAATTGAAGATGCTTCAAGTTCATTTAGAAGGGTCAACAAAATAACCATAGGAGACAGAGGGAGGGAGAGAACTGGGTGAGAAGGAGAAGGAAAAGGGAGGCAGGATCTGGTGTGGGTTGAGACAGGATAGAAACCCAGACGCCAGGAGAATAATGGAAAAATGAAGATGCTGGGGGCAGTCAATGAGAGGGACCTCAAGAAATTCCCCCAGAAACCTCAGGGAGGCTCCCAGGTCTCAATGTGGGTGACCTTAGCTGAAATGCCCAAAAGTGGGAAGATGAGACCACCTCCAGGAGAAAGATAAGGCTCCCTAGTGGAGGGATGGGGACACAAACCACCATCAAATTTTTCAACCTAAAACTGTTTCTGCCTAACAGAAAGACCAAAAGTCCTAAATATCTGGACACCTGGGAGCTTCCAGAAACTAATCTACCAACCAAAGAGCATACAAAGACTGGTCTGAGGCGCCAGAGACCTATGTAGCAGATGACTGACTGGGAAGGAGATGGGGGAAGAAATCTGCGAGGGGTTCGGGAGCGGGGGGCAACATTTGGGGTATACATAAATAAGATATAATAAGAAAAAGAATTAATATTTTGAAAAATAATACATTGTTTTTGAAATTAAAATATACTTAATAAAATTTTATGAAGAGAGAATAAAAGGAAATAAGGAAGGAATGGAGGAAAGGAGGGAGGGAAGGAGGGAGGGAGGGAGGGAAGGAGGGAGGGAGGAAGGCAGAGAGGGAGGGAGGGAGGGAGGGAGAGTAAATGGAGGAAGGAAGAAGTAAGAAAGGGAATTCTAAGAGACTACATGTTGTAGTTAGTATCATGGAGTTACAGCAGTGCTACCTTTACTTTAAAACCTCAATCTTATGTTTGAAAAGAAATACCAGTTACTTACTGGTTTCTTATGCCTACAATGTAACAAAACCTGAATAAAAAGGTAAATATGTATAATAAAATACATAGTATAATACTCAATGTAGTGAAATATTAATAAAATGCTGAAAATCAATAGTCAAATAGTGATATATATATATATATATATATATATATATATATATAAACTCTTCTCTTGATATAGGAAATATACTTGATGAAAACAATGTATTATATAATATCCTTTTTCTAAGAAAGTTAAGAACCAAGGATCATCTCAGCCTCAAGCAAGATGATCCTGTCATTGTTAAGGCAAAGTAGAAAGTAAAAGTAACAGCAAAATACATATGCACAGAGTCAATCATTTGATACATATTTAAAAATACAAATTTAAAAAGTATATCACTGGGGAATCTATTTACATATAATTCAACTATAAATTATAGCAAGTAAATTATGAAAATAAGACTCCATTCAGTGTTAGCACTTAAGAATGAGAATGAGAGGCAATATTTTAAAGAAACAGAGTCCAAGAGACCATTCAACATAAAATCATTTCTCCTTTCAAATTATTCTTTGAAAAGCAGATATAATAGATTTCATAAAACTATTGTGAGATATATTGGATTGCATTGGAATAGCATTATTTTTCACAGTAAAAATAGCTTCTTTATGTAGTTTATAATTATATAAAAATTGCATGCTGATTGTGAGAGGATTGTAACTATGTGAAGGTAGGAATTAGGAAGTAAATGCCAACTAAAATCCCCCCACCTTGGGCAGGCAGCCAGGTGCACTGAGGACTGTGCCTGAATGCGTCTGCTCACACATAACAACACGCTCTTTTCAAAAGACACAGCCATTTCAATTCTGCCTTGCCTGGTGGACACATGGGCAGGGCCAGGCACTTGGAAATGCAGCCAAGGCTCTGCTCTTCCATTTTTCAAGTCTCAGAAAAGTCTTTTAAGGAAGTAGAAACACTGAAGAAAAAAGAAAAGAAAAATCTTTTAGTTCTAACAACTGGAACATTGCACAAATACTTATTTAATGCATATCTGTTTTGAAACACCCACAAGAACTCTGTTTAATAATAAAAACAAAAAACAAAAAACAAAACAAAAGCAGATTCGCATATTGACTTGAAGTCTTAATCATGGGTTCTCTAAAAGCAGTCACTGGGAGAAATTTTAACACTGGGGACATTCCACAGAAAACGCCTTGCCGGTGCATGATAGAAGCAGAAATTCAGTAACAATCAACAAGAGAATGGAGACTAATAGTGTGAGAAAAAATGGAGGAGCAACGAGCAAAGCAAAACTTCAACTGAATGAAGAAAAGAAAGAAATGACCTGCAGGTGCCTTAACCATGAGTGGCTGTGTGTGTGTGTGTGTGTGTGTGTGTGTGTGTGTGTGTGTGTGTGTGTGTGTATGGTGTGGTGTGGGGATGCTGTTTTGATGTTTTATTTAGGATCCGAAAGCTGATCTCTGTGGCCATTTTTATTAATACATTAAACTAGATATTTTAATTGTTTCTCATAGTGAAGGACACAGTTTTTTTGTTTGTTTGTTTTTGTTTTTTTGGACAAAGTCACAAGGAAAATGGCATATTATATAACTAAATACATTTAAGTACTACTGAACTTTTTCTTTTTTTCATATTTTTGTCTTTTATTGGATATTTTGTTTATTTAAATTTCAAATGCTATCCCCTTTCCTGGTTTCCTCTCCAGAAACCTCCTATCCCATCCCCTTTCCCCCTAATTCCATGAGGGTATTCCACCACCAACCCAATAACTTCTGCCTCCCACGCTGGCATTCCCCTACACTGGGACATTCATCCTTCACAGGACCAAGGGCTTCTCCTTCCATTGATGCAGGACAAGACCATTCTCTGCTACTTATGCGGCTGGAACCATGGGTAGCTCCATGTGTACTCTTTGGTTGGTGTTTTCCCCTTTCCCAGTTCCTCCCTCCCCGAAAGTCCCACAAGCCCTCTTTCCCTCCCCCTGTTCCACATTCAACCCCCTCTCGCTTCTCTCTCCTGGTATTCCCCTACATCGAGTCTTTCCAGGACCAGGGGTCTCTCCTTCCATCTTCTTGGAAATCAACTGATATGTGAATTGTGTCTTGGGTATTCTGAGATTCTGGGTTAATATCCCCTTATCAGTGACTGCATACCATGTGTGTTCTTTTGTGATTGGGTTACCTCACTAAGGATGATATTTTCCAGTTCTGAACATTTACCTAGGAATTTTGGGAATTCATTGTTTTTAATTGCAGAGTAGTATTCCATTGTGTAAATATACCACATCTTCTGAATCCATTCCTCTGTTGAGGGACATCTGGGTTCTTTCCAGTTTCTGGCTATTATAAATAAGGCTGCTATGAACACAGTGGAGCATGTGTCCTTATTGCATTCAGGGGAAGGCTCTGGGTATATGCCCAGGAGTGGTATAGCTGGATCCTCTGGGAGTGTCATGCCCAGTTTTCTGAGAAACCGCCAGACTGCTTTCCAGAGTGGTTGTACCAGCTTGCAATCCCACCAGCAGTGGAGGAGTGTTCCTCTTTCTCCACATCCTTGCCAACAACTGCAGTCTTTTTTTTTTTTTTTTGCCATTCTGACTGGTGTGAGGTGGAATCTCAGGGTTGTTTTGATTTGCATTTCCCTAATGACTAAGGAAGTTGAACATTTCTTCAGGTGCTTCTCAGACATTCTTCAGGTGAGACCTCTTTGTTTAGTTCTGTACCCCATTTTTAATAGGGTTATTTTGCTCTCTTGAGTCTAACTTCTTGAGTTCTTTGTATATATTGGATATTAGCCCTCTGTCGGATGTAGGGTTGGTAAAGATCTTTTTCAGTTTGTTGGTTGCCGCTTTGTCCTTTTGACAGTGTCCTTTGCCTTACAGAAACTTTATAATTTTATGAGGACCCATTTGTCAATTCTTGACCTTAGAGCATAAGCTGTTGGTGTTCTGTTCAGGAAAATTTCCCCTGTGCCCATATGTTCAAGGTTCTTCCCTAGTTTCCTTTCTATTAGTTTCAGTGTGTCTGGTTTTATGTGGAGGTCCTTGATCCACTTAGAATTGAGCTTAGTACAAGGAGATAAGAATGGATCAATTTGCATTCTTCTGCATGCTGACCTCTAGTTGAGCCAGCACCATTTGTTAAAAAGACTATCTTTTATTCACTGGATGGTTTTAGCTCCTGTCAAAGATCAAGTAACCATAGTAGTGTGGATTCATTTATGTGCTAAAGAGCAGTTCCACTTAAAGTATTGTGCAAACAAATTTTCTGCACATAATTTGCTTAACAAATGTGTTTTTTAAATGATGACAAGATTAGAGAATAAAAATTCTAAGCTAAGAAACAAAATTCCAGAAACATAAAATTATCCAAGGTCACGTGGATTTTCTAGGATACAATTTGATAAATAGTACTTCAGTATTTAGATGCCCCAACAAGGGGAAACTGAGGGGGAGATGGGAGTGGGTCGGGTGGAGGAGCATATACTTGGAGTCAGGGGATGAGAAGAGGGGTTAGGAGGGTTTAGGGAGCGGGGGAAACTGGGAAACTTACACTTTATAGGTAAATGAAGATTATATTCAATAATATAATTAAAAACTTTATTTGTTCTGTGATATATTATTGTTAAATGATCCCTTACAACACACAATTGTGTCACTTCTACATATATATGGAAATATAATCTATAAATAATTGTTTATGCAGTGTTCTAAATAATGATATAAAACAGACACACACTTAGAAATAGTTTGAATAATGCATCTAGTCAGTATGTCACCTTAAAATTTCCTTCTCTATATGTGTATGAGTGTGGTTATTATAATTTAGAATCTGCTATAATAGCATTTATTAAAACTCTCAATATATTATCAATAGACACCATGGTATGCAATAGAAATTTTAAATTTATCAACTCTGTCTATATGCAATTTCATTTAATGTGTATGATCATTTACCTGCATGTATGTTTGTGTACCAAGAGCAAACCCAGTTCCCTCAGAGACATTTAGAGGACACAGTATTTCTTACATTTATTAACCCTGGATAGCATCCCAGTTCTTTGAATTTTATAATATAATAGACATCATCATTGTATGAAGAATACTGTCTCTATATTTCACCAAACTTAATGTATTTATCCTTTATTTGTAAGTTTGTGAGACACCTGTTTAAGAAAATTTAATATGATTATTTGATTGGTACAAAAGTAATTTAGTTATATACACATTTAGTTCTACATGGAACATTTTGTCATAGCATCATACAAATATTATTTTCATGCTCTATGATTTTTAGTTTTCTGTACTGAGTATTTTGTAAAAAGCAATAATTTTATTTTAATGAATCCCATTCTACCTATTAATTTCAGTATAATTTATGCTTTTGGTTAGTCTATTTTGAGATAGTTATTATCATGGAGAACTATTTTTTTACCCAGAAATTCAATAGCTTTTTTAATATTGGGAAATCCAGAGCAATTCCATTTTAAGTTATTTTATAATTCATGCAAAATAATAAAAATAGGACTCTATTTCTATTTGTTTGTTCCAGCAGCATTTGTTAAAGCACACTTCTTATCCTACTTACTTGTTTTGATATATCACTAAAAAAGTTCAATTCATTATATAAAAATAATCCTGTTATGAATTCTCCTTGATTCCTCTGGGTTGTATTTCATATATTAAATTGCTCTCAGACATTTTTTGGCTTTGGTTCTTGAGATTAGATAAAGTCTCCCATCTATCTACATGTTAAATCCTTAATTTGATATTTTTATTTTTGAAATTGATTATGCTTTTCAACAATCATTATCAAAACTAGTTCACTAATTCATTCTGAAAAATAAATTTATAATATCAATAATATAGTTGCTGGAGAAATGTCTCAACAGTTAAGAATACAAATATTTTTATTTACTGGAAATAGATTCTTCTTTCATACATCCCAACCACACTTTCCACTCCTCGCACCTCACGCTCCCACCCATGTCTCCTCTTCCCCAGATTAACTCAACTTTGTTCCCTCTTCAGAAGAGAGGATGCTTCCAAGAATCCACGGCCAATCAGGACAAAACAAGGTATAATCAGACAAGTCTAAAATCTTCACATGGAGCCTGGACAAGGCCATCCAATAGTAGGAAAAGTGTTCTAAGAGCAAGCAAAAGAGTCAGAGGTACACTTGCTTCATTGTTAAGATTCCTTCAAAACATCAAGCTTAAATAGTCATAACATATACAGAGAAGACCTCCTGCAGACCTATGCAGGCCCTGCTATTGCTACTTTGTGAGCTCATATAAGCTCTGCTTAGTTGATTTTATGGGCCATGGTCTCCTGGTGTCCTCCATCCTCTTTGACTTCTATAATCTCTTCTTCTATTCTTCCATGGGGATTCCTTACCTACAAAAGGAGGGACCAGATGAAAACTCTAATTGTTACATACTGAGTCAATAAATTGAATAGTATCTCTAAATCTCAGGATCTCAATCAAGTGAAGGAAAAACAGAGCTATGAATGAAAATATTGAAGGAACACATATCCAGCATATTTTAAAATAATAAATAAATACTATGAATAACTGAGCCAATGAAATTCAATACTGTAGACTGAGTGAAGAAATTCATTTAACACAATATCTAACCTCTGCTTACACAATGTAAATATACCTATTCTTGTTAGAATAGGTTTAGAATAAATGATCCCTGCCCAGCTATAATGTAAGAAGCTTGTAATAAATATATAAATAAATGTAATAAATATAAATAAGTAAAGAAATTATATAAATATAAATAAACAAATAAATAAACAAGCAAATAAATAAATAAATAAATAGAATGGGTATAGAAAAGCCACAATAGTTTTCCAATGAATCATTTCACATATCTGTGCTTTAAGTAGATATTTGGAATGTTAAATAGGTGTTGTTAATACAGCTGTTAAATGTGAAAGTGGGACCTTAGTTATTATGTACATAGTTAAATACTAGTATTGATATTTCTGGTTGGATTAATGATGAGTGTAGTTGGTGCATATTTCTGTATAACCTTATAAGAAATGAATAAGGTATTACACTTTCACAATAGAATGAAGTTTGCCCTTAGCAATCACATAATGTTTGAATATATAAATTAAAAAAAAAAAGAGTATAGAGAAAGCATATAAACTTCTTACTCATACTGGTCCAGAGACTGGAGCCAGCATTTCTATTTCCACATCATTATGGCTTCTCTATCCTCTCATAGTTTCACTGGTCAATAACAAACCAGAGAGGGCTGCAAATATATTTGGCTGTACCATACTTTATAAGACAACAGTAGCTTATAAAATGGAGTATAAATTTTGGTTGCAACTGATGAAGAATTTGTGCTAAATCTATTTCCCAAATCCATGTGGACTCTCATCCACTCTCGTCAAAAAACCTCATCCTCACTCAGAACAGAAGACACGCAGCTCCTTCTCACTGTAATTAATTCAACATGCATATTCTCTGTATGTGCCATCTCCTTTATGTGTGTCAAAGATTTTTTTCTCTTTCTGTAACTCTATAAAATTAAAACAAATATCCCACCTCCACCCACACAAGTGTATCATGGGTACTTTTTTTGTTATATGAAATGAAAGATGTTTGTTGATGATTCCGAGTGAAAATAGAATTCTGTAAAAATAACCCTGGAGGAATAAAGTCTTTAGGAGCCCTTGTTATGGTCTCTAGAGGAATTCCCTTGCCCATTGTCCTCCTCATTCTCAGTACATTTCCCTTGGAAGTGTCATAGCAGTATTCCAATGTTATCTCTTAGATGAGTGCTGGAGAATATCTAGTTGTTGTGGCCGTCATCCAGATGTTTGGATGCCAGAGTACCCTGTAAAATCCCATCATTAAAATAATATTTAGCTCATTGATTATTTTTTTTGGCAAATTTAATCTCACAGTAGATATCAATCTTCTTTCTGTTCAAGCAGTTTTCTGTGCCATAACATAACTTAAGTTACTTCCTTTCCGTAAGTTAGACAGCTGCCTGCTTTGATTCTTTGCTGCTGGGTCCTCATCACAGTACTAAGACTAATATCACATACGTGTCTTTCAGCACAGTACTACCATTATTCTTGATTGCTGCAGCACTCCCTTTTAAAAGGCCTGTTAGGCAAAACAGTTTATATGACTATAGTCTAGGTGAAGAAGAAGGATTTTCAATTTTATTCATGAAGGCAGTTTTTGTGCTGAAGGAGATTCCTAATGCAAAGAATTCCTAATAGAATTTTTTGCATATGATAACAAAACCAGGGAGGGAACAAATTATGAATGAAAGTTTTAATGTGTGTGTGTGTGTGTGTGTGTATTTGTGTGTGTGTGCATGTGCGTGTGTGTGCATGTGTGTGTGTGTGTGAATAATTTCTCTTATCATAGCCAGCTGAGTACCCATTTCAGCATTACAGAATTACTATTCGTTTTCTTCTTCCATTTTGTAAACCCTTCTTATGAAGTTTTGCTATTTTTCAGGTTATGGAGATGAAAACAATTGTATGGTTTTTAAAGACAATGTGGCAGAAAACATCCAAAGTAGAATTTTTAACATAATATAGCATTCTTAGCAAAGTTCGTTGTAACCAAACTATATATTCCATTGATTTTTTAATAGATACGGTATGATATGACTGCTTAAATCCGTTTCTTTCCTGGCTCTTCTGGAAACTAAAATACTGAAATTTTAAATCTTCGATGCTTTATTTCAGTTTTATTTACTACAATTGCTACATAATATCCAGAAAATATATTAAAGTTAAATACTAAAAATGTGGTTTGAAATTCTAGAGTTATAATGAAAAAAAAAAACCTATAGAGCAGTTAGGTGTACTTGGCAATCTTGTCTCTAAGTATTCTAGGAACAGGTTTGTGATAAAGTGTACCACATTCGTCATTTTAGAATTATGATCTATTTAATCTGACCACTAACCTATAACTCTGTCTTTGTGTTATTTTAAGTAATGTTTATTTAATTCTTTGATATTTTTGTCTAATTTGATCATGAAAATTGCTGCTGAATATTTAATAGCATATTTTTAATCTAATGTGTGTCTTCTTTTTTTTTTTCTAAGAGGATTGTCCTCAGGCCGGAGAAACTCAAAATGTCACTGGCACATTTTGTTTATTGCATATAAAATGAAACAATGTTTGACAACTATTTGTTGAATTTATTTCATACTATTTTGCCATTATAACTTTTAAATGATTCATAAATCAGCACATCACAAAATTAGAAAAATTATTTACATTGCCTAATTATTATATCTATAATAATATATTTTAATACATTCATTTTTTATAACAATATTTCATGTCTACTTTTTTCTTAGATATATTCTTTCATTTACATTTCAAATGATTTCCCCTTTCCTGGTTCCTCCTTCCCGAAAGTCCCATAAGCCCTCTTCCCTCCACCTGTTCCCCAATCAAACCCCTCCTGCTTCCATATCCTGGTATTCCCCTACACTGCTGTATCAAACCTTTCCAGGACCAGGGGGCTATCATTCCTTCTTCTTGGGCAACATTTGATATGTGAATTGTGTCTTAGGTATTCTGAGCTTTTGGGCTAATATCCACTTATCAGTGAGTGCATACCATGTGTGTTCTTTTGTGATTGGGTTACCTCACTTAGGATGATATTTTCCAGTTCCACCCATTTGCCTAAGAATTTCATGAGTTCATTGTTTTTAATAGCTGAGTAGTATTCCACAGTGTAAGTATACCACATTTTCTATATCCATTCTTCTGTTGAGGGACATCTGGGTTCTTTCCAGCTTCTGGCTATTATAAAAAGGGCTTCTATGAACACAGTGGAGCATGTGTCTTTATTACATGCTAGGGATCATGACTGCTTTCTAATCAGCTAGAATGAGATCTCAGCTTCACATCTAAAATCATTCAACTTAATCTTCAATAACAAGTGACCATTTTGATATAGACTCCTCATGGGAAGCTCGCAGGTTCTAATTTTTCCAGAAGCATCAGTCTCCTAGATTTGGAAGTGTACTAGGCATTCCAAAAAGAACAAGGCAGTTGAGCCAGCACCATTTGTTGAAAAGGCTATCTTTTTTCCACTGGATGGTTTTAGCTCCATTGTCAAAGATCAAATGACCATAGGAGTGTGGATTCATTTCTGGGTCTTCAATTCTGTTCCATTGATCTACATGCCTGTCACTGTACCAATACCATGCGGTTTTTAACACTATTGCTCTGTAGTACAGCTTGAGGTCCAGGATACTGATTCCCCCAGAGGTTCTTTTACTCTTGAGAATAGTTTTAGCTATTCTGGGTTTTCTGTTATTCCAGATGAATTTTTGAATTGCTCTTTCTAACTCTATGAAGAATTGAGTTGGGATTTTGATGGGGATTGCATTGAATCTGTATATTACTTTTGGTAAGATGCTCATTTTTACTATATTAATCCTGCCAATCCATGAGCATGGCAGATTTTTCCATCTTCTGAGGTCTTCTTCAATTTCTTTCTTCAGAGACTTGAAGTTCTTGTCATACAGACACTTGTTTGGTTAGAGTCATGCCAAGATACTTTATATGGTTTGTGGCTATTGTGAAGGGTATCATGTCTCTTACTTCTTTCTCAGCCTGCTTATCCTTTGAGTATAGGAAGGCTACTGACTTGCTTGAGTTGATTTTATATCCGGCCACTTTGCTGAAGTTGTTTATCAGCTGTAGGAGTTCTCTGGTGGAGTTCTTTGGGTCGCTTAAGTATACTATCATATCGTCTGCAAATAGTGATAGTTTGACTTCTTCCTTTCCAATTTGTATCCCTTTGACCTCTTTTTGTTGTCTAATTGCTCTAGCTAGAACTTCAAGTACTATATTGAAAAGATATGGAGAGAGAGGGCAGCCTTGTCTAGTCCCTGATTTTAGTGGGATTGCTTCAAGTTTCTCTCCATTCAGATTGATGTTGGCTACCTGTTTGCTGTAAATTGCTTTTACTATGTTTACATATGGGCCTCGAATTCCTGATCTTTCCAAGACCTTTAGCATGAAAGGATGCTGAATTTTATCAAATGCTTTCTCAGCATCTAATGACTAGAGTTCAATCTGAAAATATGATGCTATGAATTTTTTCTTTTTAATATATGCAATTATTCTCAGGTTCCTTCCTGCCAACACCTCCTCTCAAAAAAAAAAATGACCTCACCCTAAAAGTTCCTTGTGCTTTCCTCAATAGCTACAAAGGATTGAGAAATATGAAAGACTAATATGGTATGACTATTAAGCATGAAAGTTAATTTTAAGAAAGTCTTACAGAATATTGTCTTAATAAACCAATATTAGTAACAATTTTATACAACCAAAGTTCTTATGTAAACTGACTCTAATTGCTTGAGTATTGTAAGGTAAGTTTGATACTCTCTCCATGAAATATATCTTCTACTGCCTCTCCTATAATATCTACTTTTCAGATCACAGAATTATCTACTAAAATGTATTTAATGTTAATTCTTATATAGATAACTCATTAAAATTATCATTTCCAAAATTATAATGACTACATAGTACTATTAGATTTAAACAGTTTAATTGACAAGAATTTTCCATTACTAAATGTATTCAAACAGTAAATGTTTGAATACTTTTAAGGGATTATTTTTTAATAAGTGATCAATTTGCCTTTAGATGGGACCAAAAAGATTGATATACAGCACAAGCCTTGACAGAGATGCCAGAAGTTGAAAAGGATTTTAATATCTTTGAAGAAACTTTAAGGTACATAAATAAATCCTGAAAATTCTTTGCAAGGAGATATTTTTTCAATTTTCTATAAAAGCAAGTCTGCATCTCTTTGTTTTCTCAGAATATATTCCTCGGGTGTTGCTCCATGGGGAGAAAAAGTCCACAGAGATTGTTTGTTATTTATCTTCAAGGTTATATGTTTTTCTGTCACTCCACCTCTCTTTTCCAATGTTTTCCTTTTAACACAGGGAATATTCAGTCTTCGTCATTATTTGAAATACAGAATTTGTTCTTGAGTCTTTTGCCTCAAAAGAGATTTTGAAATTAGACTTTTGAACAGTGTAAAAATTGTTAAGACCATGAACACTTAAGATAAACTAAGAATATTTTTACATTGTTATACTGTTTTTGGATGTCAAGGATGGAATATTACAGTCTACAGAAATCTCTTTAGGTATCAAGTTGACAAGAAGGAGACCTGTGATGAAGAATCTTAATTGTATTCTATTAAACTGAGATGCACAGACATTTCTATGAAATCATAATTCTTCATGTGCTCATGAGCTTATTTCCAAATAATCGTGCTTATGAGAGTACCACATTGTGTAGAAAAAGAAAAATAAAAAGAAAAAAGGAAGTACATTCATGTTCTCTCTATTTCTCTCTGTCTATATCTTTCTCTCTGTCTCTGTCCATGTCTGTCTCTGTCTCTGTCTCTCTGTCTGTCTCTCTCTCTGTCTCTGTCTCTCTGTCTCTCTCTGTCTCTCTGTTTCTCTCTCTCTCTCTCTCTCTCTCTCTCTCTCTCTCTCTCTCTCTCACACACACACACACACACACACACACACACACACACACTTCTCCCTACAGCTCTTTGTATTTGCTTCTGATATATATATCTTTAAATATTTTCTACATCTCAGGTTTACCATTCATTATATGAGCTACATAATGATGGAAAATGCCTATAATTTAATTACAAAGCAGTAGAGGTTTGCATCTGGTGTTTTGTGAATTTGGCAAAGAGAGTAATTCATTCTCTGTAAGGATACCTGTAAAATTCTTTAATAATTGCTGTGTTTGAACTAACTTAAGGAAAATATCAAGTATGTGATAAAGCTAGCTATGCCATATTTATAGGAGGTGTTGAAAATACATGTAATGTATAATAAATCACTATAAATGGGATTTAAAATGAGATAGAGCACTAAATAACTCTACTGACCATCAGACATTCATATTAGGGGTAGATTGATTGTCTAGGCAATCACACTAGCCAAATGTGAAAACATTTTAATTCCTCTTGTCACATTCTTCATTCTCAATAATCATTTATTTTACAGTTTCAATTGTTTTTGATTTTAAACCTCATACTTTACTTTTTATCTAATGCCCTCTGATGGTTGTAGAGGGAAGAAACAGAAAAGGACAAAAGAGACTAGATCATTCGGCACAAACATATGAGTACTTTTCTGTGAAGTAAATTGAAGTCTTTGTGTTTTGAGCCTCTTTCTAAAAATGCCTAGTTTTTCTTTGGTTTTATTACTAATCCTTTTTATGAGAAGAAGCCTCAAATTTCAGGAGTCTGTGAAGCTAGATAAGAAATACACAAAATTATTAATTTTGTTGGATTCTCTGGTAGGGACATTAGTGGCCAGGAAAAGGGAAGAAGCAAGTATTCAAAAGTATGAAAGGTATTCAGGACAAGAGTCAATTTTATGTACATCAATTTTCTTTAAAAGCTTGAATAAGCAAATGAATAAAACTGGATCCATGAAATATTAGCATTTCATGAATTTTTTAACAGGAATTGTATAGGAATGTGAAAAGAAGTTTGGAAGAGGCAAGAGCAGAAAATGAGAAGTCTGTTTATTCACAGAAAGAATAAAGGATAGTATTATAAGCTAATTCGAAGTTCAATAGTGAGAATACTTAATAAAAAATAAGCATGGGAAGTGACAGGAGAGAAGTTCAGAGGGCCAGGAAAATGAATAAAAATAAGTAGCACTGGTGGCAGGGAACCACTAGAAAGTCCAGGGCACCAGGGACAGGAGGCTCCCAGGACTCATTGGGGATGCCATTAGCAGAAATACACAACAGCTGGGAGACAGAGCCTGAAGAGACCACCTCTCTTCCTTTCCTTTGATCCCAGATTCCATGGCTAGATATTTTAGAAACAAAGGTAAAGTTAGTGGGATTAGGTGGCTAAACTGTTCTACATTTTCATTTCTATCTACTTTAGGCACTGGCCTTTCTTTCCCATTTGTTATGACCATCAGGAAAAATAAATGATGTCTATGACCTTTGTTCATGCTGCATAGTTTGACTATGTAGCTTATGCTGGTGATAACTTTGTGACTACCTTTCTCTGCTCTGTGAGTATGAAGCAGGGAAGTTGGTATTAAACTGACCTCAGTGAAATTACTGTACACAAAGCCTCATGTGAGTTTCTCCTGACAGTCATTGAATGAGTACTACGACATATGATTTACAAAGAGAAGTTGTGCTCTACAGTGTAGCCCTACTAGGGAAATGACACAGAAGTTCATAACTGATCTCTGCCAGACTTTGCTCTTATTCTATTTCAATTTCTGTTAAACCCTTTTCTTTTCCATATAATAACCTGCATTTATGATTGTAACATTTATTCTGACCAATGAGTTCTTCCAGTGATCCCTGAGCCTGACAGTTGTATTAGAGATGCTTGACAGTTGGACTCAGTATAAAAATAATGCAAAAACATATAGTTTTAAAAATTATTTGTGTAGAAAAATGAGTTTCTTCTTATCAAACCATGGCAGTACAGGAAATGAAGAGTTTAGTATCACCGATATATTTCAAAAGGAGCAATTGCTGTGTTTATAAAATATTGCTTTAGAATATTAGTGAAGAAATATCATTGTGTAGAAATAAATAAGGCACCAACTAAAGCAAAGAATTGCTATAAACTCATATTCACTAATAATGACTTTTAGGAGAACCTTATATTAGTCTTTATTTAAGTAACAACAGCAAACCACTAGAGAAACCAAGTTCACTAGAAAATATTATCATGAGAAAGTTGTAATGTAGATTACATGTTTAATTTCATGGATAACCACTTACAAAATTTAACATCTGGTAAACCTTTCTGAATATCCTATTTAAGTAAAATGCATTTTAAATCTATGACTTCCTTTCTCTCTCTCTCTCCCTCTCTCTCTCTCTCTGTACATGCACACATATTTATATCATAGCATAGCATGTTTGTAACACTGTTTCTTTCCATTTTTTCTGTACATATTTCACCTTCCTGCATATACATTTAATCACTTAAATAGCCAGTCATCCACTAACAAAGTATGATTCGTAGTCTCTGTTAATAGTTTGGTATTAAGAACGAAAAGACTTGGCAATACAAAGACAGGAAATATTTCATAAAATATTATTCTGATAGGAGGCCAAATTATGGTTCAATACAGCTGTATAAATTTAAAACAAAACAAAGACTAGTAGTGAGAGCTAAGTGTGTTTATATAATAAAAATACTCTCATTGGCTCAACACAGAAGGATGGATTGAAATAAATAGTAGATTACATGAGATGACCAAATGTTTATGAGTTAGCTAGTCAAGAAAGTAGAGGTGGGTTCATGTATGTACTGAAAATTTGCATATTAGTACACACTGAGAACATTGGTAAATGTAAAAAATGTTGTGGATTTTTAAGACTTAGTACAAATGAAGAATATAAATTATGTAGCAGTGAATTGAGGCATAAAACCCTGTGAGATTGAGAGTCGCTTCCAAAAATGGAAAGTGGTAAATTGTGCAATAACTCACCACTTAGAATAAAAAAGAAAAGAAAAAAAAATGTTATAGTAGCTAAAAAATCAATGGATACTGTGGCAATGGAAGAGACACCTGAAGATAGCAGTAGACTTGGGTGTTCTCAACAGTTAATGAGAATGCATTGTGTAAAATCCCTGCCATGCCAATGAGGGAAGTTTTGACTGGTTTCACAGGTTTTAGGGTAAGCCACAATACAATCAATTACTCTCTATGCAAATCAGGTAGTCAGAACTGTCCCTTTTTAGGCTTTTAGTCATTATATTGCCTCTACAGACATGATAAGGATCCTCCCTACAAAAGAGAAAAACTATTTTCCTATGCATCTTGAGTATAGATTGTCTGCTGATATATCAAGGAAGATATAGGGTTAAGAGCAATGATGTAGGAAGTTACTTAGAATCTAGAAGACCGTCGAATGTGTACTGATCAAAATTTAAACAATTTTGGAATATTTAGACCATGTGAATAAGATATCGGAAAAATAGCTAACTGTACTCCTAGAAACATACTCTATGATTTCCATACTTTACTACAAAGAGACTTGCATACTCATGTCTATTTTTGTTCAAGTCACAACAGCTAAGAGATGGAATCATTTTAGATATCCATTTATAGATAATGAAGTATGTGTTACATTTATAGAACTGTGTTTTATTCAGCTATAAAATAAAATTATGAAATTATGAACTCAGCAAGAATGTAGATGAAACTAGACAATGTATTGAGGTAGGAAAACAAATACTGCATATTCTATTGCAATTGCATTTATTTTATGAATGTACATCAGTAAATATTTTATTGATGTATATATATGCATATAAACATATATCTATTCTTTATGTGTATGCGAGTGTGGGTAGAGGTGAGGAAAATATAAGTGATTCTATGACAGAAATATTAGGTTTTAAGAAAGGGTAATGGGGAAACGATGTAACATATATGATAAATAGAGAAGGCATTATAGCATATGTTATATGAAAGTGGACAAAGAGGTGTTGAGTAGAAGGATTTAAGTAGTGAGCAGAACAAAGATATACAGGGGATTATTGGGAGTGTTTTGTCAACCAAACCTGAATGTTCTACTTTCATTTCTGTGATAAAACATGCTGAACAAAATCAACATAGGATAGGAAAGGATTTATTTATGCTTACATGTGATAATATATAATTGAAATACATCAGAGCAGGAACACCTAAAGGAACTTAAGGGAGAAACCATAGAAGAATGTTACTTGTTCTCTTCCCTATATTCATTAATGTTTGTCTAGTTTTCTTTCATAGACCAAAAGAAGGCTAACAGGGTATGGTGCTATGCATAGTGTGCTGGAACCTCCTTCATTAAATAAAACTGTCAACCTCTGAAAGATAGCCATAGAAAAATCTTATCTCTTTAATGCGTCAATTAAGATACTAATTAGTACAGTAAGTGTGTATGGAAAATCAGAAGAAAACCTGTTACTTTTTTAGCTAAATGAAAATTAAAATATATATATTTAAAAGTTGTTAATTGAATATAAAAGCATTTTAAAGTATTTATAATATTAAAGCCGTTAAGATCTAAAAGAACTTTTGTTTGTTAAGACATAAGCAATCATATAAGGATACAACTATGAAAGTACAAGTGAATATGATTGTGGAGATTTACAAAATAATAACTAAAAGTAAACCAAAAAGGTTCAGAAGAGCAGAGTCATTTTATTTTTTAAAGTAAAATGGAGTAAAGCCACTACCAGTGTTTTAATATCCCAGATCTATATCCAACTCTGTTATACATTTAAAATATAAACTGCTGTCTGTTTGTTCATTATACAATCTATACTGTAGAAAAAATATATTTACACTGATATTACTTCTCTTGACATATTCAAGGAGTCATATAACAAGGACTAGAGGACTAGCTCTCAAACAAGGAACAAATAACACTAAATTGTTTTTGATTGCATCCTCCAAATCTTATGTTCATGCCAATTACATTATTTAAATTTATCCCCCAAAAACCTTTAATACAGGTATTACTGATAATTTTCTATTCCTTTTAATATTCTTGAGTCTGGATTTTGAATTCCTGTTCTACAGAGCCCATTATAGGGAGTCAATCTCTGTATTTCACATTAGAATTTTCTCCAAGTATCTTTGATTACAATATTCTTCTCACTATATCCTATAATTATTATTTAATCATTAATTCAATACTATAACAAACACCTTCTCAAACCACACAGGGCGTTTTTTTTTACATAATTAATGCCTAGAAGGATTAATTTTTCCACTACTAACATTCAGAGTTGCTGGTGAAAATCATTACAAGGACTTTGACAACATTACATAACAGTATAGAAAATTAGAGTGGTTTAATGTCTGTAGAAAACAAATATTCGGGGTCTCAGATTAAATCTACTATAATACAAAGAAGTAGTTATTTTTGGAGAAAACAATTTAGAAAATCTTCAGTACTTTATTGGTTGGTTTCCAAAGTTCAAGCCTTAAACTTCAGTTGTTTTGTTTGTAAACAGATTAGGAATGAATTCAAATATGTTCAAAAGTTTACTCAACAAACTGGGCTATATTTCAAAGTATCACAGCATATCTAATAATATAATTTGAATAATTCTAAGCATGAGAGTGACATTGTTTAACCATGTTGAAAATATTGGTTCAAGAGAAGAGCTTTTGTGTTGGAGTATTTTCTCTCCTGTCAACCAGAGAAGACTAACTAAAGGTATACATGAGAAAGACTGAGCCCTGCTTTCTTCTTTACAAGATCCAGGCTAATGCTGACAAGGCAGCCTTGGAGTCAAGACCTCTGCCCTCTCATGAATCGACTCAACTCTCCCACCGACTGCTTCTGTGAGCCTAGAAGTTACCAGACCCTTTGGAGCTCTCAGATAGTGATCTCCCAACCAGGCATCATACACTAACTGGTCTGAGGTCTCAAACACGTATACAACAGAGGACTGCACGGTCTGTCCCTCAGTGAAAGAAGATGCTCAGAGTCTTCCAGAGACTTGAGGTCCTCGGTAGTGGGAGGAGTGGTGGTGTGGGGTAGATTCCTCTAGAGAACAGGGGACCAGAGGAATGGGGTGAAGAACTGTGGGAGGGAGGACTGGAAGGGTGTCAATGGCTGGATTGTAAATAAATAAATGAATAAATGGATGAATGAATGAATGAATGAATAAATAAATAAATAAATAAATAAATAAATAAATAAATTTAAATAAGAAATAAAATGAAAGGATTTCCAAAACTGTCTTCAAGTGCCACTTCCTAACAAAAGCAGTGCTCTAAATTTGACAATCTGCAACTACAGCACGCTTAGCCTCAAAATTTTGCTTACGTAAAATTATGAATTTGGAAAATACTGAGTTAACGTGCTCAATTTTCACAATTGAATAACTCTAGGTAGTACTTTTTCTACTTGGAAAAAAAAATGTATGGACGAATTTGTCCCAGTACTCCTAATACCTTAGTATATAAAGGCAGATCCCTTTTTGCTGACGCAGTTCACTAACAAGTTTTAATTGTTTGATTGCTATACAAGTCTTTTTTTTTCCTGTTTTTTTATTTACATTCCAAATCATTTCCCCATTCAGTTTCCTCCCTCCCTGAAAGTCCCATAAGCCCCCTTCCCTCCCTCTTTTTTCCCATTCAACCCCCTCTCGCTTCTCTGTCCTGGCATTCCCCTACATCCAGTCTTTCCAGGACCAGGGGTCTCTCCTTCCATTTTCTTGGAAATCTATTGATATGCAAATTGTGTCTAGGGTATTCTGAGAGTCTGGGTTAATATCCCCTTATGAGTGCCCACATACCATGTGCGTTCTTTTGTGATTGGGTTACCTCACTAAGGATGATATTTTCCAGTTCTGACCATTTGCCTAGGAATTTCGTGAATTCATTGTCTTTAATTGCACAGTAGTATTCCACTGTGTAAATATAACACATCTTCTGAATCCATTCCTCCATTGAGGGACATCTGGGTTCTTTCCAGCTTCTGGCTATTATAAATAAGGCTGCTATGAACATAGTGGAGCATGTGTCCTTATTGCATACAGGTAAAGCCTCTGGGTATATGCCCAGGAGGGGTATAGCAGGATCCTCTGGGAGTGTCATGCCCAGTTTTCTGAGGAACCGCCAGACTGCTTTCCAGAGTTGTTGTACAAGCTTGCAATCCCACCAGCAGTGGAGGAGTGTTCCTCTTTCTCCACATCCTCGCCAACAACTGCTGACTCCTGTGTTTTTGATCTTAGCCATTCTGACTGGTGTGAGATGGAATCTCAGGGTTGTTTTGATTTGCATTTCCCTAATGACTAAGGATGTTGAGCATTTCCTTAGGTGCTTCTCAGCCATTCGATATTCTTCAGGTGAGAACTCTTTGTTTAGTTCTGTACCCCATTTTTAATAGGGTTACTTGGCTCTCTGGAGTCTAACTTTTTGAGTTCTTTGTATATATTGGATATTAGCCCTCTGTCGGATATAGGGTTGGTAAAGATCATTTTCCAGTTAGTTGGTTGCCTCTTTGTCTTTTTGACAGTGTCTTTTGCCTTACAGAAACTTTATAAGTTTATGAGGTCCCATTTATCAATTCTTGATCTTAGAGCATAAGCTGTTGGAGCATGTTGACCTCCAGTTGAACCAGCACCATTTGTTGAAGAGGCTATCTTTTCTCCACTGGATGGTTTTAGCTCCTTTGAAAACTCTCGGTTCAAGAATTCTGTTTCACGTTCTGTCTGAGCCCATGCCCTTAGCAGATATTGGGCACTAGTTCCACAACATCCAGAAGAAGCTTGACTCTCAGGCACTCTACAGTCCAGGATCATAAGTGAGGAGATTACAACATCTGCACCAAAACCCCAACACCCCAACTGGGACCAGTAGCATCCAGGGACACAGGAACTCCTGCCTGGCCAGTGGCATGGGTAACTTCAGTTCTGAGCTGTTGCCCTGACCAGACATTGGGCACTAGCTCCACAACCAGTACCAAAAAGTCCAGAAGAAGCTCAACTCCCGGATGCTCTAACATTCCTAGGAACATAGGATCTCGGGAGCTTTGTCCCATATGGATTTCAGGATCCCAGAAGCAACATGACTTCCAGGAGCACTGACACACCCAGGATCTCAGGATTACAGGATTCCAGAATCACAGGATCTCAGAGACAGCTAGACTCTACAGAGTTCTAACACATCCATGATGACAAGAGTGATAAGCTCCAGTCAGAGACAGGGGGGACAGGTAGCACAAGAGATAATCAGATGGTGAGAGGCAAGCACAAGAACATAAGCAACAAAAACCATGGTTACTTAACATCAACAGGACCCAGTTCTCTCACCTTAGCAAGTCCTAGATACATGATCAAACTGAAAAAGCAAGATTTGGACCTAAAATCACTTCTCATGATAATGATAGAGGACTTCAAGAAGGACATAAATAACTCCCTTAAAAAATATGGGAGAACACAGATAAACAGATAGAAGCCCTTAGAGAGTAAAAACAAAAATTCCTTAAAGAATTACAGAAAAAGACAACCAAACAAGTGAAGGAATTGAACAAGACCATCTAGGATCTAAAAATGGAAATAGAAACAGTAAAGAACTCATAAAGGGAGACAACTAAGGAGATAGAAAACATTAACCCTAAGAAAGCTCAAAGCCCCAGTATAGGGGAATACCAGGACAGGGAAGCAGGAGTGGGTGAGTTGGAGAGTAGGTGCAAAGGGGGATGGGATAAGGTGTTTTTGGAGGGGAAAGCAGAAAGGAGATAACATTTGAAATGTAAATAAAGAAAATATCTAATTTAAATAAAAGAAGTCATAGATGCAAGCCTCAACAACAAAACACAAGAGATAAAAGAGAGACTCTCAGGTGCAGAAGTTATCATAGAAAATATTGACAAAACAGTCAAAGAGAATGCATAAAGCAAAGCTCCTAAAACAAAACATCCAGGAAATCCAGGACACAATGAGAAGACATAACTTAAGAATAATAGGTATAGAAGACAACAAAGATTCCCAACTGAAAGGGCCAGAATATATGTTCAACAAAAGTATAGAAGAAAATTTCCCTAACCTAAAAAAAGAGATGCACATAAATATACAAGAAGCCTACAGAATTCCAAATAGATTGGTCCAAAAAAGAAATTCCTTCTGTCATATTATAGTCAAAACATCAAATGCAAAAAAAGAAAAAAAAAGAAAAAAGAAAAGTAAGAATATTAAAAGCAATGAGGTAAAAAAAAAAAAAAGAAGTCAAGTAACATATAAAGGCAGACCTATCAGAATTACACCAAACTTCTCACCAGAGAATATGAAAGCTAGAAGATCCTGGGCAGATGTCATACAGACCCTAAGAGAACACAAATGCCAACCCTGACAACTATACCCAGCAAAACTCTCAATTACCATAAACGGGGAAACCAATATATTCCATGACAAAACCAAATTTACACATATCTTTCCTCAATTTGAGCCCTACAAAGGATAACAGATGGAAAATGCCAACACAAGGAAGGAAACTACACCCTAGAAAAAGCAAGAAAGTAATCTTCTTTCAATAAGCCCAAAAGAAGATAGGCACATAAACATAAAAATAACATCAACAATTACAGGAAGCAACAACAACTTTTCCTTAATATTTCTTGATATCAATGGACTCAATCCCCAATAAAATGACATATACTAGCAGAGTGGATATGTAAACAGGACCCAGAGTTTTGATGAATAGAGGAACAAGCCTGAATGAAAATGACTGACTCTTTACTCTGAGTTAAAGGGTAGAAAATAATTTTCCAAGCAAATGATCCCAAGAAACAAGCTGGAGTAGCCATTCTAATATCGAATAAAATTGACTTTTGACCAAAAGTTATCAAAAAAGATAAGGAAGAACACTTCATATTTATTAAAGGAAAAATCTACCAAAATGAACTCTCAGTTCTAAACCATGATGCTCCAAATGCAAGGGCCTCCACCTTCATAAAAGAAACTTTAATAAAGCTCAAAGTACAAGTTCCACCTCACACAATAATAATGGGAGACTTCAACACCCCACTCTCAGCAATGGACAGATCATGGAAACAGAAATTAACAGACAAACAGTGAAACTAACAGAAGTTATGAACCAAATGGATTTAACAGATATCTATAGAACAATTCATCCTAAAACAAAAGAATATACCTTCTTCTCAGTACCTCATCGTATTTTCTCCAAAATTGACTATATAATTGGTCACAAAACAGGCCTCAACAGATACAAGAAGATTAAAATAATACATCCTATCAAATCACCATGGACTAGGGCTTGTTTTCAATAACAACAAAAACAACAGAAAATCCACATACATATCGAAGCTGAACAACACTCGACTCAATGATAACTTGGTCAAGGAAGACATAAAGAAAGAAATTAAAAAGTTTTAGGATTCAACAAAAATGAAGGCACAACATAACCAAACTTATGGGACACAATGAAAGCATTGCTAAGAGGAAAACTCATAGCTCTGAGTGCCTCCAAAAAGAACCTGGAGAGAGCATACACTAACATTTTAACAGCACATCTGAAAGCTCTAGAACAAAAGAACAAAATACACAAAAGAAGAGAAGACAGCAGGAAATAATCAAACTAAAATCTGAAATCAACTAAATAAAAACAAGAATTATGCAATGAAGCAATAATACCAGGACTTGTTCTTTGAGAAAATCTACAAGATAGATAAACCGTTAGTCAGACTAACCAGAGGGCACAAAGACAGTACCAATCTAATAAAATGAGAAATGAAAAAGGAGACATAACAACCAAAGCCAAGTAAATTCAAAAAATCATCAAATCTTACTACAAAAGATATACTTAACCAAATTTGAAAATATGGATGATTTGGACAATTTTCTAGACAGATACCAGGTGACAAAGTTAAATCAGGATCAAATAAACCATCTGAGATGTCCCATAACTCCTAAAGAAAAAGAAGCAGTCATTAAAAGTCTCCCAACCAATTCTTTCTATGAATCCACAATTATACTTATACCTAAACCACACAAAGACCCAACAAAGAAAGAGAACTTCAGACCAATTTCCCTTATGAATGTCAATGTAAAAATACTCAAAAAAGTTCTCAAAAGCCAAATCTAAGAACACATCAACATGATCTTTCAACACTATCAAGTAGGCTTCATCCCAGGAATGCAGGGATGGTTCAATATAGAGAAATCCATGAACGTAATTCACTACATAAACGAAGAAAAAAAATTGGATCATATAATTAGATGCTGGAAAAGCATTTGATAAAAGTCAACATCACTTCATGTTAAAAGACTTGGAAAGATAAGGAATTCAAGGCCCATACCTAAGCACAGTAAAAGCAAAATACAGCAAACTGTTGGCCAACATCAAACTAAATGAAGAGAAACTTGAGGCAATTCCACAAAAATCAGGGACTAGACAAGGCTGCCCAGTTTCTCCCTATCTATTCAATAGAGTACTTGAAGTTCTAGTTAGGGCAATTAGACAACAAAGGAGGTCAGAGTTATACAAATTGAATAGGAAGAAGTCAAAATATCATTATTAGATGATATGATAGTTTATGTATGACCCAAAAAATTCCACCAAAGAACTACAGATGATAAACAACTTCAGCAAATTGGCTGGATATAAAATTAACTCAAACAAACCAGTAGCCTTCCTATACTCAAAGGATAAACAGGCTGAGATAAAAATAGGGAAAACGACACTCTTCACAATAGTCACAAATAATATAAAATACCTGGGTGTGACTCTAACTAAACAAGTGAAAAATCTGTATGACAAGAACTTCAAGTCTCTAAAGAAAGAAAACAAAGAGCTCAGAAGATAGAATGATTTCCCATGCTCATGGATTGGCAGAATTGATATAGTAAATATGACTATCAATATGCAGATTCAATCCAATCCACATCAAAATTCCAACTCAGTTCTTCATAGTGTTAGAAAGAACGATTTGCAAATTCATGTGGAATAACAAAAAACCAAGAACAGCAAAAACTATTTTCAACAATGAAAGAACTTCTGGGGGAATCACCATTCCTGAACTCAAGCTATACTACAGAGCAATCATGATAAAAACTGCATGGTATTGGTACAGTGACAGGCAGGTAGATTAATGAAATAGAATTGAAGACCCAGAAATGAACCCAGACACCTATGGTCACTTGATCTTTGACAAAGTAGCTAAAACCATTCAGTAGAAAGAAGACAGCCTTTTCAACAAATGGTGCTGGTTCAAATGGAAGTCAGCATGCAGAAAAATGCAAATCGACCCATTCTTATCTCCTTGTACAAAGATCAAGTTCATGTGGATCAACAACCTCCACATAAAACCAGATACACTGAAACTAATATAGGAGAAACAAATATCAATGGCTTATGCTCTGAGATCAAGATCAACAAATGTGACCTCATAAATATGCAGAGTTTCTATAAGGCAAAGGACACTGTCAATAGGACAAAATGGCAACCAACAGATTAGGAAAAGATCTTTACCAACCCTATATCCTATAGAATGCTCATATCCAATATATACAAAAAAATCAAGAAGTTAGACTCCAGACTATCCTGTTAAAAAGTGGGGTACAGAACTAAACAGAGACTTTTCAACTGAAGAATAACAGATGTCCAAGAAGCACCTAAAGAAATGTTCAACATCCTTAGTCACTAGGGAAATGCAAATCAAAACAACCCTATGATTCCATCTCACACCAATCAGAATAGCTAAAATAAAAAACTCAGGTGACAGCAAATGCTGACAAGGCTGTAGAGAAAGAGAAGCAATCCTCCATTGCTGGTGGGGTTGCAAGCTGGTGCAACCATTCTGAAAAATCAATCTGGTGGTTCCTCTTTGGTTGGTGATCCAGTCACTGGGAGGTCTGGGGAATCTGGCTGCTTGATACTGTTGCTCCCTCCATGGGCTGCAAACTGCCTCAGTTCCTTCAGTCCCTTCTCCAACTCCTGCATCCACCTCTGTATTTGTCAGACTCTGGCAGAGACTGCCAAGGAGGCAGCCATTTCAGGCTCCTCTCAGCAAGCACTTCCCAGCATCCACAATAGTGTCCAGGTTTGGTGACTATATATGGAATGACTAATATTCACTTAGCAGTGAGTGAATATCATGTGTGTGTTTTTTGTGACTGAGTTACCTCACTCAGGATGACATTTTCTAGTTCCATCCATTTTCCTGAAAATTTCATCAAGTCATTGTTTTTAATAGCTGTGTAATATCCCATTGTGTAAATGCACCACATTTTCTCTATCCATTCCTCTGCTGAGGGATATCTGGATTGTTTCCAGCTTCTGGCTATTATAAATATGGCTACTATGAATAGTAGAGCATGTGTCCTTATTAAATATTGGGATAGCTTCTGGGTGTATGTCCTGGAGTGGTATAACTGGGTCCACAGGTAGTACTATGTCCAGTTTTCTGAGAAACAACTAGACCGATTTCCAGTGTGGTTGTACCAGCTTGCAATCCCACCAACAATGGAGGATTGTTCCTCTTTCTCCACATCCTCACCAGCATCTCCTGTCACCTGAGTTTTTGATCTTAGCCATTCTGACTGGTTTGAGTTGGAATCTCAAGGTTGTTTTGATTTGCATTTCCCTGATGACTAAGGATATTGCAAATTCTTTAGGTTGTTCTTGGCCATTCGATATTCCTCATTTGAGAATTTTCTGTTTAGCTATGTTCCCCAATACTTTTTGTTGGGGGGGGGTTGCATATTTGATTCTCTGGAGTCTAATTTCTTATGTTTGGATATATTGAATATTAGCTTTCTATCTGATATAGGATTATTAAAGATCTTTTCCCAATTTGTTGGATGCTGTTTTGTCCTATTGACCGTGTCCTTTGCCTTACAGAATCTTTCCAATTTTATATACATGTATGAATATATTCCTAAGTATATAAGTATATCTTTAATCTACCTATATTTAAAGCAAATATAGTAGAACAATAGATTCCTATTCACATAAGTGATGAAATGATGCCATTAAATAAGTCTGCAATATAATGATCATACTTACATTGTCTATGAACTCTGAGGTATTGATACAGGCTTTACAAACAAAATTTTGAACTTAGGTCTTTTCCTAGTCTGTGTTCGTTGAGTATCTTCTAATGATGACTCTCACTGCTTTTGCTGTATAATCTCTCTCTCTCTCTCTCTCTCTCTCTCTCTCTCTCTCTCTCTCTCTCTCTCTCTTTCTCTCTTTCACACACACACACACAAACACACATATACAAACCCACACACAAAGATGAAATTAAAAGACATTTGATACAGATTTTATGTTTTATATTGATTTGATTTACATTTTCATCTTTTTTGAAATTAGAGGAAGAAAATTAACACAAATCTTAGCTTCTTAAATGGATTGGCATATCTCACCCAAGAAAGGAAAAATTTCAGATCTTTAGAGTAAAATTCTAAGTGGGAAATTTAATAAGAAATAATAGGCATGATCTCAAGTGTACGAATACCCAAAAATGTCATGCCAGATCATCAAAAATATATTCACTAAAGTTTTGCCAGCATTAATGACCCTGTGTGAAGGATAATTATATGAAATGCCAAAAGACAAAGCCAATGGGATAAATGATATTTAACACAATTAGAAGAATAAGCTTCCAACATTTTGAAATATATCCCTGAGATGAAATGCAAGCTAATCCTCCACCTGACAAGTATATTTGAGTTTTTCAAGACAGTAGAGGCAAATGATCTCTATGGGTCTCCAGCCTTTCTGCAATACTCTTCACAAAGGCACTTTTGTTTTGTGTTTCCTTTACAAGGATGCTTATATAGTCTTGGATAAGGAAGAGAGTGCATACATGCAGGAAGCAAAAATTCCATGCTTGGTTGTAGCTAAGTAAAATGACAGATGCTAACAAAACTCAGGGCTGCACAGATGTGATATGCATCTATTATGTGAACAGCATCTGCTTGGACACCCTGAATTCCTACCGCAGATTCTAAATAACAAGAAAAACTGATGAAAGTATAAAGCTCAGGATGTTTGCTGTTCCATGACAATAAAGTCCTTCTCTTAGAACCACATGTCACATGTCTCCTGCTGAACTCAGTACAATAGTGTCACACAAAATTGATATTATCCAATAGAGTAAAATTTCATATTCTTCTTCAAATTCTTGAATGCTGCTGCCCTCAAAATTCCATTTTTATATCAAAAATATATTAAATATTCTGGTCTTTGAAACTTCTAGATTTTGAATAGAACTTGATTATAACAGTGACCAAGATATAACTACAGTGTTATTAGCCAATGTTTTGATCTTTGTTTTCTATTAATAAATTTTATTCTGACCTAGGTACCTACTTTCCTGTTTTAGTTCTTTAAATTAAATTTATAATTATTAATCCCATTGCAACCTCACATAAGGTCTGAATATTTTTTCTTTGATCATTTTATATGTATCAAAATTACTTACTTTAATAAATAAGTTTAACAAAAGGAAATTATTAAGTGTATATCTATATAATACACTTATAATACAAGAAATTTTGGACACAATACAGTGATTCTTTGACAGAAAATATCTTTCTTCAATATTATATTCTGTATAATTTTTGTTTCAAAGTATATGAAATTGTACATTGTATCAGTCTTGTAGTCTGTGCTTGTTAAATACTTCTGGTATTTAGAATATCTCTAAAATTTTGAGCCCATCACAGGAAATCTTCCTGTAATGACAGCTAAATTACAGCTTTCAGATACATAATCTATAACATTTTTACTAGTGGTCTTATCCTTCAATTAATAGTCTGAATTTCATTTCTAACACATTTTGCATTATTCTATTAATATACCATTAGAAGACAACATCTATGTGGAAAAGTTTTCTGAAAATGAATGCCATATGAGGATGAAAGTAATTTTGGGGCTTTCTTTATCATTTATGTACATCTCATTCATTATTTATTTAATTTGTCACTCTTTTGGCTCATTTTTACAAAAAAAAATGTTAATTGTGACAGGGTTCCTTGCTCAGTTAGTTATTTATTATGAAGGGCAATGTAATGGTTTTCTGTTGGTAGCTGTTATATTTATCTTTGCTGGTTCAGTTCCAGAGAAAGCAGATTGTATGGCATAAGAACCCAAAGGTTATTCATGTTTCCCACCAAAGCTAATTAAGAGAAGTGTTACAAACTTTCCTTCATAACATGAAAAGTTAGCTCATAATATATCATATTGGGCAGAAAATCCAAACCATCTATTCAAAAATCACAAATATGAAGATGCAAATACATTTGCCCTTTGCATCAAAGTTATCATAAAGGAGGTTGGGTATTAGGAGGAAAGATCTTAAAACTGACAGAGCAGAAAATTCCAGATTACTTTAAGATCAACTTTTCTTTGGTTTGAATTCAAGAGCCAGGCCCCATTTTATTTAATAAAATCACCTTTTTCAAAATAATTATTTATTTTATATGTAAAAGCTTCAGTCTACCACAATAAATGTCCATAATACTTTAGCTTATACAGATCTATACACAATTTTTATATTTAAGCTAAACTTATTTCCCAAAGTGCATTATTTTTGCTATACATAAAGAAGTCAAAACCAAAAAAGGCAACAGGAAAATCTGGTTTTATTGATGCCATCTTCATTCATCAACGTCTTATGTATTTATAAAACGTATTTAGGGTTTCCCCTAAACATGGCTTTGGATTGGAAAGTTGGTCATACTCTATGTCACCTATGAATGAACCATTCTGATCAAGAATTTTTCATAGGTCATATCTCGTTAGAAGACTCTCAGGTATTCTGTAAAACTAAAGATTGATCTGTGAATTCAGAGAATACTGAGAATAACATATGGAAAAAAAGAGGTTTTCTGAATCCTTTCACAGTTGTGCTATACTTTATTGATATTATATACATGCTATAGACATGGATCTGATTCCCAAACCACCTGCTTAAGTCTCCAGGCACTTGTGGTCCAGCACAAGAACCACACCAGGAACATGTGGTTAGATATAGGAAAAATTATTCCTGAGAATTGGAGTAGACAAGTAGGCTACCAAGTGAGGAGATGATATCCACTCCAAAACTGTGAGGCCACAAAGCTCATGGCTCATGGCTCTTCATGTCATTTACATTACACTGCCTTCTCCTACAGTTGTATTTTATGAACTGTTGTTGAGAATGCAAAGTTTATTTTATATAGTCTAGCTGGGAAAGAATTACTATCTTTTACTTCTAAACTGTGAAATTAATTATTATTGTTATTGTGGCTTTCTTCAAGATTTCACTTTATTGCCACACCTACTCCTCGAGAGATGCATATCCAAAACTGTAATATTCTGAGAGAGGTAGACAGGTGATAATCAATATGTTTTCTGTAACTACTTCCATGCTTATGAGAGGTGTATTTCATGCATGAGGGGCCACAAGAGTCTCTACTTTATCAGTTAGAGAAGGAACATTACTTTTTCTGTAGTAGAAGTTAGCTCAAAATCCACATATCACAGGAAATTTAACTTTCAATTGTAAAATACAAAAACTGCAGAGTTCCTCAGATTAAAAGCACAGTCTAAGCAAGAGTAAAATGATTACAACCACTGGTAACTCCAGAAAGAATTAGGTACAGGAAAGAGAAGACCTTACTTAGTTCAGGAGACCTATTTCTTGGTAGCTAGTTTTTAGTTTATGAGTATTTTTTAAGTGAAATATGTAGCATTTTTTATAACAGAGTGTGTTTAGAGCTGACAGCTATGGGTTAGACAACCTTCCAGGGGCCTCATCCCTGAACAAAGATGAATCTCACTCTCTCAGATCACATCAGTTATTTGTAGCTCTTTATTCAGGACTGACATCTTATGGAATTTCCATCAAACACCTTTGTATAGGTCATGTTAACATGACCATGTTTTTCCAAGTCTCTAGGTGTAGCTTGCCTGTCATATATAGAAGACATTCTCACAGCATTTGGTCCTCTGGCTTACAATCTGTCTGCACACCCTTCCATTATGATCTCTGAGCCGTAGGTGTAATTGTTGTGTTGTAAATGTATCAATTGTTATTGGTCACATCATGTTCAGTTGTTCTTTTAAATTAATTAGGTATAGATTTCTGTTGCAGTTTTCATTTGAGCTTAAAGTGTGTGTGTGTGTGTGTGTGTGTGTGTGTGTGTGTGTGTGTATGTATGTGTGTGTGTTTTAGTGTGTATGCTACTATGTAACGATGACTGGACTAAGAAAGTTTTATTTCACACAAACACATAACAATAATAAAGATGATGTCATGAATTTGAATATGAGAGGAAATAGGAGGGACACTGAAATAGTTAGAAAGGGGGAGAGAAGAATGGAAATGAAAACATGTGTTTTACTATAGCCATAAACGAATTCACATACAAGTACACATGTATTTTTCAAGTACACATGACAAGAAATACTAAATGAGGAATATAATATAAGTTTCAGTGAATAGTGAAAAATGAATGAGAGAAATCATGTAGCTACAGATTTTATTATTCTGATGTTTCAGGGGATCATAAAGACATAGTGAGTTTTGTTCTATTATGTCTTAACATAAGACACCATACAAGCACTGGCATGATAACAATTATAAGCTTATATGGTAGCATTATGTTAACAAATTTAAAAGGTCTATTTTAGCCTATGTTTATAGGAACCAATGTGAACTCTTGGACAAACTGTAAATCTTACCTTTGTTCTCTTTCATTCTGTTTTATTGGGTTCCTCCAGTCTAAAGCACCATTATCTTGTATGATTCACTTCTTTCTGTAGGTCTCATTTGCTCAGTATTGAAGTGCAAGTGTCAAATAGTAGAGCCTATAGAGTGAGAGGTTTCTATATTATTGAAAATTCTAAGCTAACATGGATATTTTAATTAAATTTTAACAATATCCTCTGGGGAGTTAACAAAAAAAAAAATCAGCAGGAATGGCAGAAGAAAGAAGAAGTTTTTCATCTATTTGAGGAGGCAGCTGGAAAGTATACATTTGTTTTGATATGATGGTAGAGAATTTAGGTTCTTGTACATTCCTAAATGTCAAGAGAAATAGAAGGTAGGGACAAATTTAGATAAGACCAATTAGTGTGATCTTGTTGCCCAGTGATTTTCGGTATAGAAGTTTCCTGCATTTCCTTTGTAGAGCTGAAAGTGTACAGTTGACAGAGGAATAAGGATTATAATTATCCCTGAGTGTTGATGAGTTTCTCCTAGTGAGAGTATTGTAGGTACAAGAGTGCATGAAAGGCAGGAAGTTTAACTTCATGTATACTCTGTAGGTCCAAGTTCCCTTTTCCTGTATCGTGGAGTAAATGGGAGAATGTGGAGATACTGGGCAGTTCTATAGAGTGGGACAGCATACTTCAACTGAGACCTGTTACCCACTTTTTTTTCTTATTTGAATGCAAGGATTGGGCATAGTGAGGTCAAGTAAGAAATCAGAGTTATCATCCTTGATTTCTAGGAAACAGAACCTGCCATGGGGGATCATCCTCTTGAAGATGGGGGGGAAAAGGTATGGAATGAGGAGCAGTCAGAGCATGGACCAGGGAGGGGATAACTACTGGACTGTAAAAAAAATATTAAATAATGATAATAATAATAATGATAATAATAAACATCTAATTATATTATAAACAAACTTGCTAATAAACACAAATATTATATACCAAAATTAAAATTAACTATAACTTAAACTTATACAAATAAACTGCTATTACCATATAAGTGGCATTCACAGTGGAAGTTGTTATGTACTTATCTACCACCAAAACCAAAATATCCAGAAGAACATTAAAACTGCAAAAACTATCGACTTTTATAACTTATGTGCATTACATTTGTTCAGTCATTCCTCATTCCGATATGATATATTAAGTCTTTTTTTTTGTTGTTGTTCTTTTTCTTCATGTTAGGCTGCGCCCACATGAATATTTTCTTGCCTAAATACATATATTATTGTTTAGATTAAACATGTGAGATAGAGCAAGTCTTTTTTTTTCTTTTTAAGATTATTGCTTATTGTTATAAATTTTAAAAATAAAAGTAAATTCTGTAATTGACTTCTGACAAAAATTGTTTGCTTCCATCTTTGGACATACTTTCCTAATGACCCAGATTACATTGATGCAAAATGTGTGTTTAGTAAAATATGAGGCTCTTTCTTATTTTAGATTCTTACAGTCAATTTATTTTAATTTGGATGCTGCCTGTAGCACATAGTCTAAGTGACATTAAATGAAGTGACAAGTGCCAGAACCTCATCCATTCTCAAAGACTTTCAAAGAAACTGAACAGATTAGAACAACCTCCATCCTAATGCTCAAAGAATCCTTCTTGGTTACATTTAGAGACAGTCTCAGAAACAATAGTTTGTGTCTCAATTTACTCTCTGTTTACTGATTCCTTAACAAGTTCTCTACATTATCTCTTCCATGTTCTGATGTTGTCTCCCCAGCAACTCTGAAGCTTTTCCCTTTGACAAAGTGGAATAATTATATTCAAAGAAGACTCTCTTTTGATGTTCACATTACAAAGATAGTTCTCATTACAAAGCTAAGCGTCTTTTATATGCCAAAATGTGTGGGTCCATCAATTACCATATTACAGTTTATTCCTTCGCTACAAATTTTCAATAAAATCCTTGCCATATGACATGTCCCCATATGAGGGAAAATCCCCTTATTTTCTTATCTGATAGCTTTGCCTTTTTTTTTTCTTTTCCTAAGTTTATTTTTTTATTTACATTCAAAATCATTTCCCCTTTCCCGTTTCCTCCCTCCCGAAAGTCCCATAAGCCCCCTTCCCTCCCTCTTTTCCCCATTCAACCCCCTCTCATTTCTCTGTCCTGGCGTTCCCCTACTTCCAGTCTTTCCAGGACCAGGGGTCTCTCCTTCCATCTTCTTGGAAATCTATTGATATGACAATTGTATCTAGGGTATTCGGAGATTCTGGGTTAATATCCCCTTATCAGTGACTGCATACTATGTGTGTTCTTTTGTGATTGGGTTACCTCACTAAGGATAATATTTTCAAGTTCTTACCATTTGCCTAGGAATTTCGTGAATTCATTGTTTTAGCTTTGCCTTTTTTATTTTAAAGTTCCACTGAGTTTAAAAGTGACAAAAGGCAAGGATTACTGTCCCCCATCTTCAAATCTAATCCTCAAAGGAAAGTGATTCCACCCTTACAATCAACTCTAGAGTCTTGGGAAGAGTAAAGAACAGTTTACTCCACAAAGCAATAGTATTCAAGGTATGTTGGAATAAAACTATGGAGTGACCTAGAAGCCAGAAAGCATTAGGACATGGAAGAAAACATTTCATTTAAAATTCAGGTGAGAATTGAACTACATCTGAATCTGACATTTGTTATTATTTCATTTTATTTATTTTTACTTTTATGTATATTTTAATTTATAAATTTATTACATATTTTTCTCCGCCCTTTTGTACACTTGTATATATGCCCATCAATCCCTTTGGAATTCATGGCCTCATTTTATTCAATTAAATACGTGTGTGTGTGTGAGTGTGTGTGTGTTGATCATGTGATATTGATAACTAATTAAGGTACTTATCCCTAGGGAGGACTATTTTTCCTTCACTTGGTCTGAAGTCTTGCCTGTAGTTCATGTTCAAGTTCAAACACATGAAACACCATAACTTCATGCTAGCATTATCTATTGGTTCTGTACTTGTTCAGGTCTTCTTTAGGCAAACATGTTTTTTTTTTTTGAAAGATTGGGAGAATATGAATGTTGGCAACATTGGAAAATTTGGGAAATGGTAGTGCTCTGAGATCCCAGAATGATTGGAAAGCTATAGGAACAACTTAAGCACTCCCATATTGTCTGGGCTGATAGCTGTAAGAGATAAGCCTATGTAGCATCATAGTGTATGTCCTCAACAGAGATTTATATGGCTCTCAACCCCAGAAATTAGTCCTGTGGATCCAAGTGAGTCACTGGTATTTACCCATCACAAAGTACTATCATTCTTAGGCATGCTGCTTGCCAGTGTGCCTCTTTTACCCTGGTATTTGTTCAGCTGAATCCTCATTGGTCAGGAGATATGGTAAAGGCATAATCTGAAACTTCAGCATGATAAGCCGTGGAAGGAAGAATAGAAGAGAAAGACAGAGGAAGAAAAGGTCCCCAGTTAGCATATACCACAGGAGTACTTGTCCATTATCAATGAAAATGCTTAGAAATCTATCAGATGAGGCAGATATACCTATGTGCCAATTCTGAGAATGTCCTCACTGGAGACCATAAATGACAGAAGGGTTCTTGTTCTGCTTTCCTGATTAAAAATTCCACAGCGCTGCCTTGAGACTACTTGTCTATTTTAACTGAAACTGAAGAGGCATCTACACATCATTCTTGGACAACTGGATTGACAAAATCATGCCTCACCCCATAACTCACCCAGGTTTCTAACCAAATCAAAAACAACAATAGAAAAAACAAATAAAAAACAAAACAAACAAAAAAACCGAAAAATGATTAATATATTGACTGTACCCTTTTTCTGGTTTCCTTCCTGCTTTGCTCTCTGTGCTCCGCTCTTAAATTACCATCTGTAAATTTAAAATAAACTTCTCTTTAAAACTCACCCTTTGGGGTGAGGATTTTCATTTTATTTTTTTTCAAATTCTTAAGACAAGACTCCAGGAAATCTATTGAATTTAGGAGACTTGGTAGCCATGATATTTCCAGGACCATAGTTCCACAAGTCTAGTTTATAGAGGGGCCATAAAAGCATCATTGTGCTCAAAGATATCACAGTGTTCCTGAATCAAAATGAAAAGACAAAAAAGTGATAAATACTACCATATTATGTCTCTCTTGGCTAACTATTCCTGCTTTTACAGGTGTGTTTCTGGAACCTGGGGCGTACAATGATGTTTCTTGTGTCTCAAAACAATATGCTGAACGTGAATAGAAATGGAAATACAGGTGTGTATGAGTAGAAACACAGAAATAGAGATCCTTCAGAGTCCTGAGGAAAGAATGGGGTTGAGATAGTGAGCAGAGATATAACCTCTGCTTCTATTGGACCAGACAGTGAAGATCCTAGCCCTTTGTGGGGCATTTGCACTGCCCTGATCTTTCTTTGTGAGATGCTTTCAAGAGGCTCTGGTCATTGCATGTAATCCATGTGAGGAAGAATTTTTCATCTATCTCTGCCAACTAGCTTCTTTAACATGTTAATGTAGCTTTCTCCAATCCCCACTGTCTGGCCACAAACACATTTGCATGATCAGTAAAATCATCTAGTCATTTCTCTTAAATTTATTTCTTTCATTTTTTGCCTTACCTGTGCATTTGGTTCAAGAATTTAAAAGTACATGATTATACTATAATATTATTTAATCTTAAACATAGAAATATAGCTAAAATGATTAGCCCATTATTTTAATAATACAAGAATAGATTATTGTATATAAGCACAGACGTATTCTGAGTGTTCGTACTCAAAACTAACATTAAACACAGATAAAAGGCATAACATTATATAGGATGAGTTTAAAATGAAGAAATCAACTACACTAATTTCATACAGTATTGTGTTTGATACATATTATGTTTTCTACATTTTATGTGGCAGAGTTGTGACTAAATTATAACACCAAAATAAAAAAAAAGTGTCAAACTAAGAAACCTGAACAATAAAAATAACCTTAACCAAACCCATAATTCCAAATATGGCAGGAGTAGAATATTTTTCAGTAGGCTGTCTTACAGATTCAATCACTGAAACTATAACTAAACTGTGTTTTCTTGTATTTTTTCCTCTGCATCATCGATACCACCACTTTCATATATCCTTGTCACAGCCAAAGTTCTTCCAGTGTTTTTCTAGCCTGTAAGGAAGAATTTATCTTTTGACATAAATGAGGCAGAAAATTATCTGAGTAAAAGCTGGACACTCAAATGATCACCATAGTTACTGTTCAGACTTTCACACAGTTTTCTAGTTCCATAATCTGAATTTCTTTTATAAACTTCATAGTTTAGCTGTCCCTGTTTTTTTTGTTCCTTCAACATATAAAGGAATTCTCTGAGGCCATCCTGAATACCTTAGGGATATAAGCCTGTTATACTTAAACATGTAATTATTTTAGCAATAAATGCCAAATGAAGCAACAGATTTTCAATCTGTCTATGTTTGAGTAATGAAACTACATTTATATTAAATAATAGAACTAGATACCATTTATGTAGTCTCTGAAGTCATATCAAAACCAAAACAGTGAACTTCTACCCTGGCATACCTTACTTTGTGTACAATTGCAATTAAGTACTATTTGAGTTGTATCTCTCTCCATCTACCACCAGATTCAATCTGCAGACAGTGAGCATAGTATGAAATATGATACTAAAGAGTAAAATGAGAGACACATAGATCAGTGTTTACAGGTGCTTGCTGCTAACAAAGAGAAAAAACTGGCATATGAATTCCATGCTTTCCTTTGCACAAGAAAGTCTTGGCAGTTACACTGTGGATTGTCCAGTCCCTTTCCCCACAACTAAACAAAAAGATGGGAATTTGAATTTGAATTTTTTCTTTGAAACCTTTCTTCATTGATATTTATTTAATTGATTTTTGGGTTTTTATGTAAGCATTGTAGTTGTGATTTTGTGGAGAATTTATATTGCTGTGGTACACTGATTTGTTTTCAAAGTTCCTACAGCTACTCTGAACTCCCTGCCCAGACTGCATTATATAATAGCAATCAAAAGCCAGTATTAAGAAGACTTAGAAATAGATCCTTTGACATATGCATTTGAGGGGCGTTGGGTCATATAAACAAATTGGGTTATATTAAACACCCTGAGTTTTCCATGTATCTCCAAGGCATGTCTACTAACTAAACTATAATAAATAGTGGCCCTGGGTTAATTGCATAAAACATGCAATCTATTTATATTTTGCCAACATATTTCACTGCTTGAGACTTGAATTAGAAAAAATAAAAAAAAAAAGAGTTTATCTAGACAGAGGTATATAATTAAAAACAGAGATTCTCCCTTCCCAAGAAATTGCCTAAAGCCAATTGTCTAGCTGTAAAGGTAAGGCTCAAGGAATCCCTTACCACTGTTGGTAGTATGTTGGGTCATGTGTGGGTTTAGTGCAGATAGCCACATATCTTGTGAGTTATTTTTTAGAAATATTGTAGCAAGTCTAGAGGATAGAATTTTTAGTCCTTTTTGTATGCTGGCTCTTCCATATTTCTTACCTCTTCTAAAAGATTTTCAAAGATTGGAAATTTAAATAATGTATTTATGTCCACAGTTTGCAATGTAGCAGAGTTAGGATTACAAACCAGGTAACACAGTCTTTCTACTCCATCTTCCACAATTTCATTGATCCTTAAATATATAAGATGCATTGCAGATGTATCAGCTGGGATGGGTACTGGTTGTGAAACTCTTTAACAGTACCTGCTTATTTCAAAAGGTAGCTTCTTTGAAGAGGGATGAGATCTATGCTTTTCTGTGAGCTTAAGTGTCAGTGTGAAATATATTGACTTAGGAATATGAGATTTTCAGTCATAGGTAGTTGACTAGGTTTTTACTACCAGTCATTCATTCCTTCTCATTAAATGGGCTAGCTCCAAATGCAGTTGTTAGTTCAATCCAAGATAAAATTGTCATTGTTGTACAGCTTGCATTAATGCATAACCTGCTAGTCAGTCATTGTTGACTACATAGCATTACATCTAGGTAGAATTACCTTAATCTCTTCTCCTGCAACAGCTTATGTACCACCTTCCCTTAATATAAGAGCCAGTCCTTGGGGAGGAAGCTTCCAGAGATGCAACACCCCTTGTATTAGACAATATCTCCAAGACATGGCAGAGAAAAGACACTCATGAACTCTCAACAATATGGATGCCTGAACAAGATCAATACATCCACAATATGCCAACCTGAAAAGAAAATTATATCACCTAGTCCCATCCTTAGATAAAGAGCAACAAATTGTCAATGGCTTCTGAAAAAAAAGAGAATCAGTTTCCTCTGGGAACAAACTCCTTATAGCTTGCTCTGAACCATGTAGTTAGTCTTAAATATATGTGCATTGTAAACAAAGTTAAATGGAGTCAGTATGTTATATGTGTGTATATATGCATATATATATGTATATTTTAAATACATATATAACAATAATAGATAAAGAAAAAATCCTGAATTTTGTGGTGTGGAAACGGAAGGAATTAGGGGTAGAAGGAAGGGTGGAAGTCATGTAAATGCAGTGGTCATGAATGAAGGTTTCAAAAAACAGGTTATATCAAAAAAAGAAACAAAAAAACCAGGTTCTTTGTTAAGAAATCCATAGTTTTGCCCAAATTCATATATTAGCTTTATAAATTGAGATCAGAGTTTCTATAAATTTACCAGAGTTTATATAAATTAATGTATAATATGCTATATACAATTTTCAATTTGCAAACAACTGGTTTACATTTTAAAATGCTAAAGTACAAAGAAAACCAAAATCCTGACACTGTAAAAACAGTGGATAACACTTGCCACACTATACTCTTATTTTATTTTAATGGAAATCATGCATAAAATAGACTTTCTCTTCAAAAGGACCCAATCAAACCTATCTCCCTGTCAATTTAAGATATAAGTATTAAAATATGATTGTTATCTAGACTTTGTTGCCTGAAAGAGTCTAAATCTCTGCTTAGATACATAAAAAACTGAACACAATTACACAAACTATTTACATTTCCTATTCCTATTGTAATGTTATGAAAATCCAACAGGAATTGTGACATGTGCTCCACGGGTTCTTGTGAGGACTTCATATATTGATGTACATGAGGTGTGTAGGTAAATGTCTGTGACACATTATTTACATTGTTTAAATATTGAGGCATAATCACTCTAATGTCTTTATATAGCTATTATTCATAACAAGTACTTCATTGCATTGTTCCTTAAAGTAAAGTTTTTCCATTATTCTATAAATAAAAATACTTTGAAGCAAGCATTTCTGTAAATTATACTATTTATTACCTTTTATGTTTTCTTTGTTGGTATCCAACAATATAATATGATCATTCCAAATATCTATCAAAACTTAGAGATATTTGACACATTTTGATAGAATTACCCTTCCTCACAAAAAGACTTTTATAGACTTGAAATATCACACAGAATTTATAAAAATAACAAACCTTTTTGAACAATAGAATTCTATTTTAATAAGTCAGGCTAATTGTTTTGCTATGGGAAAAAATAAATATTATATGGCTATAATCAAGTATGTATCATACTTTATTTCTTCAGAATTCAAAGTAAATCCTCACACTTGATATATTAAAATTTAACTATTATAGGAAACAGATCTATTTCTAATATATTTAGGTTTTGATGAGATCATATCACAGTAGCTTGGGTCCCTAATTCAGTAAGATTTGCAACCTAACAAGTCAGAGCATTTGATTCATGACACACCAACAAGAAGAATACTACAGGAATAAAGAATAGAAGACTGGGTGTAATAGGAGAGGATGTGAGTCAACAATTATTATGCAGCCGTAAAAAGCTAAGAAAGACACAGAAGAAGGGCTTCTCTCCCTTACAGCATTCAGAAAAAAAAACAACTGTGAAGACACGCTGATGTACAAATTATGCCTTCCTGAACTCAACTAGTGAGTTTCTGAGGTTTTAATCCCCCATTTCTGGCATTTTGTAATAGGAGTCCCAACATGCTAATACACTACTTATGGATGTCTCTTCTTCAGTAAATATACTTTATTTACTATTCACTTGCAATCCAAGACTTAGATTCTTTGCTTTTGCAATTTTTGTTGCTATCATTTTAGGTAAAAGTATGTGCTTGCTTCTCTAATATGTAGGCTGACACCTAAAGTTAGAAACAGTTTTAGACTAATACCTCTGGTTCAACATCTTAGTTCTCTGTTGCAGTATGAGAAAGTTATTTCAATCCCATTCTTTTAAAAGTGTGTTATAATCTGGGCACACCACATAATCCCTTTTTTCCTCCTGTTTTCATATTTGTAATACTATTTTGACCAATTTTCATATTTTAGGTTTATTCTCAATTTATAACCAGAATTGGATACCCAGTAATTAAATATTTAGTGTCAAGTGTTTACACTTTCTGAGAAAACTAGTCATTCTCTCCAGAGAGGCTATCAGTATCAGAAGGGAACCAAAAATATGTGATTTCATTCTATTTCATTAATACACTAAATTAATCTCATATTCCTATTACAGCTGGTCAAAAATGACAACTACATATGTATTTTAAATTAAATTATAATAAAGTTTTGAGAGAAAAAATGTCAGTGGTTAAAAACTAGAAGATCTATTTACACTTTAGGAAGGCACAGAAATTTAAATTAGTTGCAAGCTATGCAATTTCATGTTATCAGCCAATTACTTCTTCCATAGATTTTGCAGCTCTATGCCTGTTACAAGATATTAAATTCAGCATTCTATTAAGAAAATTTATTGGAAAATATTTTTTTTATTCTTGGTATTGACATTTTCTATTTGATTTTACTTACAGGAAATTAATAGCAGAATGTGTGATGTGGCAAATGGATAAAGTATCTCATCCATTTGCTCACCATACAATTAAGAGGGTGATTCAGTTTCTCACTCAGAGTTAACTATGACATGTTAATCAGAGTGGACATCCTAAAATAGATAGGTATAAACTAAAACTTGAACTCTCTTATGATAACAAGTGATTAAACATGTAAATTATGAAGTTCAAGATAAATCTTATTTGATAAAGGGACTGAATATGGAGTTTGAAATTTCAAGTTGTTTTTAAAATAATAAAGTCAATTTTCCAAAAAGAAATGTAAGTAATGTATTATATATGTGTAATATAAAATATTTAATATATGACTTATAAACTATTTTCCACAAAATTCCAAATCAAAGGTCAATCTACAGTCCCCCAAATTGAGGCTCCTACAGCATGCTTTGTGCAGCAGTGTTCGTTGGTAAATGAATATCTATGAGATCACTGAATGGCAGCCTTTCCACAGAACACTTTTTTCCCTCTTTCTCCTCTGGCAGGGATACTCAATTTCTTCCTGGAACTCAGCTTTCTAGCTAGATATGATCTAATGAAACTTAGCTTTTTTTCACCTTCTGTAATAAAAACTATATCTATTCCATATATAGTGATATATTATGTTCCATATGAGATATGAAAGGACAAAATGTACATTGTGAAAGAATCAATGAACCAGGTTGTTTCAGGCAGCTGTCACAGAACAACTTTACCCAAAATAACTTCAAAGCATATTGGGTAATATTTTCTCCTCTATTTGTTATCTTTTGGCTTTATCATAGTCTCTATTTGGACTTCTTATACTCTTCACACAGATATTTAGTAGATTTCATGACCTAAATACAGGAGTAAAGTAGTAGGTTTAAATATATTTACCTTTTAATTTTTAAGGGTTTGTCTAGACATTTATTGTTGATGTTTAACTTGTTTTATTTTTATTGTTTAATAAATATTACAGCTACATGACTCCAGTCACTAAATGGTTTATTTTGGAATCATAATCTGAATGATCCTAAGGAGAGAAATGAATAATATTAAAATTAAGTTCCTGATAACTTGTCTCTTTACTTTTCAGACTTCTTTTAAGAGATAAATGGCATCATTGCTGTGGTTATATATGGTTTAGAACAGTGATTCTCAACTTTCATAATGCTGCAAAACTTTAATACAGGTCTTCACACTATAGTGATAACCAATCACAATCTATTGTCATTGATTCTTCAAACCAGTAATTTGCTTACTGTTGACACTATTAATGTTAATATATAATACGCAGAATATTTTATATGTGAACCCAGTGAAAGGGTCATTGAACCTTCAAAGTGGTCACTAACATGTTTAGAATCACTGTTCAGAGGTATATCACAGTGTGATTTTGATAATTGAGGACTTTTATTGTACTCAGATACTTGGGTCTGACTAAGTTCTAAAATACAATATAATAATCACTAAAATAAATTATATTACACTTTGAGCTCTGTTTTAGACTGATCACTATTACTTATCCTCTAAGTAATATCCCTATTACTGCAAGACCCACGCCTCAATTGCTCAGAAAATGCCACTCATCAAAGACATAAAAATAACTTGTGATAAAGGCAAAAATAATGTCTATGTAAGAAAGGTCATACTGCCCATGTAAATAGGGGTGTCCCAGTAAAGTCTCCCTTCCAACAGCAGATAGAAACTATGCCTGTAGGTATTAGAGCACCTCACAAGACAGAGTCTACATTAAGAAGCTATCATATACTGATCAAAGTTATGTAATAGTCAAAATATTCTGAGCCAAATTTTATCAGTGTAACATGATATCATCTCCACCTTATCATGTTTTCACATTTCTACTAAACATTGTTCTTAAAATCATTTTATAATTAAAGTAGCAAATATTGTTGCTGGGTATATTCATCTAGACAGACCTTCATATCATTTTAAGATTTGGAGTGCACTGTTTCAAATTCTTTTGGCTTTCAAAGTTTTCATTTCAAAATCAGCTGTTGTTATTTGGATGCGTTTTTTTTTCATATATGACTTGCTTTTTGCCCTCTTATTTTTCTGTTGCATCTTCTTTTGTTCTATATATTTACTGTTATAACTAATATACACTGTGGGAATTTTCTTTTCCAGTGTTGTTTATATGATATTCTGAGTACTTATTTTATCTGTATGTACGTAAGGTTCATTCTACGACCTTGTTGAAGATCTAGTCTATGTAATTAACTTGTAGTTCTTCTCCTTTATTTGCCTATAATTCAAAGTTTTGTTTGTTTATTGGTTTGTTTGTTTGTTTCAGTGTGTCCCACATTTTCTCTATGTTCCTCTCTCTGTATCTCTCTGTGTCTCTGTCTCTGTCTCTGTCTCTGTCTCTCTCTCTCTCTCTCTCTCTCTCTCTCTCTCTCTCTCTCTGTGTGTGTGTGTGTGTGTGTATGGTATGTTTGCTTTTAGCTTTTCATATTCCTTGCTCATTTATACTAGATACTCTGACTTTAAGTAGAACATTGTACTTCTGCTACTTCTGCATGATAGCTTCTATAGATAAAAATTTCCTTCGAATTTTCCAATTGAGTTATTTGATTTTTAATTCTTTCTCAATTTCAGCTTTATTCTTCTTTGGTGTTTTTATTCACTATCTTGCATTTTATTCTCAAATCAATACTGTTTTCATCATTTCCATCAAATTTATGTTGTCTTTACTTTCCTCCCTTGACATCACTCATTGGTTTGTGTCTTCTTTAAACTCCTTGAATTGCTTGGTAAAATTTTTTTGATTCTTTTCTGTTTTGTGTTAAGACTCTCCACTCTGAGGTTCATCTAGGCATTTTTCATTGGCAAACATTTCTATAGGGCTGGTAGGATTTTCAAAAAGATATAATCTTGATGTAGTTGATGCATCTCCAATGAGATCTAGGCAGTGGATTCTTTTATTAATTGTAAGTCTGATATAAGCAGACCAGGTTGGGATAATAGAGGATGGTGGGCAATTTGGGCCTAGAGACTGGAGATTATTTAAGTGGAGAGAAGTTAAGTAGAGAGACAGGTCTGAACTCTCATATAGATCTGCTACCTGGTCCAAGCCTGAAGTATGGAGTTAGGATCTGGCAGGGTGACAAGGTGGTATGGGGTGGTGCTGTGTTATGGGAGATATGTAGTGAGGGCCCTGACAGAAGCTTTGAGATGGTTTGCAGTTCAGAAAGGGGAGGCAAAATTAGGTTGTGTGGGATGACATGGTAAGGGAGATTAACTGGGCTAGACCCTGGCAAAGAAGTGGGTGATGTAATGGAGGAGAGGCTGGTACAATGCTGAGGAATCTATGTGTCGAGGCAGGTAGGAAAGCTTCTGGTAGATGCCTAGAGGTAGTCTGTGGCAAAACAACGTCTTGCACTGAATGTGGGACATAGGCTTCATATGGCTGGTTAAAGAAAAGATGTGAATGCAGAGGGTTTACAGAATCAGTTTCAGGACAGAGAGTATTTTGTGTACGTGTGTGTATGTACATGTGTGTGTCTGTGTCAGTGTGTGTCTGTGTATATCTGTGTATGTGTGCATACATAACATACACTAGACAGTTCTCTTTGTGCGTGTGTGTAGATCTACATTCATGTGAATGCAGGGGCAAATTCATATGTGTGCTTGTATAAGTCAGTAGTTCAGCTTGGTCATGTAGGTCCCATAACAACTGGAATGGGGCTGACTCTGAATCTGTGGCCTGTCTGTAGATCCTATTCCCCAAGTATGGCTGCCTTTTCTGAGCACAGTAGGAGAGGATGCACATAGTCCTGCAGTCACTTGATGCGCTAAGGTAAGTTGGTACCCAGAGAGGTGCTCCCCATTCTTAGATGAGAAAGGGACAAAGTATGGGGCAGGAGCTAAGTGAGTACAGGACTGGTAGAACAACCACTCTGGAAAGCAGTCTGGTGGTTCCTCAAAAAACTGGGCATGACACTCCCGGAGGATCCGGCTATACCACTCCTGGGCATATACCCAGAGACTTTACCTGCATGCAATAAGGACACATGCTCCACTATGTTCATAGTAGCCTTATTTATAATAGTCAGAAGCTGGAAAGAACCCAGATGTCCCTCAACGGAGGAATGGATTCAGAAGATGTGGTATATCTACACAATGGAATACTACTCTGCAATTAAAAACAATGAATTCACGAAACTCCTAGGCAAATGGTCAGAACTGGAAAATATCATCCTTAGTGAGGTAACCCAATCACAAAAGAACACACATGGTATGCAGGCACTCATAAGGGGATATTAACCCAGAATCTCGGAATACCCTAGACACAATTTGCATATCAATAGATTTCCAAGAAGATGGAAGGAGAGACCCCTGGTCCTGGAAAGACTGGATGTAGGGGAATGCCAGGACAGAGAAACGAGAGGGGGTTGAATGGAGAAAAGAGGGAGGGAAGGGGGCTTATGGGACTTTCGGGGAGGGAGGAAACGGGAAAGGGGAAATGATTTGGAATGTAAATAAAAAAAAACTTAGAAAATAAAAAAAAAGAAGGGGGGCTGTTATCAGGATATAAAGTGAATAATAAATTGATGGAGATGAATTACATTTGTATTTTGAGGACGTTTTGCATGTGAATGGTACAATTAAATTAGGCTTTTTGTATACCAGTCTTACCTTCTCCACATTCATATGAACTAATCTCCCTCCATACCAGGCCCTTTTCTAGAATAATGAATTCTGGCTTTGTTTTATAGTCCACTGAATTTAATCAGAACAATCTGTATGACTTTGGATTACAAGTGTTCATTGGAACTTGGTAGGGACATCACAGAACTAAATGCAATGACTCACCTTCTCCTTGAATATATCCTTATAGTTCAGCAATGGCGGGAGGGTATAGGACCTCCTGAGCACCTCATCCATCATGCCTGCCTATTGATAGTCAATTCTTGTATAGATCCAGAGCAAGTATCTGCCACTGCAGGAAGACTCTGATTTCCATGGATATGTCCTGCTCCTAGATGGCATTTTACAAACATCATTTCTATTTTCCGAGTCCTATATTTCTTCAGTTCCCCTTTCAAAGTGTTCTAAGAACCTTGGAAAGAAGTTATAAATGCTTTGTTGGGTGCTGATCTATGCTCCATCAGTTAATCTCAGCACCCATGTACCCATGAATCTGTACATTCAGCATAATTTACGGAAAAGAGAATCTACTTTGATTAAGGCTAAATAATATTTATCTATGCATAAAACCATAAATATTTAGAAGTTTGGCATTCTGGCAGTATTCAGCATTTGATGCAGGACTATGGATTCCTCTGCCATGGGTTTTTGACTAACTTTATAATATTAGGCATGGATGCCTTCCTATGGAACTGGCCTCAAATCCAAATGAAGAACCATTGACTATCCTCATAGAATTTTTGCAATGACATAGCATGACACTTGCACATTTTGCCTGGAATAGCATTCTCATAGCTCAGAGGGTTCCCAGATGAGTAAAGTCTTTGCTGACTTGTGTCTCTGACATCCTGCACTATATCTTCAGAGAATGTAAAAGGTATCATGCAAGGAAGCATCTTGCAGTCGGACTCCACTTGGATTTTTCTATAACATTAAGGTACGATGTGCAATGTGAACAGTAAGTTTTTATAATCTAGTGATTGTCTAAGTATGTATTGTGAGGTGGTAGTGGACCTAAGTTGTATATTGAGACAAGCCTCTCATAGAACCTGGCATTTTTAAACTTAGCCTGCCTGGACAATGAGCTTCAGAGATAAAGCTCTTTCTCTGCTAAACTAGGGTTATAGATACACACAGTAGGTCTTGGATTTTATGCCACTGTGGGGACCAGAACCCAGGTTCTTACACTTTTATGGCAGATACTTTGCTCTCTGTTTTTTTCTTAATCTAGTCCTCAATTAAATTATTTATTTTTCTTTTGTAAAAGTTCTAATTTTACAGACAAAATTTTGGTAGTAGATCATTATAAGATGTATTAATCTACTGGTTATACAAAATAAAAAGGATAATGCTATTACTTTAATAATAATTACCACAGAAATGATAAAGGTTTTCATTTCATAAGGAGATATAGTACCCTGAGATTTTAGAGTCATCCATGGTATTTAGCATTTTGATTACCAATGAAAGAATGAGAACTAAATGAGAAAACTTAGATGTTCATATTCATAAGATTTAGTAAGGATTGAAACTGAATATAAAATCTGGAAGTCCTGATTTTTAAAAGCTTGTATTTCTAAACATTTAAAAATTATCCAACAAACCTAATGCCAGATAAAATAAAACCCAATATTAAACGTACGTATACATATTCGTAGGTTGGCAATCCAAAAAAATCATTGAGTGAACTATTGAATGAATCAATGTTATTTAAAAAGTTATTTTTGTGAAGGAACTATTCTTTTAACAGAGGTATAAAATTAGCTAATGTATTATTATTTATTATATCTAGTCTAGAAAAGAAAATTTACCTTTATATTTCCTTCATCATTTCAGTTCAAAGCAAACATATTTGTAAAATGATATTTGGTTAAATATTATAAGATCATAATTCCATAATCTTGTTAAAATTGTTTCAAGTCACTAACAACATTTCTTCTCAGAATAAGTTATACACACATACACATATATATATATTTCTAATTCTGTGTATTGACTTAAAGAAATTGTTTACAATTAGAATCAGTATTCACTACCAACCCTAGATTTCATAAAGTAATTTTAACTGGATAAATACTGTTTTATGACTTTTATGTCAGCAAATTATAATTTTCAAGTTGTATCTATTATTATCTGCATACAAAGTACTTTTGATTGAATTTACACTATCAAATACACAAATTCCTTGCTTTACTATACACTTATTAAAAATTATTCACAGTCTAGATTTGAGAGACAAGTTCTTTATGATATTGCATGGAAATCTAGCTCTACCGTTAGAATCAGAGTTCAACTTTTATTGTTCTTTTTTAAAGCAAGACAGTCTTCCTCTTCAATAATCATTGTATCTATGAACTTTTAAAAAAATAGAAGTAATAATCAACTTCTCTTGCATTCCTAGTGCCAAGCATAATATTTAGTTTATACTAGAAATGAAATAACTATTAAATTAAAATTCAGCTTTGATAATATTTTATAATCAGAGCTTCCTCCTTCAAAGTGTTTTTACTTCAAGAAAACTTTGTCACTAAATTTGGACAAGTTGTTACTTATAAATTAATGTGTTTTTATTTTATCACAGTCCAATTTTTTGTAATTGGATTTTGGAAATAACAAATACAAGCAAAGCAGAAAATAATGTTATTTTTAATATTGTTTTTCATGCCTCTGTAGGCAAAACAATAAGAAGAGTGACTCACGGTTTTCAATAATGTTTTCATTAGAAAAAATAACAACTTTATTGGGATTCATAATGACCTATAACAATGCAACTGAATGAGATTTATTATAGTTCATCGTTACATTTCTCTAAAAACTTATGTTAATTTTCAAAGTAAAAGCTCAATTGTAAAAAAGAAACTGCTTGCATGTATATTCTCTGTAACTTTTACAAAAGATTTAATGGCAGATAAACCACCAGATAAGAAAATGTCAAATACAAAAACAAAAAAGTAAAAAGTTTAATATTCTTGCTAGTTGAGTGAAAATAAATGGTTGCATCATTTATTAAGTAATATGGCTTTCATTTTATATTGTCAAAATGTATAAAACAAAATCAAACCAAGTTATAATGAGAAATGGCAAAAACTACTTTAGCCAAGGCTAAAATTTAGCATCTTTCAGCAATAACACATGCAGTCTGGAAGAATCACCACTGTATAGAAAATGTAAAGATATGTCAGTATTCTTCTGAGTGGCAAAAATAGATCATCATAGTTAATGAAAATATGCATTCCTTTTCTCTTTCTCAAAGCATTTCCCAATACGGTAAATCACAATGAAAACCTGAAACAAACAACAGGAATAAAGCAAAACAGCAGAAATAGCAACAATTCTTATTCAGTAAATATCATAAGTGTATGTTCTTTGATTGAAAAGCCACAGCCAGAAACAACATTTAGACTCTTTTCTTTAAGAAATGTATATATAAAAAATACCTTAAAATAGTTAACTGGTACTGAAAAACATGGTTGAGCTAAATAAGTGAATATCTTCTCTTCTATTATTCCCTATAAAGCACCTCTGTGGTGGTTTGAATATACTTGGCCCATGGAAGTATCACTATTAGGAGGTTTAGCTTTCTTGAGATAGATGTGACCTTATTGGAGGAATTACGTCATTGTGTAGGTGGGTCTTGGGGATTCCTATATTTAAGCTCTGCCCAGTGCATAAAAGACACCCTTCTGCCTGCCTGCCTGTAGAGAACAGTCTCCTCTGGCCTGCCTTTTGTTCAAGATGTAGAACTTTGGGCTCTTCCAACAACATGTCTTCCTGGACTCTACCTCACTGTCCATCATGATGATAACAGACTGAACCTCTGACACTGTAAGCCAGTATCAGTTAAATGTTTTGCTTCATAATAGTTTCCTTGACCATGTTGTCTCTTTACAGCAATGAAATCCTAAGACAAACACATACAAAATGAAACCAGTACTCATTTGTGGCTCAATGGGTAGCAGTTGGATCTATAAAAATTTTAATTGAGAAAAGAGTAGAGGAAGAAAAGGAATGGGGTCTGTTTGGAAACAAGGATTTTTGTGAGCTCGAGTTAATTTTCTTGTGCTGTGATCATTAACTCATCTTAGAGCTCAAAGCCAGATGATTAGATAAACTACCCTGACATTCAGACTGTATTGATTTGCAGTACTTGTCCCTAGTGACGGCATGGGGCACACAGAGTGTAAGTGCTTCTTCTTTTATCTTAACAAGGTTACATTAAAATGTAAAAGAATATGTCTTTCTAACAGACAGTTTAATAAATTACTGTAATCTACAATTTCTAAGGACAGTTCCATCCTGCTAAGAATGCTATGCTGTTAGCATAGCATAACAGCATAACACTCTGCTGTTATGGCACATTGTGCAAAACGTTCAACTACAGGTACATTTCTACTTCTCAGGACACTCTTGTCTTTTCCTGTCAGCCACCATCCTATTCTAAATGAACTATAAAAGTTAAAGATGGCTTTGTCTTTTTCCATTTCAAATTGAAAGAAAAAGAATTTGGATAGACTCATGCCCCTCTTCAGTTAATCTTTCTCCTCTCTACTAGAGTGGATTGCAAAGATCTTTCAGTTCCTTAGACAAGCTCAAAGAAATGTGGTATTGTAATTATTAGGAGGAAATCTAGGCTGGTCAATGTCAGGTATTGGTAAGGCACAGCCTTTGCCTTGCATAGGGTTCTTCTTAGTTGTGTTCCTATTGTTTTTTTATTTGTTTGTTTGTTTTTATTTTTTTATTTTCTGTTTTTTTTATTTATATTCCAAATCATTTCCCCTTTACCATTTCCTCCTTCCCTGACAGTCTCATAAGCCCCCTTCCCTCCCTCTTTTCCCCATTCAACCCCCTCTCACTTCTCTGTTCTGGCATTCCCCTACATCCAGTCTTTCCAGGACCAGGGGTCTCTCCTTCCATCTTCTTGGAAATCTATTGATATGCAAATTGTGTCTAGGGTATTCTGAGATTCTGGGTTAACGTCCCCTTATGAGTGCCTGCATACCATGTGTGTTCTTTTGTGATTGGGTTACCACACTAAGGTTGATAGTTTCAAGTTCTGACCATTTGCCCAGGGATTTCGTGAATTCATTGTTTTTAATTGCAGAGTAGTATTCCATTGGGTAAATATACCACATCTTCTGAATCCATTCCTCTGTTGAGAGACATCTGGGTTCTTTCCAGCTTCTGGCTATTATTGTAAGACAAAGAGCTATGGGTTCTCAATCAAGGGATTTTATTTTACTTTATTTGATACAGTCTTAAAGCAGTTTGAAATTCAAAAGTTGAATCCTCCTCTACGCTAATTTCCTTCTAAACTGTTAATGCTATAAAAAAAGGTTTTATGTTTTCTTTGTGTGGTACTGAAGGTGAACATAAGAAACTGATCTTAGTAACATTCACTCTACCACTTAGCTACACATCTAGCTTTTGTTCGAATTTGATTTGAGAGAGTCTTGCTAACTGCTCAAGGTGGACTTAGATAGACTTGGTAAGGCCAGGAAGGCCTTAAATTTCCAAGTTTCATGCCTCAGCATTAAAAAACAGAATAGTTGGGATTACAAACTGCATCACAAGGACCAAATGTAGTTTTAAATAATGGGAAAAACAGGTGCCAGCCAGGGCAGTAGGTAGGCTAATAGCAAAGCTATATACCTCTTCCTCCTCTCCTCCAAGTTCAATTCCCCAGTTTCATTTTCAGCTCTGCTGTTGCTCTGACTCCCCTGTCCTGCCCATCTCCATGAATCGTACAGATATTCCCCTTCAACCATCCTTCTCTAGACTAATTATTTTAACCTAGTTGCCAACACCAATAGGCATTCCCAACTACTACCTTCCCTCCCTCCTTGCCCCTTCAGATCACTCCAGTCAGGGAAGCTGGTAGCCCTTTTTTATATTCAAATCTCTTCCTCTTCTCTAATTCCAATTCTTCACTCTCACACACAACTCTGTAGACCATCTACTGTGGTCAGTCTCTCTTGCAGATCACACAGATCTCCTTCAACCTTCCTCTCCACTCATCCTGTTATCCCAGTCACCAACACTGGCAGGCATTCTGTGTGAAACTGCTAGGAAAGCTTGGCAGAGAAACAAGTAGGACACCTAAGTAGGTAGGCAAGCTTTGTATTTTCACAGTTCCTCCACTCCTCCAAATTTAGACCCACAGTTTCATCTCCAGCTCTGTAGCAGACAACATACTGCAGTCTCTCCTCATTCTCTGTGCCCATTTCCAGGTGACTATAGATCTTGGTGGAAAACCCTTCTTTCTTTCCTCATGTAGATACAACTGCATTAGTGTCTGCTCCCTGGTTCTAGCCCTGTTTGAGTTCCTTTCTTGACTTCCTTCAGTGATGGCCTATTGATCTGTAAATGTAAGCCAAATAAGCCCTATTCTCCCCAGCTTAATTTTAGTCATAACATTTCATTATAGAAATAACTAAAGTACTAGCTAAAACAGGGACAAATCTACACTGGAGGTGAGTGAGGAGGAATTGAGTGTAATAGAGGGAGGGGAAACTACAGTCAGGATATATTATTATTATTATTAATTATTTAGCCTCTTTTTTATACTCCAATTTTTATCCTCCTACTGGTCTACCATCCAACAGGTCCTCATCCCATTCCTACTACCCTGTCTCCAAGAGGATGTCCCCACCTCCATCTCTGTCCTACTCCACCAGGCCTTCCCACTCCCTAGGTCCTCAGGTGTCTCGAGGGTTAGGTACTCTTCTCTCACTGAGGCCAGACCAGGTACTCCTCTGCTGTATGTGTGTTGGGGACCTCATATCAGCTAGTGTAAGCTCTCTGGTTGAGAATTTTCATCTAAAGTCCCTCCTTTTGCATCCTGAACACCTCTCACCACCAGTTCTCTGGTACATTCTAGAGGGACCCCCTACCTCCTACATCATGAGGTTGCCTGTTTCCATTATTTCTGCTGGCCCTCAAGGCTTCACTCCTGTCCCCCCTAATCATCTGATCGTGTTCCCCTTTTCCCCTCCCCATCAGCTCTCCCATCCATGTCCTTCCCTCCTTCTGCACCACATGATTGCTTTCTTCGCCCTCCCAAGTTGGACTGAAGCATCCTCACTTAGGTCCCTTGACTTGCTAACCTTTTTGACTTCTGTTGATTGTATCCTGGGAATTCTGTATTTTTGGGCTAATATCCACTTATTAGTGAGTACATACAAAATAAGCAAGTTACAATTCACAGACCACAGGAAGCTCAAGAAAAAGGAGGACTGAAATGGGGTTGCTTTGGTTCCTCTGAGAAAGGGAACAGAATACTCATAGGAGTAATAAAGGAGACAAAGTTAGGAGCAGAAACTGAAGAAAAGGCCTCACACAGACTGCCCTACCAGGGATTCATCCTATAAAAAGCCACCAAATCCTGACACTATTATGGACAACAAGAAGTGCATACCAAAAGGGTCATGTCATGGATGTCTCCAGAGGAGCCCTGTCAGAGCCTTTCACATACAGAGGCAGATGCTAGCAGCCAACCATTGGACTGGGCATGGGCTTCCCAATGGAGGAGTTGGAGGGTGGTCCAGATGAGCTGAAGGGGTTTACAGCCCCATGAGAATAACAATAATATAGGCCACCCAGACGCCCCAGGACTCCCAAGGACTAAACCATCAACCAAGGGGTACACATAGTTCCAGCCAAAAGTGTAGCAGAGGAATGCCTTGTTGGGCATCAGTAGGAGGAGGGATCCTTGGTCCTCTGAAGGCTCAATAGATGCCCTAACAAAGGAAAATCGAGGGGGTGGGAATGGGAGTGGGTCGGGTGCTGGGGCATATTCTTGGAGGCAGGGGGTGGGAGGAGGGGTTGGGGGTTTTCGAAGAGGGGGGAAACCGGGAAAGGTTTTAGCATTTGAAATGTAAATGAAGATTATATTCAATAAAAATATGGTCAGATGTAAGTATGAATTAGCATCAAGAATCTAGTGTTGCTTGCCCTTCTTCTAGTGAAGTTTTGTAACTTTGTTATCTCTTTGCTACTTTTTCTAAGCATATTTTCAATGTTTCCTTTAGAAGATGATTGCCTTTTTTTTATTTTATTTTATTTTTTTAATTTACATTCCAAATCACTTCCCCTTTCCCGTTTCCTCCCTCCCCGAAAGTCCCATAAGCCCCCTTCCCTCCCTCTTTTCTCCATTCAACCCCCTCTCATTTCTCTGTCCTGGCGTTCCCCTACATCCAGTCTTTCCAGGACCAGGGGTCTCTCCTTCCATCTTCTTAGAAATCTATTGATATGCGGATTGTGTCTAGGGTATTCCGAGATTCTGGGTCAATATCCCCTTATCAGTGACTGCATACCATGTGTGTTCTTTTGTGATTGGGTTACCTCACTAAGGATGATATTTTCAAGTTCTGACCATTTGCCTAGGAATTTCGTGAATTCATTGTTTTTAATTGCAGAGTAGTATTCCATTGTGTAGATATACCACATCTTCTGAATCCATTCCTCCGTTGAGGGACATCTGGGTTCTTTCCAGCTTCTGGCTATTATAAATAAGGCTGCTATGAACATAGTGGAGCATGTGTCCTTATTGCATGCAGGTAAAGTCTCTGGGTATATGCCCAGGAGTGGTATAGCCGGATCCTCTGGGAGTGTCATGCCCAGTTTTCTGAGGAACCGCCAGACTGCTTTCCAGAGTGGTTGTACTAGCCTGCAATTCCACCAGCAGTGGAGGAGTGTTCCTCTTTCTCCACATCCTCGCCAACAACTGCTGTCTCCTGTGTTTTTGATCTTAGCCATCCTGACTGGTGTGAGATGGAATCTCAGGGTTGTTTTGATTTGCATTTCCCTAATGACTAAGGATGATGAACATCTCTTTAGGTGCTTCTCAGCCATTAGATATTCTTCAGGTGAGAACTCTTTGTGTAGCTCTGTACCCCATTTTTTAATAGGGTTACTTGCCTCTCTGGAGTTTAACTTCTTGAGTTCTTTGTATATCTTGGATATTAGCCCTCTGTCGGATGTAAGGTTGGTAAAGATCATTTCCCAGTTAGTTGGTTGCCGCTTTGTCTTTTTGACAGTGTCTTTTGCCTTGCAAAAACTTTGTAATTTAATGAGGTCCCATTTGTCTATTCTTGATCTTAGAGCATAAGCTATTGGAGTTCTGTTCAGGAAATTCTCCCCTGTGCCCATATGTTCAAGGATTTCCAAAAGTGTTTCCAAATTTAGACTGTGAATTCTAGTCTTACACTTTTCTGTTCTTTCAAATCACTGGAGTATGTTAGAAATACCACCAAGAAAGGCTTATTTGAAATGTCTGACACTTCCACTTTAGGGACCAGTGTTAGCACACAGTGGTAGTGAGGGCTGCTTATCAGACAGTAAGACAAGCAAGACAGGAGCTTCCTAGTATACTGATGAGAGTGATCTTTAAGGTCCTTATTTATAATGTGTTCTTTTGTTTCATTATGCCTGAACAATTCACCCAATGTATACTTATGTTGGTTGATGCATCTTTAATAACTATTATCATAAAGTAACAGAAACCTAGGCAAAATGATGGTGAGGTAAAAACATTTTTTAAAACTAGAGTTTCTAAATTTTACCTCCTACTACCTTGTTTCTCAAATGTTTAAAAATTATCACTTAAAATACAATTTTTCAGTCTCTTATACAGGTATGTGTTCCAACCAGAACTGCTGGATCTGTCAAGGAAAAAAATAATATGGAACAAAATATTCCTACTTTAATTAGTTTTATTTGTTTTGCCTTGCTACAAAAGAAATACTTTACAGTTTTGAAGCAACATGCTACTCCAAACAGATGGACAATCGTTCCTTTGTTACCATAACAGAAAATATTGCTTTGTCCACAGGACCAGCACAGACACAAACAATATAAACATAAAGTGTCGCAGTGCTGAAGAATATAGACTCTTCATTATGGGAAGGAAAATAGGCACTTCATGAAGGCCAAAATGCAAATGACACGGATCAAGTTTAACTTTTAGGGCCCTATGAAGTTAAGTATATAGCTCTTTGGATACCATTATTTCTCATTCTGTTATTTCTCCAGGTTAGCCTAAATTCTGAAAGTACACAGCTGGAAAGAAAGCAGATAACAGTGAATGTGGAGTTAATGCTCAACAGATGTGGAGGTTACCCAGTTGTTCAATTGATATTCCAAAGACAATTGAGGAAAAGATTCAAAACAATTCTAGCAAATGAATGCTCATGTTCAATCTATCCTTTATGTGCACAAATCTTCATCAACACAAAAATCACAGTCAAGTATTTACTTGTGAATAGACTCCCCATTTCGTTGCATTTTCTAACTGTTTTATTTTTTGTAACTAAATGCTGTTTTCTTTATGTATGAGCTAACTTAGGCTCTGTATCTGTGTTCCAACAATCAGATTTTTAATTGTCTCTTTACACTTATTTTATTATATATTTCTTGACGAACAACATCATTATTGGTGACAAAAATCTTAGTTTTTCCTTTATCATTCTTCCTAAAAACAATATATGCAACTTCAGCATTTAAATTGTGAACATACATTTATAATATTTTAAGACATTGCACTAAAAAAACAAGACTTTCCTTTATTATATGACAGTTCTTTCTGTCATGCAGAAACATGAAGAACATCTATTCACTGAAGATAAATAAATATGTCATACAAATATACAGATACTACCAAAGCTCAGCTTGGTAAACTAGTAAGTTTTATATAGGTTACTTACAGGAATATGGGAAAGGGGTTACTTAAAAGAGCAAAAATGACCTCAAATCACAATACAAGCCAGCATGACTGACAAGTCACAAAAGCTGGAAAGCTAGAACATGCTACAAAGCCTACAGGAAACCTAACAAGTTGAACAGTATCCTGTTTATGACTTAGTTGGTTTATTTGAGCTTCTTCCAGGATGCTCTCAGCTACTCTGTTTCCTCCAAAATGCTGAACTTTTCTGAGAACCTTTGCATATTGGCTTGTTTGAGAATTCATCTAAGCATTCTTTACTGATTCCATACTCATGGTGATGGTGTCTGACTGATGAATCTGTTTCTGTTCAGTTTCAAGGACTTCCTGAAACTATATTGTTTTTTTTTACTTTCTTTCTTTCTTTCTTTCTTTCTTTCTTTCTTTCTTTCTTTCTTTCTTTCTTTCTTTCTTTCTTTCTTTCTTTCTTTCTTTCCTTCTTTCTATCTTTTTATTTTTCTATGTATTTATTTATTTATTTATTTATTTATTTATACTTCAGATTTTATTTCCCCCTCCCTGGTCCACCCTCCAACTGTTCCACATCCCATACTTCCTCCTTATCCCCCTGTCTCCATGAGGATGTCCTCACCACCCATCTCCCACCCAACCATACTTCTAAAATCCCTGTGGCTTCCAGTATCTTGAGGATTAGGTGCATCTTCTCTGACTGAACCCAGACCCAGAAGTCCTCTGCTCTGTGTTGGAGGCTTCATATCAACTGGTGTATGCTGTCTGGTTGGTGGTTCAGTGTTTGAGAGATCTCAGGAGTCTAAGTTAATTGAGACTGCTGGTCTTCCTACAGGGTCATCCTCCTCCACAGCTTCTTCTATCATTTCCCTAATTTAACCACAGGGACCAGCAACTTCTGTCCATTGGTTGGGTGAAAATATCTGCTTCTGACTCTTTCAGCTGCTTGTTGGGTCTACTAGACTGCAGTCTTGAAAAGTCCCTTTTGGGGAGCACAATATAACCTTAGTAATAGTGTCAGGCCTTGGGACCTCCCCTTGACCTGTATCACAATTTGGGCCTGTTGCTGGACCTTCTTTTCCTCAGGCTTCTCTCCATTTTCATCCCTGCAGTTCTTTCAGACAGGAAGAATTATGGGTCAGAGTTTTGACTGTGGGATGGCAACCCCATCCCTTACTTGATGCTCTGTCTTCCTGCTGGAGATGGGCTCTATAAATTCCCTCTCCCTACTGTCAGGCATTCCATCTAAGGCTCCTCCCTTTGAGTCCTGAGAGTCTCTCACCTCCCAGGTCTATGGTGCATTCTGGAGGGTCCCCCCCAACCTCCTACTTCCTGAGTTTGCCTGTTTTTATTCTTTCTGCTGGCCCTCGGGGCTGCATTCCTTTTCTCTCACCCAATATCAGATCAGGTTCTCCCAACCACCCACTCTAGTCCACTTTCCCTCCCAAGTCATAGGATGTTTTAGTCTCTGAGGAAAAGGATAAACAACATTTTCAAATACATGAAGAGATATGTATGTATTCCTGTATATGTCTGTAATAAAATAAAACATTTTAAAGATTTTTTCTTATAATGTAGAAAAGTAGATTTAATTGAATTTAAATGTTATAACTGTTTGTTTTATATAATCATTTACCTTTTAAAATATTTATATTAAGTGATTCCCACAAAGGAGAAAAATACAGAGAAATAAAGTGGAAACTCAATCTTAACCTTTCAAAAACAAAAGGTAGTAAGAAGTGTAACAAAGAAAAACTTCACTGCACCTGCTCTGCAATGTCCAGTTGCACTGCTATGGTCTCTTCCTGACACCCAACTTAGATGTGCTTCCACATAAACTGTCATATCTGATAGTATGGATAGCTCTTAGGTTCAGAGTTACACAGGTCCTTTTTCTGAGAGATATGAGACCTTCAGTCATGGTACACTTGAGAATATTTAATCTACTGTAGGAAGAAACATACAGATATTCAATCTGTCACCTTATACTTAATCTCATCTCTCCTATGTATCAGCACTTTTTCCTGAAATGCATAGTCAATTAAAATCTATGATTTATTCTGTGAAATTTCATACCTTATTTCTATGTTTCAAAGACTATTTTGTAACCACGAAACTGGACCTTTCTGTGTGATACAGTATATGACTAGAGGAGTGGTAGATACTGTTGTTCTTCCTATGGGGTTGCAAATCCCTTCAGCTCCTTCAGTCCTTCCCCTAACTCCTCCATTGCTCAGTTCAATTGTTGGCTGTGAGCATCTGCACCTGTATTGGTCAGGCTCTGGCAGAGCCTCTCAGAGGACAGCTATACCAGGCTCCTGTCAGCAAGCAGTTCTTGGTGTCAGCAATACTGTCTGGGTTTGGTGTCTGCAGACGGGAAAGATCCCTAGGTGGGGCAGTCTCTGGATGATAAGGCAGTGAGGTGAGAGTGGGTGAGTGGGTGGGGGAATACCCTTATAGAAGTAGGAGAGAAGGAAACAAGGAAGGACAACATTTGAAATATAAATAAATAAAATAGACAATAAAAAATAAAGAGGTGTGGGACTCCAGCCCCATGAGTTAATGACTGAATAGCTTTAGATAAGTTTACATCTACAGTGGCTCCTTTGTGCTCTTTGCTACTAAGGAGTGGTCAAGATATATTTGCATGGTGATGTGTCAGGAAGCATTGCTATCTACAAAAGTATGTATACTCTTGGTACTAATTATTTTCAATCACCTCATCAATACATTTTGTTTCTTTCTCTAACAAATTTTACAATATAGGACACTCTGCACGAGCTGAAGTTAAGTCAATATCGGTCATTGCAACACTCATATTAGTTGGTCTACATTTTTTCTGTTATAGTGGCTGCACATTCATACATCCAGTTTCCCTGCATTTGAGTGCCTGACAAGAGAGGGTGCCTCAAACAAATTTTAAGCATGTTTTATAGTGTTTTCATACTTCTTTCTTGCTTAATCTTTTTGGTGACTGTAAGAAAAGCCTTCTGATACAAAGTTATTTATGTCATTTTTAATTTTTTTATTAGATATATTCTTTACTTACATTTCAAATGTCCTCTTTCCTGGTTCCACCCCCCCCTAGAAAATCCCATAACGAATCTCCCCTCCCCCTGTTCCCCAATCAACCCACTCCCGGTTCCCTGTCCTGGCATTCCCCTACACTGCTGCATTGAGTTTTCCCAGGACCAAGGGCCTCTCCTCCCTTTGATGTCCAACAAGGCCATCCTCTGCTGCTTTTGCATCTGGAGACATGGGGTACTTTTTGATTGATGGTTTAGTCCCTGGGAGCTCTGGGGCTACTGGGTGGCTCATACTGTTGTTCCTCCTATGGCACTGCAAACCCCTTCAGCTCCTTGGGCCCTTTCTCTAGCTCTTCCATTGGAGACCCAGTGCTCAGTTCAATGGCTGGCTGAGAGTGTTCCCCTCTGTATTTGTCATGCACTACCAGAGTCTCCCAGGTGACAGCTATATCAGGTTCTGGTCAGCAAGCACTTGTGGGCATCCACAATAGTGTCTGGGTTTTGTAACTGTATATGGGATGGATCCCTAGGTGGGGCAGTCTCTGGATGGTTTTTCCTTCAGACTCTGCTCCACAGTTGGTCTCTGTATCTCCTTCTGTGGGTATTTTGTTCCCCCTTCTATGAAGGATCCATATTTCATTCTTCCTTCTTCATGAGCTATATTTGATCTGTGAATTGTGTCGTGGGTATTCCAAACTTCTGGGCTAATATCCACTTATCAGTGAGTGCATACCATGTGCGTTATTTTGTGATTGGGTTACCTCACACAAGATGATATTTTCCAGTTCCACCCATTTGCCTAAGAATTTCATGAATTCATTGTTTTTAATTGCTGAGTAGTATTCCACTGTGTAAACATTTTCTGTATCCATTCCTCCATTGAGGGACATATGGATTCTTTCCATCTTCTGTCTATTATAAATAATGCTGCTATGAACATAGTGGAGCATGTGACATTCATGTTTTATGCTTAATTCCTATATGTGTATTCATGTTCCAATACATATACATTTTTAATTTTGAATTGTTCATTAATATTCATGAAACCATGTGTTGAAATCTAGCATATACCACAATGGTTGTGTGTGTGTGTGTGTGTGTGTGTGTGTGTGTTTGTCTGTCTGTCTGTGTATTATATATATAATATATATTTCTACACATGTCAATTTTAAATGTATATCAGTTTTATCTCTGGACATTTAAAATAGCTGATATAATAGTTTTGTAAATATCTTATGAAAGTTCTTTTTTTTAAGCAAATATACTACTCTTTTGTTGAACAGAGCTTATTCAAGCTTGTCTGCTTTATGGCTACATGGCTTGATGTTATCCCTATGCCACACAAATAATGCATGAATAAAAGCACAGATTTAACACTGATGGGTGATTATGAAGGAATTAGGTAAATGATTATTATAGAAATGAATGGCAATGCCTAATTTGTTCAGATAATATGTCAAATTTCAAAAAGATCTAGTTTTCACTTTATAAATTTAATACAAATGCAATTAATCATAAAAATTCTGATAAGGTCTTTATCCAAAATTATCATAATCATACTGCATTATCCAGGGCCCAGTAGCACATCTACTTTTTCAAACTTTTTGAATTTTCCTGAAGCCTTACCATGAACTTTCTCCAGTACCCCACATTCCTACATTCATACATTTTTACTAAAATGGTCCATGCTTTTCATCATTGACTGAATGTTCCAATTGATCTTTTTACTCACTAATTTGGTTTTGGGCACGAGTTCTTTTCTTCTTTACCTAGTGTGAATAGTGCTTCATGGACAAGACAGTGAAGATGTCTAGACTAGAAACTGGCTTTACTTCCTTTCACATAAAACCATAAATCAAATTAGTGTGATGTATTTGAGGTCAGTATTTATAATTTTTAAAGAAATGACACATTGTAATTGATATAGAATAAGATTATGTTCCATTCAGCACTGTTCTAAAGTCCATCTGTAATATGGACATAACACTTTTTTTTAATTTACATTCAAAATCATTTCCCCTTTCCCGTTTCCTCCTTCCCCGAAAGTCCCATAAGCCCCCTTCCCTCCCTCTTTTTCCCATTCAACCCCCTCTCTCTTCTCTGTCCTGGCATTCCCCTACATCCAGTCTTTCCAGGACCAGGGATCTCTCCTTCCATCTTCTTGGAAATCTAATGATATGCGAATTGTGTCTAGGGTAGTTCGAGATTCTGGGTTAATATCCCCTTATCAGTGCCTGCATACCATGTGTGTTCTTTTGTGATTGGGTTACCTCACTAAGGATGATATTTTCAAGTTCTGACCATTTGCCTAGGAATTTCATGAATTCATTGTTTTTGATTGCAGAGTAGTATTCCATTGTGTAAATATACCACATCTTCTGAATCCATTCCTCAGTTGAAGGACATCTGGGTTCTTTCCAGCTTCTGGCTATGATAAATAAGGCTGCTATGAACATAGTGGAGCATGTGACCTTATGGCATGCAGGTAAAGCCTCTGAGTACATGCCACTTTGCTGAAGTTGTTTATCAGCCCTAGGAGTTCTCTGGTGGAGTTCTTTGGGTCACTTAAGTATACTATCATATCGTCTGCAAATAGTGATAGTTTGAATTCTTCCTTTCCAATTTGTATCCCTTTGACCTCCTTTTGTTGTCTAATTGCTCTAACTAGAACTTCAAGTACTATAATAAAAAGATATGGAGAGAGAGGGCAGTCTTGTCTAGTCCCTGATTTTAGTGGGATTGCTTCAAGTTTCTCTCCATTTAGCTTGATGTTGACTACTGGTTTGCTGTAAATTGCTTTTACTATGTTTAGATATGGGCCTCGAATTCCTGTTCTTTCCAAGACCTTTAGCATGAAAGGATGCTAAATTTTGTCAAATGCTATCTCAGCATCTAATGAGATGACCATGTGTTTTTTTTATTTTTATTTTTTGAGATTGTTTATATAGTGGATTACATTGATGGATTTCCTTATATTGAACCATCCCTGCATCCCTGGGAAGAAGCCTACTTGATCGTGGTGAATGATCGTTTTGATGTGTTCTTGGATTCGGTTGGCAAGAATTTTATTGAGTATTTTTGCATTGATATTCATAAGAGAGATTGGCCTGAGATTCTCTTTCTTTGTTGGATCTTTGTGTGTTTTTGGTAATAGCGTAATTGTGGCTTCATAGAACAAGTTGGGTAGTGTTCCTTCTTTTTCTATTTTGTGAAATAGTTTGAAGAGTATTGGTGTTAGGTCTTCTTTGAAAGTCTGATAGAATTCTGCACTAAAACCATCTAGACCTGTGCTTTTTTTTGGTTGGAAGACTTCCAATGACAACGTCTGTTTCTTCAGGGGTTATAGGACAGTTTAGATGGTCTATTTGATCCTGATTTAATTTTGGTATTTGGTATCTCTCAAGGAAATTGTCCATTTCCTCCAGATTTTCTAGTTGTGTTGAATACAGGCTTTTGTAGTAGGATCTGATGATTTTTTGAATTTCCTCAGTTTCTGTTGTTATCTCTCCCTTTTTGTTTCTGATATTAGTAATTTGGATACTGTCTCTGTACACTCTGGTTAGTCTGGCTAAGGATTTATCTATCTTGTTGATTTTCTCAAAGAACCAATTCCTCGTTTTGTTGATTCTTTGGTTTTATATGTTTCTACTTGATTGATTTCAGCCCTGATTTTGATGATTTCCTGCCTTCTACTCCTCTTTGGTGTATTTGCTTCTTTTTGTTCCAGGGCTTTCAGGTGTGCCATTAAGCTGCTAGTGTATGCTGTCTCCCGTTTCTTTTTGGCAGCACTCAGGGCTATGAATTTACCTCTTAGCACTGCTTTCATTGTGTCCCATAAGTTAGGGTATGTTGTGCCTTCATTTTCATTAAATTTCAAGAAGTCTTTGATTTCTTTCTTTATTTCCACCTTGACCAAGTTATCATTGAGTAGAGCATTGTTCAGCCTCCATGTGTATGTGGGTTTTCTGTTGTTTTTGTTGCCATTGAAGACCACCCTTATTCCATAGTGATCTGATAGGAGGCATGGGATTAGTTCTACCTCTTATATCTGTTGAGGTTTGATTTGTGACCAATTATATGGTCGATTTTGGAGAAGGTACCATGAGGTGCTGAGAAGAAGGTGTATTCTTTTGCTCTAGGATGAAGTGTTCTGTATATATATATATATATATATATATATATATATATATATATATATATATATATATATCTGTTAGTTCCATTTGGTCCAAGGCTTCAATTAGATTCACTATATCCCTCTTTAGTTTCTGCTTTCCTGAATGATCCATTTCAAAGAGCAGGATGTTGAAGTCACCTACCATTATTGAGTGAGGTGCGATGTGTGCTTTGAGCTTTAGTAAAGTTTCTTTTACGAATGAGGGTGCCCTTGCATTTGGAGCATAGATATTCAGAATTGAGAGTTCTTCTTGGTGGATTTTTCCCTTGATCAGTATGTAGTGTCCTTCTGTGTCTTTTTGATGACTTTAGATTGGAAGCCAATTTTATCTGATATTAGGATGGCTACTCCGGCTTGTTTCTTGGGACCATTTACTTGTAAAATTATTTTCCAGCCTTTGACTCTGAGGTAGTGTTTGTCTTTGACACTGAGGTGCGTTTCCTGCTTAATACATTTGATGTTTTGATTATTATGTGACTGGAGGTATTTCTGTTCTGGTCAAGTCTGTTTGGAGTTCTGTAGGCTTCTTGTACGTTCATCGGCATCTCTCTCTTTAGGTTAGGGAAGTTTTCCTCCATAATTTTGTTGAAGATGTTTACTGGCCCTTTAAGTTGCAAATCTTCACTCTCATCTATACCTATAATCCTTAGGTTTGGTCTTCTCATTGTGTCCTGGATTTCCTGGATGTTTTGGGTTACACGTTTTTGCATTTTGCATTTTCTTTGACTTTTGAGTCGATGCTTTCTATGGTATCTTCAGCACCTGAGATTCTTTCTTCTGTCTCATATTCTATTGTTGATGTTTGCATCTATGACTCCTGATTTCTTCCCAAGGTTTTCTATCTCCAAAGTTGTCTCCCTTTGTGATTTCTTAGTTGTTTCTACTTCCTTTTTTAGATCCTGGATGGATTTGCTGAGATCCTTCACTTGTTTGTTTGTATTTTCCTGTATTCCTTTAAGGTATTTTTGTGTTTCCTCTTTCAGGATTTCTGCCTGTTGACCCAAGTTCTCCTGTATTTCTCTAAGCGATTTTTATGTTTCCTCCTCATGGGCTTCCATCTGTTTTTTTTTTTTTAAAGACCAATACTCTTTTAATAATTCAAACACTTTAAAAGTTCAAGTTCTCCTTTACAAAATGGAATTTCACCAGGCAGTGGTGGCACACGCCTTTAATCCCTGCACTTGGAAGGCAGAAGGAGGCAGATTTCTGAGTTCGAGGCCAGCCTGGTCTACAGAGTGAGTTCCAGGACAGCCAGGGCTACACAGAGAAACCCTGTCTCAAAAAAACAAGACAAAACAAAAAACAAACAAACCAAAAAAAAAATGGAATTTTTTAACTATGGGTTTCTTTAAAATTCAAAAAAGCACACAAAGATCCGACAAAGAAAGAGAATCTCAGGCCAATCTCTCTTATGAATATCGATGCAAAAATACTCAATAAAATTCTTGCCAACCGAATCCAAGAACACATCAAAACGATCATTCACCACGATCAAGTAGGCTTCATCCCAGGGATGCAGGGATGGTTCAATATAAGGAAATCCATCAATGTAATCCACTACATAAACAATCTCAAAGAAAAAAACCACATGGTCATCTCATTAGATGCTGAGAAAGCATTTGACAAAATTCAGCATCCTTTCATGCTAAAGGTCTTGGAAAGATCAGGAATTCAAGGCCCATATCTAAACATAGTAAAAGCAATTTACAGCAAACCAGTAGCCAGCATCAATCTAAACGGAGAGAAACTTGAAGCAATCCCACTAAAATCAGGGACTAGACAAGGCTGCCCTCTCTCTCCATGTCTTTTCAATATAGTACTTGAAGTTCTAGCTAGAGCAATTAGACAACAAAAAGAGGTCAAAGGGATACAAATTGGAAAGGAAGAATTCAAACTATCACTATTTGCAGACGATATGATAGTATACATAAGCGACCCAAAGAACTCCACCAGAGAACTCCTACGGCTTCTATCTGTTGATCCATTGTCTCCTGCATTTCTTTAAGCAATTCTCGTGTTTCCTTTGTAAGGGCATCTATCCGTTGATTAATTTCTTTAAGCAATTTTTGTGTTGCCTCCCTATGGGCATCCATCTGTTGATCCATGTTCTCCTGCATTTCTCTAAGTGATTTTTGTGTTTCCTTTGTAAGGGCTTCTAACCGTTGTTTCATGGTCTCCTGTAATTCTTTATTAGATTTATTTGTGTCCTTCTTGAAATCCTCTAATAGCATCATGAGAAGTGATTTTAAATCCAGATCTTGTCTTTCGGGTGTGGTGGGGTATCCAGGACTTGCTGCTGTTAGAGAGTTGGGTTCGGATGGTGCCATATTACTCTGATTTCTGTTAGTAACGTTCCTACATTTGCCTTTTGCCATCTGGTTACCTCTGGTGTTAGTTGGTCCTGCTGTCACTGGTTGTTGGTAGGACCTCCTGTGAGCCTGCAAAGCTATTTCTGGCACCCCTGGATTACCGGAATTCCCCTGGCACCGATTTCTCGGGCCTGCCCTGCTCCTGAGTGACTTTGGAGCCCTGATGTGCCTTGCCCCAAGTGATGTTATATTGGGGAGTCCCTGCATATCCAAAGGCTCAGCATAGTGGATTCCCGGAGCAGAGGTTGCCAAAGGGAGGCTGGTAGGCTCCCACCCTGTGCAGGGGTGTGTGATCTCTCCCGGGGGGGGAGAGGGGGTGTCCCTCTGCAGGGCAGAAGTACCACAGCAGGGCTGGCACATCAATTACCGCAGACCTGCCCTGCTCTTGGGAGCAGGGTACACACAAGCTGCCTGAGACCCAAGCGATATTATGCCTGTCTGTCTCTGAGCCTGGTGGTTCCAACTACCTGGACACTGGAGCAAAGATGGCAGAGTGCACTCTGCACTCTCTCAGTGGCGCAGTTCACCGTGCAGGTGGGATGGCCCATAGCAGAGCTGTCGCCCAGACAACCACAGTGCTGTCCTGTTCTTGGGAGCAGATGGAAGCCCCAACAGGCCGTGTCCCAAATGTTATATTGGGGAGAACCTGGTACCTGTCTCCTCAGTGCAGTTGATCCCAGAACAGAGGTTGCCAAAGGGAAGCTGGTAGGCTCCCGCCCAGTGTGGGGGCAGGGGTGGTCCCTCTGCAAGGCAGAAGTCCCACAGCAGAGCTGGTGGGCTGGTTACTGCAGATCTGCCCAGCTCTTGGAACAGGTTATACACAAGCTGCCTGAGACCGAAGCGATATTATGCCTGTCTGTCTCTGAGCCTGGCGGTCCCAACTACCTGGACACTGGAGCAAAGTTGGCGGAGTCTGGACATAACTCTTCCCTAAGAAACATGAGATATTTTATCTTTACTCTTTTTCTGCATTTCAAAAATGAGGATAGATGTTGGGAAATTTTCATGTATTTCTGTAAGTTTGAATATATCCTTGAAAATGCCTGTTTATTATTACTGCTTCTCATCTTTAAAAGTTAAATGTATATTAAATACAATAGAATTACATCACTTTTCTTCTTTCAACCCATCTCAGGTTTCCTCCAATCTCTTACATGTCACTGCCCCTCAAATTGATAGCCTATATTGGATTTTTAATATATTGGATTTCTTATAATATGAGTTTTCTATATAGTCTGTATTTTAATAACTTATGTTCAGACTTACAGGCCTCATGACTTAACTTGGAACTAAATGATGTGACTAACCTCCCTTAGAAATTTTTCTCAAAGGAACCTCAGTGTCCACCTTTCATTATGTGAATTATGTAAATTATAATTTATTTGTAGGCTAACCCCCAGCAACAATGTGGATTCTGAGCTCATACACCCCAGTCCTCTTGCTCATGGGACAACTGTTTTAACCATTAAGTCATGCCCTCAAAGCCTTCTTTGTTTAACTACCTAAATTGCTTTCTTTATTCTTTAAAAGTTTATACAAATACAGGGTAACATATGATCACTTGCATCCCATTTCACAACTTGAATTCTCTTCACTAGTCCCCTTTCAAATTTGTGTCCTTTACATTTCCTTTTATAATCCACTATCTACTTAGTTGTTCCAATGAGTGTATACAGGCTAGCCACTTCCAAAGCAATGAAATGCTTGAGATGGTACACTGCATCTATGTTGGAGTTTTGGGTGGTTTAATTATCTCTTGTGAGTTTATAAGTATAAAGTGTACATAAAATATTAAAGAGTATACACCCTCATCTTCTGGCTCTTACAATTTGTCTGCCTCCATTTCTTGATGTACTTTGAGGCTTAGTACTATAGTTGTATTTTCACAGTTGTTTTGTTTAAGGCTAAATAATACATCTCATATTCCCAGTATTTGCCATGTTATGAATCTCTCTGATGACTGTTTTCTACTTCTAAATGCAGTCATAGGGTATAGGTAGTATAATCAACAGTATTTGAAGGCAATTTTTCACACTATCCATTTAATACAGTGAAAGTAATATGTTCTACTCTGTGTCTGATGCAATCACCCACTATAGACTTTTGACTAGGTTACAGAACCAAGAATGAAATCTCCCTCCTAATCCACCCTTCCTGTAACAAGCTCCAAATCCAAGTAGATAGCAGTTAGCTACTCTCTATGGTCATGCCATGATTTTACCATTACTACTTAACAGGCCAGTATTTGAGCATGACGAGTCTAGCTCGAAGTAAGACCAGTAGTGTACTTTATCCATTAGGCTCCTACATAGCCATAGCACATGCTAGCACAATCAAAGCTGACCATCAGGAAAAATAATTCTTGATCAGTAGAGATTGATTTTTGTATGTCTTGGAGACAAAATGTGAGATGTCTTCAGCAATAGGTTCTATTTAGTTGTGCAAGATATATAAGGGTAATGCCCGTGGCCTGTGTTATTTTGCATAATTCTGAGAACTCCCTGATTAATAAGTTTTAGGGAGGTATTCCATGTCTTTCCTTGTGATTTCCCTCCATCATTCCTTCTAGTGTGGAGCATCATTGTCCATCCAGATAGAATGCTTATGTTCAGATTCTTATTGACTTATAAGGTTAAATTATAAAATTAGCTTAGTAATTAGTTGGTTTCCATAAGGTTTTTCATACACTTTGTTCTCATCACTATTCTCTTCTATAAGCCTGTTCCATTCTTATTTAATCTAAACTCCTGCAATTCTTTCTTCTTTTATTTTACATGTATGTATATAAAACACCAAGCACATACACCAAGAAATGAAATTCTCTTTGATACATAGTTAAAACAACAAAAGTGCAGATAAAAGAGAGTATTGAAAGCAAAAGCAAAGTAAATCCGGGTCACCTAAAAGGTAAACCCATCAGAGTAACACCTGTTTATTCAACAGAAATAGTAAGAAATCAGAAGCACATGGAAAGATGTTTCCCAAACCCAAACACTGCCAAGTTGGACTATTCTACCCAGTGAAACTCCCTATTAAATTGAAGTACAAATAAAAGCTTTCAATAGAAAAAAAATGGAGCAAATGAATTTATGACTGCTAAGTCTTCTTTATAAGGAACCTAGAAGGAACAGTTAAGTCATTTGATAACTATAAACACATCAGGATTCCACTGAAATAAATAAGCAGTACAAGTAGAGTTAGTCATAAAGAGGGTCTAAGAAAACACCATCAAAATAAACATACTCCTTTAGTGTAACACAATAAACTCTAAGCTTTGAGTCTTTACTTACTATAGCAACATTCTTCTTCTATATATGCATGGGTGCAGATAAGTGCTGCTTAGCTTTGCTCAGAAAACAGGGATATTTTCTACAGCAGCAACAGTAGTAACAGAAGAATCAACAGTGCATTTGTTGGTAGTGGTGGCTTTTGTTGCTTTGTTTTGTTTTACTTTTTGGTCTGATTTCTTGACTCAAATTTTCAGAGATGGTGTAACCTGTACTAGAAAAACAGTAAAACATGTTCTTCCTTAATGTTGCTTCAGTCAGTGCAGTTTAAATAGAAATAAACTATCATAGTCAGAAAATTGGGACAATAGGTCGTAAAATGAACATTTTGTGTTACGTCGCATGTTGAAATTTTGAATATCTAATCATTTTGCTGCTAAAAGTTTCTACTAAAAGAGAATATAGGGAGATGATGATCACATATTGGATTTTGGTATCATCTGATTTCAAAAATGCATTGGGTTCATCAGAATCTTGTCTTAATGACACACAAATATAACATAAATCTTTACTTAAACTTCTTCTGTCTTGTGTCTTGCCTCTTGCCATTATGTATGATAATCATTGTTCTGTATGCAACAAGACATCCAAACCAAATACACACCTTTGTGTCTTTTGTTTATGTTCCTGATTACTTTACACAGTGACATAAACCAAACTCAGCAGAATAGAAAGTTTCAAATACTTTCCTAATTACATAATTTTTATCTTTGACAGAAATTGTAAAAGCAGTAAAAGAGAACATTGCTGGCCTGTGCCTTTGACTTTCTATTTACCTGTTCCCCTAACTGTGCCTTCATGTCTGTTTCTGTCACTTGAGTCAGTAGTGTGGTGAGCTTTCTCACAGATGTTGTGGATTAATGACTCAACTCTCCTACTTTTGAGACTTCTCTCATGTACCTGCTCAACTTTTCTACAGCTCTAAAATGTTGGTAAAAATAAGTCTTTTTTTAAAATTAAAGACATTTCTAAAGTCAATATCTTAATTCCCATCTTAAGACGTTCAGAAAAGTCTAGAAAAGTATAGAAACATTATATAGAAACAAGGTGTTTTGACATCTACATTAGTATAATACAGGTTTTATAGTTGCTGAGACAATACTCAAAATATTACTGCCATAGTATATATTTGTATTTTCTCATTTTTAATTGGAATTATGACCGTATTCCAGAGTATCAATTTATACTTTTGTAAATAGACCCCAAAACAACTTCATATTAAAACTTTAAGGAATTGGAAAATGATCAGTCAAATTGCCTGAACCAACTACCTAGAAAGGAAACCTCAGCCTTCAAACTTCCTGCATGTTGGACAGTAGTCTGTAGGTTTCTAGTATTTGAAATATTTTACCTATGGAAATATACTCTAACTCATATTGCTAAGGAACCCAAATAAACTGCATTGGTTCATGATGTTGGACTTTAATGATGTTTCTACTTTTATTTGTCCTTGGCCTCATATCTGGATTGAATAAAATGTTCTCATGTATCCTATCACTAGTGTCCATATCCTTTTCTCCCTCAAAATTCCTTTGGCCACTTGAAATCTTTAATTCATCATTACAATTTTTATGACAATTTCATTGTTGTTGAAGAATGGAAATCATACTGCTATGCTCAGACAGAGATAGAGGTATCACACACTTCTAAAATGACACCATCACATCCATCTCCATGTAACTCTTCCCAGGAAAAGACAACTTTTTTTGTAAATATGGGACAAATGAGTCTTGGTGAAATGCTCTTTACAGATGAGATAAGAAAATTGTAAACAAATTATTGAAGGTTGGTGAATATAAAAGAATGATAAAAGTAGAAAAAGAGGTAAAAGAAAGAAATTGTAAAGATGAAGATGCAAGTGTGGGAGTTCTCCATTAGATTATCCTGACTATTCAGCAGAAATATTACAGGCCATGAAAAAATAGGAGGAAATTTTCCAAGTGATAAAAGAAAAACAGAAAACCACCTGCCGAAAACAGTATAGATAATAGAGTTGTCTTTCAGAGATGGAAAAATAAAGTGTTTAACATATAACAGGACCAAGCAATGAGATACAAAGCAAGATTTTTAACAAAAATCACTAGACTGAAATAGTGTGTGTCTTACTCAGGGTTTCTCTTCCTGAACAAAACATCATGACCAAGAAGCAAATTGTGGAGGAAAGGGTGTATTTAGCATACACTTCCACACTGCTGGTCACCAACAAAGGATGTCAGGACTGGAACTCAAGCAGGTCAGAAAGCAGGAGGTGATGCAGAGGTAACTTACCACCTTGCTTGCTTTGGCTTGCTCAGCTTGCTTTCTTATAAGACCACCAGCCCAGAGATGGTACCATACACAAGGGGCCCTCCCACCTTGGTCACTAATTGAGAATATGTCTTACAGTTGTATCTCATGGAGGCATTTCCTCACCTGAAGCTCCTTTCTCTGTGTGATAACTCCAGCTTGTATCAAGTTGACACAAAAACCAACCAGTACAATGTGCATCATTCTTTCAGACCAAAGTTTCCCACTGTTACAAACAGAAGAGTAAGAATCTCAGAAAATTCACTAATATGTTTACAGTCAACAACAGGTATTTAAAATACACTATATGTTAAAAAGGAAATCAAAAATGAAAACAAAATTTTTACAGTATCTAAACATTAATGATAGTGGCCCTTGAACTTTCCAAATGACAGCATGATGACAGAATCAGCAAATATGATAGGGTATCCCCAAAATCAGTTTAATGTTGTGCTTGAAGTAATTAGAAAGAGACCAAACTCGGAATGAATGGAATAAAGAATATAATAAGTATTAAAGAGAAAAGAGATAAAATAAAAAAGAGAAAATTTACACAGGCTATCAATAAAACACAGTTCAATGTAGAAAACAGAGGGCAGAAATACAGTTAAGCACATATGGTCAATAAGTTTTGGACAAGAGTGTCAAGCAATCATAATTGTAAAATAATTACAAATAAGTATACTAGATTTTTAAAAGCCAAAATCCCTATTATCAAACATATTCACATTCTAACTAATGGCAGACAAGAAATACAAATAAATAGACCCAAAATATAAGATCCTAGGCCTAGATAAGAAAACAGAAGAAAACAAACAAACAAAAAAACAAAAACAAACAAACAAACAAAAAAAAAAAAAAACGTCCTAGATACAGACTTTAGAGCTGAGACTTTGAATATCACAGCAACAGTTTAAGTTATATAAGACAAATAAAATGTAAATGGAAGTTCACAAAACTAAAATTTCTGTATATCAAAGGAGCCAAATGTCACAATTGAAAAGTGCTTTTTGCAAGCTATTTTAAAACCTATATGTCATAAGGGGATAATATCCAAAGTTTATAAAGAATTTATATAATCCCAGAAGGTATAAGAGATAACTCAATTAAAACTTTGGGGAGAGGAGAGCTACACATTGCTGTAAGGAAGATATAACAAAGGCCATGAATACGGAAACCAGAAATAATCACCCAGGAAATGAAAATGAAAACCATCATGAGATGCACCTCCAATAATCAGGACAGCTATTACAAAAAAACAAAACAAAACAAAAAAACAACAACAAAAAGAGGCCAGATGTTAAATGTTTTTGAGAGTATTTAGAAAATATGTATTATTTTACTTTGCTGGTTGGAATGCAGATTTTAACAGTTATGGAAAATACATATATATATATGTATATATGTATGTATTCTAGATCTCATATATATATATGTATATATATGTATATATATATATGTATATATATAGTTCTCATATATATATATGAGAACTAGAATTGACTCTTTCTGGGCAAGCATTCACGTACCCAAGAGAAACACAATTACTCTCATATGTTTATTATAATATTTTCATAACTGCCAAGAGAACCAAATGAATGAATGGATAAAGATTAAATTGCTAGGTTTTACTATCATACAACAAATTCTTCTCACAATATGATTAAGCTTAGAGGACACTCTGATAAGTGAAATAAGCCAGAAGCAGAAAGAAGTGTTGTGTGATCTCAAATGTGATAATGAATTATCTATTCACAAACAAAATTAACAAGTCAGAATGCCAGCAGAGGGTTACGAGAATAGTCAAGTGATCAGTTGAATACGCATGCAGGATGAGCAAATCAACAGATATAGTGTCTATCTTAAGAACTAAAGATATCTGAAAATATTTTTGAATAAATGGATGTATATTGTGTGAAAAATAAACATATGGAGGGAAATAGTTATGTCCATATAAGCCAAAAGAACATAAAGATAGCCAAAAAAAAAGTGAATGACCTGATTCTCATTTTGTGTGGAGAGCTATTGGGCAGGAATTTGACAATGGACTAGGACACAGATATAGGCTCAGGCAAGAATATTTACTTTTGGGCTAATACAAAGCTCAAGGTAAACTTCGATGAGGAATGTGTGGCATTCCTCTTATCTTGGTCATCCTGATAAGCCCCTAGACACAGTGCTCATGGGATCACAGGACTTTGTTTATTGCCTTGTTTGTTCCTTGACTGTTTTTGTTTATTGCTTTGTTTGCTCTATTGGCTTATTACCTTGTTTGATTACTTTGTTTTTGATCTAAGAATTAACCCTATTCTCTGCAAGTACCTAGAATGACATAAAGCTGACTGGAGAAAATTAAACCTGCAGTCAGCCTCAGCCCTGGCTGGAGACATGTTATAATGTTGTCTAATTATCTTTTTCTTTTCAATCCTCCCTCCCTTCCTTGAGACCTGGTTGACTGACTGAGCTGGCTTGGTCAATTTTGTTGTTAGATTAGCAGTGCAAAGCCATGATGATAATGTCAGTAACCAGAAAATGCAAGTTCTGTAGTGAAGGACCTTTAGGTTATAGTCAGCTACCAGAGTATGCAATATTAACATATCACTTAGCTGGGAATGATCTAAGTGTCTGTTTGGTTTTAGTTTTTAAAGATTTGGTTTTAATTTTCATAATGTGTAAACATATGCATGTGTGTGTATGTATGCATATGTGAGCATTAGTACCCTGTGAGGACAGAGAAAGGTGCTGGATCCTCTGAAGGAGAAGTTATTGGTGATGTGAGCTGCCTAATATGCACACTGGGAATTGTCTCTTAGACTCCAGGGAGCTAAATAACCCTATTAAAAAATGGGGTACAGAGCTAAACAATTAAATTTTCATTCATTCAATATCGAATCGCTGAGAAGTACCTAAAGAAATGTTCAATATCCTTATTCATTAGGGAAATGCAAATCAAAACAACCCTGAGATTTCACCTCACACCAGTCAGAATGGCTAAGAATAAAAACTCAGGAGACAGTAGGTGTTGGCGAGGATGTGGAGAAAGAAGAACACTCCTCCACTGCTTGTGGGATTGCAAGCTGGTACAACCACCTAACTCTTGAAATCATTCTGGCGGTTCCTCAGAAAACTGAGCATGACACTTCCGGAGGACCATGTTTATACCACTCCTGGGCATATACCCAGAGAATTCCCCAGCATGCAATAAGGGCACATGCTCCATTATGTTCATAGCAGCATTATTTATAATAGCCAGAAGCTGGAAAGAACCCAGATGTCCCTCAATGGAGGAATGGATACAGAAAATATGGTATATTTACACAATGGAATACTACTTAGCAAATAAAAACAATGAAATCATGAAATTCCTAGGCAAATGGTTAGAACTAGAAAATATCATCCTAAGTGAGGTAACCCAATCACAAAAGAACAAAAATGGTATGCACTCGCTGATAAGTGGATATTAGCCCAGAATCTCGGAATACCCAAGACACAATTCACATATCAAAAGATGCCCAAGAAGATGGAGGAGAGGTCCCTGGTCCTGGAAAGGTTTGATGCAGCAGTGTAGGGGAATACTAGGACAGAGAAGCAGGAGGGAGTTAATTGGGGAACAGAGGGAGGGAAGAGGGCTTATGGGACTTTCGGGGAGGGGAGAACCAGGAAATGGGAATACATTTGGAATGTCAATAAAGAAAAAGATAACGAAGAAAAGAAATGCAGTGCATACTATAAACAGCAGAGACCCTTTTGCTGGTCCTTCAACTAAATGTTTTTTTTCTTTTCTCTCTCATACAAATCAGAGAGACAGAGTACATCCTTGATATGATGCAATGAAAGGGGTATTTCACATCTTCTTGTAATTCATAAACTCACGTTAATCCAGTAAAAAAAAGAAAAAAAACCGAAAACAAAAACATACAAACTTTCTGTGAAGTATCTAATTGTTATCCCTTAAATGTATAAGATGATTAAAAAAACCTCTAGGAATCTATATGACATTTGATAAATAATATAATATTATTCTAGAGTAATATTAGAAGGCCAGGTGACATCTTCACAGGAAATTTTAGTAAAGAAAGCAGACCAAAATAAGAATCTGCATAGGAACAATTGCAAATGAAAATTAAGAGAATCTGAACAAAATAGCCTTTATATAACAATATTTTTCAATATTGATTCACTAACTATGACACTTTGCTACACTAATATAAAAATTCAAACAATACCTTGTTTATATATATATATATATATATATATATATATATATATATGTTGCTAGACTTTACTGGACTTCTTGAGGTGGCAGTTAAGTTATTGGCTTTAGACATTTCTTTTAAGAAATAGGCTTATTTTCTCATAAAATTTTAGATCTGTGGAAATGTTGAGAAGATACCATAGAAGACTTGAAGGTAGTAATGAAGAATCATTTACCCCAAACACTCGTAAATAGAGGTGACTGACTATACTATGGGCTCTAGTGACAGAAATAAAGATAAATGTCATTTAGAGGTGACGAACATGGTTGGGGAAAGAGTTAAATGGAAAGTCAAAAGTAGTACAATTTATTTTACCTCAGACAGTAACTTTATGGTTTTAGTGCTTTCACTATTTCAGGAAAAAAAGCAAAATAATCAGGAAAGTGTTTGAAGCTTTGAAGTCTACTCCATTTGGCTCATGCCACTGTCTAGCATGGTGTATGAACAAAATATACTCACAAATATTTGTATTTCATTTGGGTATCTTGCTGAATAAAGAACAATGATTATCATGCACAACTGGAAGAGGAAAGATAAAAAGATGAGAGGGATTTAACTAAAGAGTTATGTTGTTTTTGAATCAATATAACAAGAATCTGTGGAACTGAATGCATACATGTTTTTTGCAGCCAGGGAGTTAGTTACTTCCATTGTATCAGATGGCATTGAAGCATAATTATTACTCACCATGATACTTTGTTTTGAAAAAAAAACAATTTTAACCATAACCATAACCATAACCCTAACATGCTCCAATATATAACAAGACATGTGCCCAACTATGTTTATAGCAGCCCTATTTATAATAGCCAGAAGCTGGAAATAACCTAGATGTTTCTCAAGAGAGGAATGGATGCAGAAATGTGATACATTTATACAGTGGAGAGCTACACAGCTATTAAAATCAATGACTTCATGAAATTCTTAAGCAATACACTTTTCATAGGAAATACTTCTTTTTTTTGACACTTTATTTTTTTTTATTTTCTAAGTTTTTTTTATTTACATTCAAAATCATTTCCCCTTTCCCGTTTCCTCCCTCCCCGAAAGTCCCATAAGCCCCTTAAGAGTAGGCCTCTTATCATTTCAAGGATGTTTGGTCCTTTTTTCCTTCAAGGGCAGGAGCTATCTGCAAAGGAGATTGTTGGTTATCTATCAAGCAGAGTGTTAGCCTCGGTGACACAGAGGCTAGGGTATGTTGTATTTTGTCTGTTCCCAAAGCTGGCATCTGCTGCCCCCCCCCCTCAGGGGGGTTCTTTAAGGGGAAAGGAGTACTGCCATGAAAAGGGAAATTGCAGTATTCCTGTGTCAGGCTGGCCCTCTCTGTTTGCCCTCTCCAAAGGCTGGAGGCATCCATTTTGGGAAAGGGGGAACAGGGAGTTCTATCTTCACAAGTAGCTAGAAAGTGAAGAGGCAAGTTTCCTGTGTTTCTTTAGGATTTGCCACTAGAAAGTCCCAGATGGCAAGAAAGCAAGAGTTTTCAAGGACCCAATGGGGATGATATTAAACATAATACCTAACACAGAGGAAAGAGAACTTGGGGAGACCACATCCAGCGGATAGGAATAGCCCCTGGTTGAGGAATGAGGCCACCCAACCATATCAAAAATTTTAACTCATAATTGTTCCTGGCTAAAGAAAACATAGGGACTGAGTGCAGCCAATACTGAAGGAAATGTCATCTAGAAACCGCCCCACCTAGGGATCCCTCCTATCTACATACACCAAACACAAACCCTATGACTGATTCCAACAAAGACTTGTTAACAGGAACCTGATATAGCTGAGAAGCATTGCCATATCCTGACCAATAGGGATGTTGGATGCTTGCAGCAGCCATCAGACTGAGCCCAGGGACTACAATAGTAGAGTTAAGGGAAGGACTGAAGGAGCTGTAAGGGTTTGCAACCCTATAGGAAGAACAGCAATATCATTCAATCAATTCCCCCACAGACTAAACCACCAACCGAAGAGTACACATATAGGGGCCCTATAGCTCCAGCCTCAGATGTAGCAGAGGTCTGCCTTATCTGGCATCAATAGGTGGGGAGGTCTTTGGCCCTATGGAGGCTTGATGCCCCATCATAAATAGGGCAGGGAGGCGGGAGTGTGTGTGTGTGGAGGGGGGTCACCATCATAGAGGCAGAGGGAGGGAGATGGGATAAGAGGCTTGAAGAGGGGAAACCAGGAAGGGGCAAACATTAGAAATGTAAACAAATAAAATAACCAATAAAAATGCAAAAAAAAAAAAGGCAATTTTAAGGAAGATGGGTTTTATTTGGCTTACAAGTCGAGGTGACATCTTCATAGGATTTTGAGTCAAAAAAAATCTGACTAAGACTGTATTCAAAAATAAATAAATAGATAGATAGATAGATAGATAGATAGATAGATAGATAGATAGATAGATAGATAAAATATTTTAAAAGCAAGGCAATGGTGGCACATGCCTTTAATCCCAAGACTTGGGAGGCTTGGGTGGGCGGATTTCTGAGTTTGAAGCCAGCCTGGTCTACAAAGTGACCTCCGGGAAACCCTGTCTCAAAAAAAAAAAAAAAAAAAGAAAGAAAGAAAAAAGAAAGAAAGAAAGAAAAAAGAAAAAATAGACTATTTAAAACAACAAGAAAACTATTGGTTTCTGAGCATAAGACACATGGCTCACATATGCACCCATACAAATATATGGAGACATTGTACTATCTTGAATGTAGAAATGTGGGGTAAAAGCACAACATTTTTAACTTTTGTTAAAGTAGAAGCATTCTGACTTCCACATATAGTGTTTAAAATGTTAGGTACTCACTTAAGTATAATCCTCCTAAATAAAAATATTGTCCCTAGCAATTTGAACACTGGGGTTTATTCATTCCTTTTTTGTTTGTTTTATTTTGCTTTTTTATGTCTTGAAGACAAGGTAGTAAGCTTACAAGAAGAAAAGAAATATCATTTACCAAATGCCAAATGTATTGAATGTATAATTTAAGTTTTATTTGAATTCATACAATTCTATGATAACTTAAAAAATGTTAATTGAAAAAAGGCATTTGAATAAAATTATGTCAGAGTTATTCTAGAGTTAAGAACCATTTCCAAAAAATAATAAAATAATACAATATTTTATTATATATACTCTGTTATATTAAATAAAGTATAATATAATGTTCAAATATTATATTTCTTATTTCTTAATATTCTACACAGAACCTAGATTAAATTTATGATTGTATAAAGCCTGTTCTCATCATGAAGAGTGATTTCATTATCTGGACATTAACTTAATTTTCTATTATCTCTACAGAAATAACCAGAGTCATATTTGATCATATATATAGATATTTCATAGCTCAGTCAAGTTCACATAGAAAATAAGTCCTCTTAACTGCCTTTTCATTCTAGATATTGAGAAGACAATAGTGCATATGTAAAGAAAATGAATATTTACAATTTTGGTGGGTTTCAATCCTATGGATACAACCTTAAAATCCTATTCTACTACTCTTAGGAATATGACCCGATTATAATTTAAAATGTTGTTTATTTCTTCTAATATAACTTTCGTTTCTCAGGCATTAATGGGCTAGAGAGAAAATATTTGCTCCTGAGGTAAATATTTCATAAAACCCTCTGTTGTTTAGGAAAAGCTTTTTAAAGATCTTTTCATTTTCTACTGTTTTCCTTCCTGTATGCAACTTAGTATTCTGCACTCTGTTTGAGAAATGAAGCTATGATTGTAATGAAATATTCATTTATAGAAAAGGAAGAAGAAGGAAGAATGGCCAGCAAGATGCTTCTTCCTCTTACAGCCAGAAGGCAATGGCTTAAAAATGACTTAGAAATCAATAGTATAATAATAAACTAGGAGAGTTATGAAGCTTCAAATGAGCTTTTATTCTGGAATTGATATGAAAAATCACATAAAAATGTGTTTACTGAAGATACTGTTTCTGCTTAAATTCACCATTGCTGGGTGAATATGAAGTCTTTGAACACGCATCATGACACTAAGTCTAGACAAGGTAAAGAGTATAAGGCATCTTATTTTAAAAGCATTCAAAAGCACTGTCAGACCAAACAGTTTATGCTACTTAAAGATAGTGGTCACAGAGTTCACATAGTAGTTACATTTTCAGGGTATAGAAATGTGAATCAGCATCATGTAAATGGTACAAATAGTGAAAATACCATGCTTTTGAGATAGGAGGATTCATAGGAAGAAAACCAAATAAATATTGATTGCACAAAAGTAAAAATAGTCAAAACAAAATATCATTACTATCACATCTGCAGAACTGAGTCAAGGAAAAATTAATATAATTTATGAACACATTTGGAAAAGAGAATAAAATGAATAAATATACTTAGAAGAGTTCAAAATTGTCTTTTTGTTTAATGTCTGGCTTCGAGATAGGCCTTTTTGTCTTCTTGCACATGAGAAGAGACTATAACTTATTAAAATCTAACAATATTTGAAAAGTATACATGAAACAAAGGAATCACCACAAGAAATCTCAGCAGCCAGTTCTAGCTTCCCTTCCGCGACCTCTGTTCCGGTTGTAGACTGCACTGAAGTGACAGGTACCCAGGTTCTTCCCAATATAACATCACTTGGGACACGGCCTGTTGGGGCTTCCGCCTGCTCCCAAGAACGGGACAGAGCTCTGGTTGTCTGGGTGCCAGATCTGCTGTAGGCCATAGCCTCTGCAGGGTGACCAGTGCCACGGAGAGAGTGCAGAGTGCACTCCGCCATCTTTGTCCAGTGGCAGGGAAGTTGGGACTGCCAGGCTCAGAGACAGACAGGCATAATATCGCTTGAGTCTTGGGCAGCTTGTGTGTACATGGCTCCCAAGAGCTGGGCAGATCTGTAGTAACCAGCGTGCCAGGTCTGCTGTGGGACTTCTGCCTGGCAGAGGGACACCCCTTCCCCCCCCACTCTAGGAGAGATCATACATCCCTGCATAGGGCAGGAGCCTACCAGCCTCCCTTTGGCGACCTCTGCTCCGGGAATCCACTACGCTGAGCCTTCGGATGTGCAAGGACTCCCCAATATAACATCACTTGGGCAAGGCACATCAGGGCTCCAAAGTCACTCAGGAGCAGGGCAGGCCCCAGAAATCTGTGCCAGGGGAATCCTGGTAAATCAGGGGGGGGCAGAAATAACTTTGCAGGCTCACAGGAGGTGCAACCAACAGCCAGTGACAGCAGGACCAACTAACATCAGAGGTAACCAGATGGCAAAAGGCAAACGTAGGAACGTTACTAACAGAAATCAGAGTAATATGGCACCATCTGAACACAACTCTCCAACAGCAGCAAGTCCTGGATACCCCACCACACCCGAAAGACAAGATCTGGATTTAAAATCACTTCTCATGATGCTATTAGAGGATCACAAGAAGGACACAAATAAATCTAATAAAGAATTACAGGAGACCATGAATCAACGGTTAGAAGCCCTTACAAAGGAAACACAAAAATCTCTTAGAGAAATGCAGGAGAACATGGATCAAAAGATGGAGGCCCACAAGGAGACAACACAAAAATCGCTTAATGAGATGAATCAACGGGTAGATGCACTCACAAAGGAATCACAAAAATTGCATAAAGAAAGGCAGAAGAATATGGGTCAACAGACGGATGCCCATAAGGAGGCAACACAAAAATTGCTTAAAGAAATGAATCAACGGTTAGATGCCCTTACAAAAGAAACACGAGAACTGCTTAAAGAAATGCAGGAGACGATGGATCAACAGATGGACTCCCATGAGGAGGAAACACAAAAATCGCTCATAGAAATGCAGGAGAACGTGGGTCAACAGGCAGAAATCCTGAAAGAGGTAATGCAAAAATACCTTAAACAAATACAGGAAAATACAAACAAAAAATGAAGGATTTCAGCAAATCCATCCAGGAACTATAAAAGGAAGTAGAAACAACTAAGAAATCACAAAGGGAGAAACTTCGGAGATAGAAAACCTTGGGAAGAAATCAGGAGTCATAGATGCAAACATCAACAATAGAATACAAGAGATGGAAGAAAGAATCTCAGGTGCTGAAGATTCCATAGAAAGCATCGACTCAACAGTCAAAGAAAATGTAAAATGCAAAAAACGTGTAACCCAAAACATCCAGGAAATCCAGGACACAATGAGAAGACCAAACCTAAGGATTATAGGTATAGATGAGAGTGAAGATTTGCAACTTAAAGGGCCAGTAAACATCTTCAACAAAATTATGGAGGAAAACTTCCCTAACCTAAAGAGAGAGATGCCGATGAATGTACAAGAAGCCTACAGAACTCCAAACAGACTGGACCAGAACAGAAATACCTCCAGTCACATAATAATCAAAACACCAAATGTCTAAACAAAGAAAGAATATCAAAAGCAGTAAGAGAAAAGGGTCAAGTAACATACAAAGTAACACCTATCCGAATCACATCAGACTTCTCACCAGAGACTATGAAAGACAGAAGATCCTGGGCAGATCTCATGCAGACACTAAGAGAGCACAAATGCCAGCCTAGACTACTATACCCAGCAAAACTCTCAATCACCATAGATGGAGAGACCAAGATATTCCATGATAAAACCAAATTTTCACAATATCTTTCCACAAATCCAGCCCTGCAACGGATAATAGGTGGAAACCTTCAATACAGGGAGAGAAACAACACCCTGGAAAAAAATGAGATAATAACCTTCTTGAATCAAACCCAAAAGTAGATAACCACTCAAACATAAAGATAGCGTCAAGAATGGCAGATGGCAATAATCACTATGCCTTAATCTCTCTTAATATCAATGGTCTCAATTCCTCAATTAAAAGACATAGACTAGCAGACTGGATACGTAAACAGGACCCAGCATTTTGCTGCATGCAGGAAACGCACCTCAGTGTCAAAGACAAACACTACCTCAGAGTAAAAGGCTGGAAAACAATTTTACAAGCAAATGGCCACAAGAAACGAGGTGGAGTAGCCATTCTAATATCAGATAAAATTGATTTTCAACCTAAAGTCATCAAAAAAGACACAGAAGGACACTACATACTGATCAAGGGAAAAATCCACCATCAAGAACTCTCAATTCTGAATATCTATGCTCCAAATGCAAGGGCACCCTCATTCGTAAGAGAAACTTTACTAAAGCTCAAAGCACACATCTCACCGCACACAATAATAGTGGCTGACTTCAACACCCCGCTCTCTGAAATCGATCGTTCAGGAAAGCAGAAACTATACAGGGACACAGTGAATCTAATTGAAGCCTTGGACCAAATGGAACTAACTGATATATATATAGAACATTTCATCCTAGAGCTAAAGAATACACCTTCTTCTCAGCTCCTCATGGTACCTTCTCCAAAACTGACCATATAATTGGTCACAAATCAGACCTCAACAGATACAAGAAGATAGAAATAATCCCATGCCTCCTATCAGATCACTATGGAATAAGGGTGGTCTTCAATGGCAACAAAAACAAAAGAAAACCCTTACAAAGGAAACACAAAAATCGCTTAGAGAAATGCAGGAGACCATGGATCAACAGATGGATGCCCATAGGGAGGCAACACAAAAATTGCTTAAAGAAATTAATCAACGGATAGATGCTGTTACAAAGGAAACATGAGAATTGCTTAAAGAAATGCAGGAGACGATGGATCAACAGATGGAAGCCCATGAGGAGGAAACATAAAAATAGCTTAGAGAAATACAGGAGAACTTGGGTCAACAGGCAGAAATCCTGAAAGAGGAAATACAAAATACCTTAAAGAAATACAGGAAAATACAAACAAACAAGTGAAGGATCTCAGCAAATCCATCCAGGATCTACAAAAGGAAGTAGAAACAACTAAGAAATCACAAAGGGAGACAACTTTGGAGATAGAAAACCTTGGGAAGAAATCAGGAGTCATAGATGCAAACATCAACAATAGAATATAAGAGACAGAAGAAAGAATCTCAGGTGCTGAAGATACCATAGAAAGCATCGACTCAAAAGTCAAAGAAAATGCAAAATGCAAAAACGTGTAACCCAAAACATCCAGGAAATCCAGGACACAATGAGAAGACCAAACCTAAGGATTATAGGTATAGATGAGAGTGAAGATTTGCAACTTAAAGGGCCAGTAAACATCTTCAACAAAATTATGGAGGAAAACTTCCCTAACCTAAAGAGAGAGATGCCGATGAACGTACAAGAAGCCTACAGAACTCCAAACAGACTTGACCAGAACAGAAATACCTCCAGTTACATAATAATCAAAACATCAAATGTATTAAGCAGGAAACGCACCTCAGTGTCAAAGACAAACACTACCTCAGAGTCAAAGGCTGGAAAACAATTTTACAAGTAAATGGTCCCAAGAAACAAGCCAGAGTAGCCATCCTAATATCAGATAAAATTGGCTTCCAATCTAAAGTCATCAAAAAGACACAGAAGGACACTACATACTGATCAAGGGAAAAATCCACCAAGAAGAACTCTCAATTCTGAATATCTATGCTCCAAATGCAAGGGCACCCTCATTCGTAAAAGAAACTTTATTAAAGCTCAAAGCACACATTCACCTCACACAATAATGGGGGTGACTTCAACATCCCGCTCTTTGAAATGGATCATTCAGGAAAGCAGAAACTAAAGAGGGATATAGTGAATCTAATTGAAGCCTTGGACCAAATGGAACTAACAGATATATATATAGAACACTTCATTCTAGAGCAAAAGAATACACCTTCTTCTCAGCACCTCATGGTACCTTCTCCAAAATCGACCATATAATTGGTCACAAAGCAGACCTCAACAGATATAAGAGGTAGAACTAATCCCATGCCTGCTATCAGATCACTATGGAATAAGGGTGGTCTTCAATGGCAACAAAAACAACAGAAAACCCACATACACATGGAGGCTGAACAATGCTCTAGCTCTACTCAATGATAACTTGGTCAAGGTGGAAATAAAGAAAGAAATCAAAGACTTTTTGAAAGTTAATGAAAATGAAGGCACAACATACCCTAATTTATGGGACACAATGAAAGCAGTGCTAAGAGGAAAATTCATAGCCCTGAGTGCCACCAAAAAGAAATGGGAGACAGAATACACTAACAGCTTAATGGCACACCTGAAAGCCCTGGAACAAAAAGAAGCAAATACACCAAAGAGGAGTAAAAGGCAGGAAATCATCAAGCTCAGGGCTGAAATCAATCAAGTAGAAACAAATAAAATCATACAAAGAATCAACAAAACGAGGAGTTGGTTCTTTGAGAAAATCAACAAGATAGATAAGCCCTTAGCCAGACTAACCAGAGAGCACAGAGATAGCATCCAAATTAATAAAATCAGAAACGAAAAGGGAGAGATAACAACAGAAACTGAGGAAATTCAAAAAATCATCAGATCCTACTACAAAAACCTGTATTCAACACAACTAGAAAATCTTGAGGAAATGGACAATTTCCTTGAGAGATACCAAATACCAAAATTAAATCCGGATCAAATAGACCATCCAAACCATCCTATAACCCCTGAAGAAATAGAAGTTGTCATTGGAAGTCTTCCAACCAAAAAAAGCACAGGTCCAGATGGTTTTAGTGCAGAATTCTATCAGACCTTCAAAGAAGACCTAGCACCAATACTCTTCAAACTGTTCCACGTAATAGAAACAGAAGGAAAAGTACCCAACTCGTTCTATGAAGCCACAATTACACTAATACCAAAAGCACACAATGATCCGACAAAGAAAGAGAATCTCAGGCCAATCTCTCTTATGAATATCGATGCAAAAATATTCAATAAAATTCTTGCCAACCGAATCCAAGAACACATCAAAACGATCATTCACTACGATCAAGTAGGCTTCATCCCAGGGATGCAGGGATGGTTCAATATAAGAAAATCCATTAATGTAATCCACTATATAAACAATCTCAAAAAAAAAAACACATGGTCATCTCATTAGATGCTGAGAAATCATTTGACAACATTCAACATCCTTTAATGCTTAAGGTCTTGGAACGATCAGGAATTCAAGGCCCATATCTAAACATAGTAAAAGCAATTTACAGCAAACCGGTAGCCAGCATCAATCTAAATGGAGAGAAACTTGAAGCAATCCCACTAAAATCAGGGACTAGACAAGGCTGCCCTCTCTCTCCATATCTTTTCAATATAGTACTTGAAGTTCTAGCTAGAGCAATTAGCCAAAATAAAAAGAGGTCAAAGATATACAAATTGGAAAGGAAGAAGTCAAACTATCACTATTTGCAGACGATATGATATTATACTTAATCGACCCAAAGAACTCCACCAGAGAACTCCTACACCTGATAAATGACTTCAGCAAAGTGGCTGGATATAAAATCAACTCAAGCAACTCAGTAGCCTTCCTATATTCAAAGGATAAGCAGGCTGAGAAAGAAGTAAGAGAAATGATACCCTTCACGATAGCCACAAACCATATAAAGTATCTTGGTGTGACTCTAACTAAACAAGTGAAAGATCTGTATGACAAGAACTTCAAGTCTCTGAAGAAAGAAATTGAAGAAGACCTCAGAAGATGGAAAAATCTGCCATGCTCATGGATTGGCAGGATTAATATACTAAAAATGAGCATCTTACCAAAAGTAATATACAGATTCAGTGCAATCCCCATTAAAATCCCAACTCAATTCTTCATAGAGTTAGAAAGAGCAATTCAAAAATTCATCTGGAATAACAGAAAACTCAGAATAGCTAAAACTATTCTCAAGTGTAAAAGAACCTCTTGGGGAATCAGTATACTAGACCTCAAGCTGTACTACAGAGCAATAGTGTTAAAAACCGCATGGTATTGGTACAGTGACAGGCATGTAGATCAATGGAACAGAATTGAAGACCCAGAAATGAATCCACACTCCTATGGTCACTTGATCTTTGACAAAGGAGCTAAAACCATCCAGTGGAAAAAAGATAGCCTTTTCAACAAATGGTGCTGGCTCAGCTGGAGGTCAACATGCAGAAGAATGCAAATTGACCCATTCTTATCTCCTTGCACTAAGCTCAATTCCAAGTGGATCAAGGATCTCCACTTAACACCAGACACACTGAAACTAATAGAAAGGAAACTAGGGAAGAATCTTGTACATATGGGCACAGGGGAGAATTTCCTGAACAGAACTCCAATAGCTTATGCTCTAAGATCAAGAATAGACAAATGGGACCTCATTAAATTACAAAGTTTTTGCAAGGCAAAAGACACTGTCAAAAAGACAGAGCGGCAACCAACTAACTAGGAAATGATCTTTACCAACCTTACATCCGACAGAGGGCTAATATCCAATATATACAAAAAACTCAAGAAGCTAAACTCCAGAGAGGCAAGTAACCCTATTAAAAAATGGGGTACAGAGCTAAACAAAGAGTTCTCACCTGAAGAATATCTAATGGCTGAGAAGCACCTAAAGAGATGTTCATCATCCTTAGTCATTAAGGAAATGCAAATCAAAACAACCCTGAGATTCCATCTCACACCAGTCAGAATGGCTAAGATCAAAAACACAGGAGACAGCAGTTGTTGGCGAGGATGTGGAGAAAGAGGAACACTCCTCCACTGCTGGTGGAATTGCAAGCTGGTACAACCACTCTGGAAAGCAGTCTGGCGGTTCCTCCGAAAACTGGACATGACACTCCCAGAGGATCCGGCTATACCACTCCTGGGCATATACCCAGAGGCTTTACCTGCATGCAATAAGGACACATGCTCCACTATGTTCATAGCAGCCTTATTTATAATAGCCAGAAGCTGGAAAGAACCCAGATGTCCCTCAACGGAGGAATGGATTCAGAAGATGTGGTATATCTACACAATGGAATACTACTCTGCAATTAAAAACAATGAATTCACGAAATTCCTATGCAAATGGTCAGAACTTGAAAATATCATCCTTAGTGAGGTAACCCAATCACAAAAGAACACACATGGTATGCAGTCACTGATAAGGTGATATTAACCCAGAATCTCGGAATACCCTAGACACAATTCCCATGTCAATAGATTTCTAAGAAGATGGAAGGAGAGACCCCTGGTCCTGTAAAGACTGTATGTAGGGGAACACCAGGACAGAAAAACGAGAGGAGGTTGAATGGAGAAAAGAGGGAGGGAAGGGGGCTTATGGGACTTTCGTGGAGGGAGGAAACGGGAAAGGGGAAATGATTTGGAATGTAAATAATAATAAAAAAAAACTTAAAAAATAAAAAAAAAAGAAAAAAAGGAATCTCAGCAGGATCAGGCCTGTTGATGCAGAACCATAAGGTTAGTTTCAGTTCTATCACCCACCCAGAGACCTGCTGCTATACCAGGGTCATGAAAGTCAGGGCTCCCTCCAGATACTTACTGTTGAAGGAACACACATGGACTAAAGCCATGTAGATGCCTAACAAATGAACACAAAAAATAAAAGCCTGGGCAATATGACAGCATCAGATCAGAGTTATCCTAATACAGCAAGTTCTGAATATTCTAACATTTTTGAAACACATGAAAATGAGCTTAAATCCAATTTTATCAAGATAATACAGGCCTTTAAAGATGAAATGAAAATCCCTTAAGGAAATAAACGAAAATACAATCAAACAAGTAGAGTTCTTTAAAGAAGATATAAATATATTTATTAAAGTACTACAGAGAAACACAATTAACTAGGTAAGGGGAAACAAATAAAACTGTACAAGGTGTGAAAGTGGTAATAGAAGCACTAAATACCACACATAGTAAGGAAAAACTGGAGACAGAAAACCTAGGGAAGAAAAGATAAACAACAGATGCAAGCATCACCAAAAACAACAAGAGATACAAAAGAGAATCTCAGGCATAGCAAATACAATAGAAGTAATTACATCAGTCAAAGAAATTATTAAATCTAAAAAATTCCTGACACAAAACATCCAAAAAATCTGGTGTAACACGTAAAGACCTAACATAAGAATAATAGGAATAAAAGATAAAGAATCTTAGCTCTAAGGACCAGAAGATGCTTTCAACAAAATCATAGATGAAAACTTACCCAACCTCAAGAAGTGATGCCTATACACATACAAGAAGCTTTCAGAATACCAATTAGACTAGACAGGAAATGAAAAATCTCCCAACACATAATAATCGAAACACAAAATCTACAGAACAAAAAAAGAATATTTAAAGTGACAAGGGGAAAAGGCCAGGTAACACACAAAGCAGACCTATCAGAATTACATTGACTTTTCAACAGAGACTTTAAAAGCTAGAGAGGCCTGGACAGTTATCTCATAGCCTCTAAAGAAAAACACAGATATCAACCTAGTCTATTACCCAGCAAAACTCTCAGTTACAGCAGATGGAGAAAGCAAGATATTTCTATACAAAAATAAATTTAAACAATATCTAACCACAAATCCAGCCCTACAGAAAATACTAAAAGAAAAAATATAACCCTAATTAGAATATTATCTTAGAAAACAGAGGAAATATATAATTGTATACCAGCAAAACAAGGGAAGCACAAACACCCATACACAAAACACTACTAACATCAAAATAACAAGAATTAACAATCACTGGTCATCAAAATCTCTCCACATCAATGGACACAAATTCATAATAAAAAAAAAACAGGTTATCAGAATGGATATGAAAACAAGATTCATCATTCTGCTGCATACAAGAAACACACCTCAGCAATAAAGATAGGCATTACCCCAGAGTAAAGGACTAGAAAAAAAAATTTCAAGCAAACAGACCCATGAAGCAATTTGGAGTAGTAGCCATTCTAATATGCAATAAAATAGACTTTCAATCAAAATTAATCAAAAGAGACAGGGAAGAACACTTCATATGCATCAAATGAAAAGTCTACCAAGATAATTTCTCAATTCTGAACATCTTTGCCCTAAACTCAAGACTCAAGTCAATCACATTTGTTAAAAAAAAAAAAGCTTAAATCACAGATCAAACCCCACAGATTAATAGTGGGAGACTTCAATAGTCCACACTTACCAATTGTCAGACAAAGAATTAAACAGAGAAATGATAAGCCTATCTGATTTTATGAAACAAATGGACCCGAAAGAGATCTATAGAATATTGCACACAACCAGAAAAAAATATACCTTCTCCACAGCACATTATGAATACTTTTCTAAAAACTGACCATATAATTGGTCACAAAGCAAGCTTGAAAAGATACAAAATAGTTGAAATAATGCCTTGTATAGAACACTATGGATTAAAAGTTGACATCAACAGAAACATAAGAAAGCCTACATACTCTTGGAACCTGAATAACTCTTTACTCAATGATCTCTGTGTGAGGTGAGAAATAGAGAAATAAATTAAAAACTTTCTAAAATTCAAAGAAAATTAAGGGACAGCATACCCAAATTTAAGGAAACAATGAAAATAGTGCAAAGAGGAAAGTGCATAGCACTAAGTCCCTCCATAACAAAATTAGGAAGTTCTCATAACACTAATTCAAAAGTACAACTGAAAGCTCTAGGGAAAAAAAAAAGAAGCAAATACACCAAAGAGGAGTAAAAAGCAGGAAATACTCAAAATTAGGACTAAAATCGATCAATTAGAAACAAAGAAAACAATTTGAATAATCAATATAACAAAAAGCTGTTTCGTTGAGAAAATCAACAATATAGACAAACCCTGAGACAAACTCAAAGATAGAGAGAGAGTATCCAGATAAACAAAATCAGAAATGAAAGGAGGAAAAAAAATAACAGACAAGAGGGAAACTCAAAAAAATAATTCAGTCTTGGTTCAGAATCCTGGGCTCCACATAATTGGAACATCTTAATGAAAGGAATGATTTTCTGGAAATACCACTTACCAAAGTTAAATTAAAGTCAGGTAAACTATTTAAATAACCTTATAACCTCTAAGGAAATAGAAACAATCATGAGAAGTATCCCTATGAAAAACAGTTGAAGGCCAGATGGTTTTAGTGCAGAAACTTATCATACATTCAAAGAAGAGATATTACCAATACTCCTCAAACTATTTTAGAAAATAGAAATAGAAGAAACACTGCCAAACTTATTCTTTGAAACCACAGTTACCTTAAAACCCAAAAATATTCAAAGAAAAAAAAGCAAACAAACAAATTTCTGACCAAGTCCTCTCATGAACTCAATAAAATACAGCAAATAGAGCCTAGGAACACATTGAAAAAATTATCCTCTGTGATAAAAATAAGCTCCATCTCCACAGATGCCGTAATGGTTCACTATTTGAAAATCCATGAATATAACCCACCATATAAATAAACTGAAAGAAAAAAAAACTCACATGATCTTCTCATTAGATGATAAAAAAGCCTTTGATAAAACCCAACACACACACCCTTTTTTTTTAAAGTCATAGAGAGATCATGGATACAAGTCAAATACCTAAATAAAATAAAAGCAGCATACACTAAGCCAATAGCCAACATACACTAAGCAACATACACTAAGTCAATAGCCAATAACAAAGTACGTGGAGGGAAACTTAAAGCAATTTCAATAAAATGAAGGGCAAGATAGGGCTGCCTACTCTCTATCTATTCATTATAATACTTGAATTTATAACTAGAGCAATAAGACAACTAAAGGAGATGGGGGTGCAAATTAGAAAGGGAGAAGTCAAAGTATCATTATTCATGGATAGTATGATATTAAACATAAGCAACACCATATATTCTACCAGAGAATTACTACAGCTGATGAATAACTTCAGCAAAGTGGTTGGATACATCATTAACTCAAAAAAAAATAGTAGCCCTCCTTTCTACAAATGATAAATGAGCCAAAAAAAAAAAATAAAGGAACACTTTTTACAATAGCCTTGAATAATATAAAGTATCTAGGTTTAGCTCTAACCAAACAAGTAAAAGACCTGTATGACAAGAAGTTCAAACTGTTGAATACAGAAATTTAGAAAGATATCAGAAGTTAAAAGATCTCGCATGCCCATTAATCAGTAGGCTTAACCTAGTGAAAACTGCCACCATATGCCTTTCCCATCACAATTCCAAAACAATTCTTTGCAGACCTTGAAATTGCAATTCTCAACTGCATATAGAAAAGCAAAAATAGCAGGAGAGCTACTACAATCCTTAACAATAAAGTAAGTTCTGACGGAATAACCATCCCTTTCTTCAAGCTGTACTAGAGTAACATTGGTAAAAGTCATTGTATTGGTATAAGAACAGATAGATTGGTCAATAGAATTGAATCAGAGACCCTGAATTAAAACCACACACCTATGGACACTTGATTTTTTTTTATAAAGAATCCATAACCATACAATGAAACAAAATAGGAAGCATCTTCAGCTAATGGTGCTAGTCTAACTGGATGTCTGAATGTAGAAAAATATAAAATGATCCATATCAATAACCCTGCACAAAACTCAAATCCAAGTGGATCAAAGATCTCAATGTGAAACCAGATACACTACATCTAATGGAAAAAAGTGGAGGAAAACTTTGAACTCACTAGTACAAGAAACATATTGCTGAAGAGAATGCCAATGAATGACTCAGGCTCTTAAGATCAACTATTGATAAATGAGACCTCAGGAAACTGAAAACCTTCTTTAACGCAAAGGACACTGTTAATAGGATAACACAATGGTGCCTGCCTACAGATTGGGAAAAGATCTTCACCATTGCTACATTTAACATAGACCTAATATCCTAAATATATAAGGAACTCATGAAGTTAGACACCAATAACCCAAATAAATAGTCCAATTAGAAAACAGGACACGGAGCTAAACAGAGAATTTTCAGCAGAGGAAACTTGAATGATTGAGAAGCACTCAAAGAAATGTTTAAGGTACTTAGTAATCAGGCAAATGCAAATAAAAACGACCCTGAGATTCCATATTACATACAGCAGAAGGGCAAAGATCAGAATCTCAAGTCATAGTACATGATAGCAAGGCTGAAGAGCAAGCAAAACACTCCACTGCTGATTGGAGTGTAAACCTGTACAACTACTTTGGAAATCAATTTGGCAGTTTCTCAGAAAACTGGGACTATTCCTACCTGAAGAACAAGGTATACTGTTCCTGGGCCTATACCCAAAATGTGTCCCCCTATTCCACATGGACATCTGTTCAATTGTGGTCATACAGCCTATTTATATTAACCAGAAAATGGAAACAACCTAGATGTCACTCAAGAGAAGAATGCACAAAGATTATGTGGGTGGAATACTATTCAGCCATTAAATCAAAGAAATCATGAATACTGCAGGCAAATATATAGAAATTGAGTGAGGTAATTGAGACCAAAAAGGACATGTATGGTATGTATTCACTTATAAGTGGATATTAGCCATAAGTACTGTATACCTACTCTACACTTCACAAACCCAAAGAACCTAAACAAAAAGAAAGGCCCAAGCAAGGATGTTTGAATCTCACTTAGAAGTGAAAATAAAGTAATCATAGGTGGCAGGTGGAGGGGATAACAGGTGGGAGAGTGAAAGGAGAGGGGAATGAGGGGTTGTCCAGAATGAGGGTTGGGGAGAGACAGGAGAAGATAGAGGACCAGGAGAATGAATGGAAATCTGCAGCATGGAGGGGCAGAGAATTGGGAGGATGTGCCAGAGACCTGGGATTGTGGAGGCTCTCAGGAACCAATGGGGAAGAACTTAACTGAGAACCACAGCAGTGAGGATATGGAACTTGAAGAGGGTACCTCATATAGCCAGGCAGGAACCCTCTTGGAGCAACAGGGACACCAATCCACCCACAAAACTTTTGACCCAAATTTATCCTGTCTATAAGAAATGCAGGGATATGGGATAACGCATAGGTTGAGGGAATGGCTAACCAATAACCAGTCCAACTTGAGGCCCACTCCTCGGGCAAGCACCCATCCCTGACATTATTAATTATACTTTATTATGCTTGCAGATAGGAGCCTTGCATACCTGTCCTCTGAGAGGCTCCACCCAGCAGCTGACTGAAACAGATGCTGAGAACCACAGCTAAATATTGGATGAAGCTTAGGGAATTATATGGAAGAATTGAGGGCCCCAAATGGAATAGGAACTTCACAGAAGGACCAAGAAAGTAAACTAACCTGTACCCTTGAGGGTTCTCACAACTACCATCCAAAGTGTATACACGGGCTGAATAAAGGACCATATGCAGCAGATATGTAGCCCAGACCAAATGTGAATTCCCCCAATAATTGGAGTGGGTACTATTTCTAAAATTGGTTCATGTCTGTCTAATAGGTTATCCTTCCTGGGCTACAGTGTCTGTCCTCATGGGAGAAGATGTGCCTAATCCTGTAGAGACTTGATGTGCTAGGGTGAGGGAGATACCTAAGGGATGGTCCTTCCTCTCTGAGGAAAAAGGGAAGGGAAATAGTAAGATGGACAGTGTGAAGGAGAAGATCAGGAGGAGGGATGTAAACTGCATAAAATTTATGTATATGTATGTGTACGTGCATGTGCATGTGTATGTGTATGTGTATATATATGTGTGTGTGTATGCAGATAACAAAATTAATCAATATAATTTATACACATATTTTAAATAATTTTCATTATAAGTACATATAAGTAGCTCTCTCATCCCTAATCAAAGAATATTTTTTATTTCTGTAGTCACAGTCTATTACCATAGTCCACAGCTTGACAAAATGCAGAGAATAAATGACAGTGGGGTGGCCACAATATGGTGCAGAAGTACAAACTATATAATGTCATTTGTTATAACTACAAAGTAATTAATCCTTATACCTAAGGTACAGGGAATATCGTGCAAGAGTGACACAGTTTATGTTGTTTTAAATTATGTTATTTTCTCATGAAAATTATATAGATCCTGGGAAAAGGGACAATGGGAGGATTGGAACATATTGGGACTGCCTTGCTTCCTTCACTTAAGGGATTAATTGTGCTCTACTCTGCAACATCTTCAAGTAATAAGAATGTAGCAATTTTTTTTTATTTTTTTTTTACTTACATTCAAAATCATTTCCCCTTTCCCGTTTCCTCCTTCCCTGAAAGTCCCATAAGCCTCCTTCCCTCCCTCTTTTTTTGGGGGGGAGGGAAGGTGTAACTCACTGGCATCTGGAGCTGAATGATAGCTGCCATGTGATAAAGCACTTCAATATGACTCTCTACATACATTTACATTGAAACCCCTATACTTAAAGGTTAGAACAGTGCAAAAGAGGAGTGCAAAGATCATTAAAACCAGAGGACCAGAATGCCTGCTGCAAGATTGTGATTCCTAGAAGTAGTAGGGATGCTACACCAATGAAAACTCAACAATATGGTTGCATAAGCAAGAACTGTATAATGGCAACACCAGCCAACATGCCAATGTACATGTCAGATATTTCTTTTGTTTTCTTTTCTTTTGCTTTCTTTTCTTTTCTTTTCTTTTTTTCTTTTTTTTTTTGATATTTCTTTATTTACATTTCAAATGTTATCCCCTTTCCTCATTTCCCCTCTGAAAACCCTCTATCCCATCCTTCTTCCTCCTGCTCACTAACCCACCCACCCCTGCTTCCCTGACCTGATATTTCATGGGCCAATTAGCTTTCACAGGTTCAAGGGCCTCTCCTCTCATTGAGGTCTGACCAGGCCATCCTCTGTTACCCATGTGGCTGGAGCCATGGGTCCCTCCATGTGTACTCTTTGGTGGTTAAGTCCCTGGGAGCTCTGGGGATACTGGTTAGTTCATATTGTTGTTCCTCCTATGGAGCTGTAAACCCCTTCAGCTCCTTGGGCCCTTCCTTTCTCTAGCTCCTCCAACGGGGACCCAGTGCTCATTTCAATGATTGGCTGAATTTGTCATGCACTGGCAGAGCCTCCCAGGTGACAGCTATATCAGGCTCGTCAGCAAGCACTTGTTGGCATCCACAATATTGTCAGGATTTGGTAACTACTATATATGGGATGGATCTCCAGGTGGGGCAATTTCTGGTTGGTATTTCCCTCAGTCTCTGCTCCACATTTTGTCTCTGAACTTCCTCTCATGGGCATTTTGTACCCTATCTAAAAGGATCAAATTATCCACACGTTGGTCTTCCTTCTAAGCTTCATGTGGTCTGTGAATTATATCTTGGGTATTCCAAGCTTCTGGGCTAATATCCACTTATCAGGGAGTACATATCATGTGTGTTCTGTTGTGATTGGATTACCTCACTAAGGATGATATTTTCTAGTTCCATCCATTTGCCTAAGAAGTCCATGAATCACTGTTTTTGTTGTCAGATATTTCAAAGGTCTCACCTCGAGATGAAGTGCTACAGATAGATAACTGCTTAGAGAGAGGGAGATTCAGTTTACTCAATGGATAAATTCCATGGTAGATAATACAATACTGTGTTGTTCATCTTACACATGTGTACATATGAGCAGCAGTGAATGAACTCAGGATTTTATCTGTCTCTCTATTATTCATCTGTTGTCAGTCTGATTATCTATCATCTTTCTATATCTAATCTACCTATCCATCAGTGTGTGTGTGTGTGTGTGTGTGTGTGTGTGTGTGTGTGTGTGTAACAATAATAATTATAGAAGACAGCATGAATTTGAGAGGATGAAGGAAATGATGAAAAATATAAGTCCTACGTAAATGTTTTTTTATACTAGTCCACAAAAATGTAAAAAAAGCAGAAACTAAAAGCAATATAAATTCTCAATATATATTGAACTGTTATAACACTGCTGCCTTGTTTAAAGGATAATGACCACAGTAAATCTTCATTACTCAGTTTGTATAGACACAAATATTGAGAACTTAGTGAGGTGAGGTATCCTCTGGACTCCCAAACTTGAAGCACACACATACATGGATACTTATACATCAAAATTTCCAGGAATTTTCTATGAAGTTATAAGCATCGCAGAATGCATGGTTGTGTAGAGAGGTCTGTGTATGCAACAAGCATGTATTATTCTCATTATGTTCTCTAAGCATAGACACATGCACACTATGTTTCCTCATCATTGTTTTTATGCTACTGCTTCTTTCATTTAACAACATGTATTTGAACCTGCTGTTTAGTACGTTTATTTTGTGTATTTATAATTAACATGTGGAGAACATGCATATACATGTACACACACACATATATATATAAATGTACATATATGTATATGCAAATCTTTACCATGTGCATAATGAATCATAGGAAGTAAAAAACTAGGTAAAATGTTAGTATATATTTACATTTTGGTAGATTCCCAATATGACTGTACCAATTAATTTTCCAATTAAAGATGTACAAATTTTTAGTCTCAATATGTTTAATAATTATCATTCCACTTTTTGATCCTTAGAAATATTAATGATAAAATAATGTGTTATTGGCAATGTGGTTTCTAATTTGTTCTTTCTTTTTTTTTACCTTCCTTCTTTCCTTCATTTCTTCATTCTTTCACTCTTTCGGTTTTTCTTTCCTTCTGTGTTCATGGTGTGTGCATATGACTGTGGGGATGCACATTCATGCAGTGATCAGAGGAGAATGATAAGTGTCTTCCTTTATCTCTGTGAATCTTTCTTTACTCAAACAGGATCTCTGAAATTGAAGTTCAACCTTTTGTCTATTCTTCTGGCCAGCCACCTACTCAGTTCTGCCCTTGTCTGCCCCTACAGTGTGGGGGTTTAGGATAGCATGGCCATGCTTGGCTATTACATGGCTTCTAGGGATTGAAAATCAGATTTAGCTTGCATGGCCAGTGTGCTTACTGACTGAGTCATCTCTCTAGCTCGTCCATGTCTTTATGAGGTAGAGCATCTTCCTACTTTGTAATTTTGAAATCTTACCATTTTCTATGAACTACCTTTTAAGTTTTTAATACACAGTCTGGATTAAAACTTTCCTTTTAATTTATAAATGCTTAATAAATCAAATATTCTTTCTAAATAAAAACATTACCATGAATACACAAATGCATGATGCACATTTTCATTGAACTATAAATATACACATATAATTACATGTGTAACATAATATTGTTTAAGGTTCCTGCCTAGTTCTGACACATAGTCAAACTGCATTGTAGGAATGTTGACTTCTAATTTGTTTTTAGGTTTGTTTGGACATTGTGTTCTTTCTATGTGCTTAGATGCCTGTTGGGAGTGGTTCAACCAACTGCCAGGAGGATTTCATAAATATTCAAATGGTCTGAAATTAACTTAGGTTGCTGACTGATACTTGTATTAATTAAAAACTTGAAAATGGCTTTGATATTTACTTCTCTCTCTCCTCTTCTCTTGATTTCTTCTTATTTTAATTGTCTTATTTACCCTCTTATGAACTTAGAGGAAACTACTCCAAATTGTACCACATTTTATAAAACATTTCACTATTACATTTGATTTGAAACTTAATATTTTATCATTTACCCATATCATTGAAAGGTCTTTCATATATAATGTTAAAGAAAAATTTTTATCCAGATACTAAGACTTGTATCTCGCATTTGATACAGCATTTCTGTTCTAACCTCAGCATTTTTTATTATGCTATGATTTCTTTTAAAGCACTGTACATGAACAATGGAATATGCATTTGAAATTTTATGATAATTATCTGGTAATGGCTTCTGTGACTTTTTTTCGCTCAATATTTCCTTCCAGCCTGCGACTATTGTAGAAGTTTGCCTATTAAAATTCAAATGAGGTAGCAAGGTGTAAATTGTTTCATGAATGTTTTTCTCCATCTTTTGAAAATTCTTCATGTTTATCACTCTCTCACTTGCTCTTTGTTCCATGAGGCTAAAGTTTTATATGGCAAAAACTGCAGATACAAGTGTTGGAGTTCTTAAATAAGAGACACTTACATTTCCATCATGGTACCTTTGAAATGGAAACTGAGTAGTTTCCATGTTAACCAGAGCATGAGAAGCTAATTAGGAATACCTCTAAATCTTGGGGATGTGGACCTATATAAGCCTGTTTCCAAAGTTTTTAATATCACATAAAAGAAGTTGGAGATGGAAGCAATGTGGTAATTTCACTCCTGAGGCCTGTAGATGTAGCCTGACTAAGTTGCTTATGAAAATGTGATTTCTTAGGGCTTTGGGCAATTTCATTTAAGGAAGGAAGCCAGGGAATTTTTGATATAGCACTGGAGTGACAGGTTAATATTATTAGGAAAAGAGAGTGGAAATGTAGGCTTTTTCCATTTTGGTGTTTCGATTTTGTCAATAGGATTGGCACTGTAATTATCTCTGGATTAGTCACAGGCAGAGACACTTGTTAAAAGTGAATATAATGTAAACTGTAACTTGACAGGAAATTTGTTTGAAAAGATATAATGTAAAAAAAAAGAAGGGCAAAAAGTTCAAACTGAGAAAAAAAGTGAAACATTTTTAAAACTTAACTACTGAAACGATATTATTTTTGAAGAGATGTTGCTGATAGAGACAGTTGGAGGGAGTCTGCTCACTGTCAGGATGTGATAAGTGCAGAGCCAGGCAGCTTCTCAGAGGAAAGATTGCACCAGTGTCAAGCCATTAGCTTCAACATCCCCAGTCCTTCCACCCCAGGGATTTCACTCCACTTCTATGCATACCTATGCACTAACAAGTCCAAACACAGGAGAAGGAAGAGGGAAATTACCTCTTGCACGTATTGCTAGCAGCAGAGGTCCGGCTTCTTTATTCAGCGATCATCACTGCTGTATTGAAGAATTGCTGCATTTCCATGCTGTGTACAAGGGAACCACTGTAGTAACCTTTTAGTGGCTTCCTGTGCTTTATTGCCATATGTTTTCCATAAATATCTAAACATGTTAGAAAAATACAGAAGGCATGTACTCATTTTGAAGGTGAAGAACTTTGTAGCGATAAAGTATAGAAAGGAATCAGAAAACAACATCATTACTACATTCTTAACCTGTTGCAATCAAACTATTTAGCAAAGTATCATGTAAACTTTGACAGACAAGCACCTATTTCTTCAGAGAACATCATCAAATATGTAGTTATTTGATACAAAAGAACTCAAGAAATTAACGACAGAATTTGTTATTACAATTGTTTCCTTTACAATGTCTGAATAAAAATGAAGTGTTCAAAACAGTAGGGGAAACTAAATAAATGAAGATGAGACACAGGTCATCTTTTTTAATAAGTTGAGAATATTTGTCATCATAGTAATGTCAGAATATGATGCTATTTTAAATCACATGGGACAAAATATTGTCCTATTTTTATAAAACTATCTGTATACATAAAAATTTTAGCTGGTTGGTGTTAGTAGCAGAAAAAGCTATAAGTAGGTGAAGTAAACAGGTAAATAACTAATCATCCCAGCATATCATTTAATGCTTTGTATATTACAAATTAAATATTTCTATCTCTTCTTTTCAAAATGTGTGATGGTGGGGTAAATCCCTAGCTGGGGTCACAAAATATTCTAAGCAAGTTATTACCTTCTGTGGCGATCTTCCAATAAAATAAATTAAAAACTATAAACAAGTGCTTTGTACCATTTTTATTTAGCATAATACAATATAGCCTGGGCAAACAAATGGTGTCATTTCTCCAAGATGGGGGGCATCTGTTTTGGTTGATTCTGTACCAGTGAATACTAATGTATTGAATCACATTCATGCAAATTAGTGATAACTACTATTTATTACTCACTGTTCTAGGAGATGTTCAAGATAGAAGTGATCATTTTGACCAACATTTTGCTCCCAGGGAAGATAAGGAAAATAATTGCCTTACAGTGAAATGCACAGTCACAAAGAGTGTGTGATGAAAGGCTCAGCAGGGAGGAGACTGATTAGGCAGCTGTCCAAAGGCAAGGGCACAAGAGGTTTCTCTGAACATGACTGATGAGCTTGCTTAGCAAGATTGATTTAGTCACAAAGGGGTGGAGATTGTGCACCCCAAGGAATAATACAGTCTATGTAACAGAAACTCTTTTTTTTTTAAAAACTACTATGCATATAAAACTTTATAAAATGTAGATAGCATGGAGTCATGTGCTATAGACTTAACTGTGTTCAATGTTGTAGATATTCAAGAAAACCCCAAGGCCCTCCTGAGAGCACCAAGACATTATACTATTTTCTTTCTCTTGAGAAGTAGGTGGATTATCATTATATTTAATGCATGACATGCCATGCATCTTTCCTAGTTTTCCAGGTGATGAACTCTACCAAGAAAACAGAGGTGACCAATTCATAAACTGTAGGTCAGAGAATGCTTATTGGGAGTTTGAGCTACATTACTATTTACCACTGTGTTATGAAAGATTAGCTGGCTTTCCTTCCATTCTAAGATGTCTTTGCGAGGGTACAGGAGGAGGGTAACATCAAGAAAGGGTTTCTCTGTGTAACAGCCATCAATCATAGATATCTTCTTGGAAATCGCTTTGTAGATCAGACTGGCCTGCAACTTCACAGAGATCCACCTACTTACTTCTGCCATCTTAGTACTGGGATAAAGGCCTGTGCTACTACACCCAGACCATTGTAAGTCTTTAAAATCAGATACTCCTGAAACAAATAAAAGTAATATCAGAGCAGTCATCAAGCAGATTGTATGTGCGAAGAATCAAACTTTCTTATCCATTGCAAAGAATGAAGCAAGCACTGACTGGGATCTTGTCAGAAAGAATGGACTACTGCTGTGTTATGTATGGTTAAAAAAAGAGATGATTAAAACTCTCCTCTCGGTTCTGTAATGCTTTGTCTAATTATTTTTCCATAAAGAAAAATAATTTCTAAGCTGTGCACATCCACTAAAGTATAGCAAATGCATTAACATACTAGACTTAGAAGACTACATGCCCTGGAGTTCAGCTGCAAGCAAATCCACCGGGAATTCCCCTGAGTCTAGTTCTGGAGATCATTTTTTATTGTTCTTGATTTCATTTTTTTGTTCTGTTGTTTCTCCATTCTTCTTCCTCTGTTGCTTTCTTCTTTATATTATTTTAAAATTAACTTCCATTTTGCTTACATTGACCTTGCCCAATTTTCTTTTATAAAACACTTTTGATCGATACTTTTTTTTTTAAATCTGGCAGGTATAAGCATAATATATGTTACTAAAATGATTGCCAGTCTTACAGCTCATACTTGCTTTGTCCTCTCTGTAAGTCCATTCCTTCACTGGTAGATAATTCCGTCTAATAGGCATGCTGACTACAACTCTAGTTACTAGTCTCCAACTAGATAGCCAGTTGACTACTGATTGAGCCTCAAGACAGTATCTGTAGACACAGAATGAACTGATTGCAATTAGATAGAGTATTGCATATCTTTTAGTAGGAGCTCACATGAATTAAAAATTATTTTACACTCATTTTATTATATTTAAATCTCCTTTTCATATTTTTTATTAGATATATTCTTTATTTACATTTCAAATGATTTCCCCTTTCCTAGGTACCCCCTCCATGAAAGTCCAATAAGTTCTCTCCCCTCCCCCTGTTCCCAAATGAAACCCCTCCTTCTTCCCTGTCCTGGTATTCCCCTACCCTGATGCATTGAGCCTTTCCAGGACCAGGGGCCTCTCCTTCCTTCTACTTGGGGATCATTTGATATGGGATTTAGTCCTTGGTTATTCCAAAGTTCTAGGCTAATATCCACATATCAGTGAGTGCATGCCATGTGTGTTCTTTTGTGATTGGGTTACCTCACTCAGGATGATATTTTCCAGTTCCACCTATTTGCCAAAAATTTCATGAATTCATTGTTTTTAATAACTGAGTAGTATTTCACTGTGGAAATATATCACATTTTCTATATCCATTCCTCCATTGAGGGACATCTGGGTTCTTTCCAACTTCTGGCTATTATAAATAAGACTGCTATGAACATAGTAGAACATGTGTGCTGGTTATATGTTGGGGCATCTTCTGGTATATGCCCAGAAGTGGTATAACAGGGTCCTCCAGTAGTATCATGCCCAGTTAGATTTCCAGAGTGGTTGTACCAGCTTGCAATTCCACCAGCAGTGGAGGAGTGTTCCTCTTTCTCCACATCCTCTCCAACAACGGCTGTCTCCTGTGTTTTTGATCTTAGCCATTCTGACTGGTGTGAGAGGGAATCTCAGGGTTGTTTTGATTTGCATTTCCCTAATGACTAAGGATGATGAACATCTCTTTTGGTGCTTCTCAGCCATTAGATATTCTTCAGGTGAGAACTCTTTGTTTAGCTCTGTATCCCATTTTTTAATAGTGTTACTTGCCTCTCTGGAGTTTAACTTCTTGAGTTCTTTGTATATATTGGATATTAGCCCTCTGTTAGATGTAGGGTTGGTAAAGATCATTTCCTAGTTAGTTGGTTGCCGCTTTGTCTTTTTTTTTTTTTTTTTTTTTTTTGGTTTTTCGAGACAGGGGTTTCTCTGTGTAGCCCTGGCTGTCCTGGAACTCACTTTGTAGACCAGGCTGGCCTCGAACTCAGAAATCCACCTGCCTCTGCCTCCCAAGTGCTGGGATTAAAGGCGTGCGCCACCACCGCCCGGCTCGCTTTGTCTTTTTGACAGTGTCTTTTGCCTTGCAGAAACTTTGTAATTTAATGAGGTTCCATTTGTCAATTCTTGATCTTAGAGAATAAGCTATTGGAGTTCTATTCAGGAAATTCTCCCCTGTGCCGATATGTTCAAGGTTCTTCCTTAGTTTCCTTTCTATTAGTTTCAGTGTGTCTGTTTTTATGTGGAGGTCCTTGATCCACTTGGAATTGAGCTTAGTGCAAGGAGATAAGAATGGGTTAGTTTGCATTCTTCTGCATGTTGTCCTCCAGTTGAACCAGCACCATTTGTTGAAAAGGCTATCTTTTATCCAATAGATGGACATAGTTCATTTCTTAAAGATCAAGTGACCATAAATGTATGGGTTCATTTTTGGGTCTTCAAGTCTGTTCCATTGATCTACCTGCCTGTCATTGTACCAATACCATGCAGTTTTGAATGCTATTGCCCTGTAGTACTGCTTGAGGTTTGGGTTACTGACTCCTCCAGAAGTTCTTTTACTGTTGAGAATAGTTTTAGCTATCCTGAGATTTTGTTATACCAGATGAATTTGAGAATACTCTTTCTAAGTCTATGAAGAATTTAGTTGGTATTTTGAAAGGGGATTGCATTGAATCTGTATATTGCTTTTGGCAATATGGCCATTTTTACTATGTTAATCCTCCCAATCCAGAAGCATGGAAAAAATTTCCATCTTCTGAAGTCTCTGATTTCTTTCTTCAGAGACTTGAACTTCTTGTCATACAGATCTTTCCCTTGTTTAGTTATAGTCACACCAAGATTCTTTATATAGTTTGTGGCTATTATGAAGGGTGCCATTTCCCTAATTTCTTTCTAAACCTGTTTATCCTTTGAGTTTAGGTAGACTACTGATTTGTTCGAGTTTTTTTTTATATCTGGCCACTTTGCTGAAGAGGTTTATCAGCGATAGGAGTTCTCTAGTGTATTGTTTTTGGTTGCTTAATATACTATCATATCATCTGCAAATACTGATAATTTGACTTCTTCCTTTCCAATTTGTATCCCTTTGATCTCCTTTTGTTGTCTAATTGCTCTAGCTAGAACTTCAAGTACTATATTGAACAAATATGGAGAGAGTCTAGTCCCTGATTTTAGTGGGATTGCTTCAAGTTTCTCTCCATTTAGATTGATGTTGGCTACCGGTTTACTGTAAATTGCTTTTAATATGTTTAGGTATGGGTCTTGATTTCCTGTTCTTTCCAAGACTTCCAACATGAAAGGATACTGAATTTTGTCAAATGCTTTTTCAGCATCTAATGAAATGACCATGTGTTTTTTTTTTTCTTTTATTTTGTTTATGTAGTGGATCGCATTGATGGATTTCCATATATTGAACCATCCCTGCATCACTGGGATGAAGACTACTTGACCATGGTGAATGATCATTTTGATGTGTTCTTGGATTTTATTGACAAGAATTTTATTGAATATTTTTGCATCGATATTCATAAAGGAAATTGATCTAAATATCTCTTTGTTGGATCTTAGTGTAGGTTTGGTATCAGCAAAATTGTGGCTTCATAGAATGAGTTGGGTAGTGTTCCTTCTGTTTCTATTTTGTGGAATAGTTTGAAGAGTGTTGGTGTTTTGTCTTTTTTGAAGGTCTGATATGATTCTGCACTAAAACATCTAGTCCTGTGCTTTTTTTTTTTTTTGGTTGTGAGACTGTCAATGACCCCTTCTATTTCTTTAGGGTTTATGGAACCATTTAGATTGACTATCTGACCCTGATTTAACGCTGGAATTTGGTATCTGTTTAGGAAATTGTCCATTTAAATCCAGATTTTCCAGTTTTGTTCAGTATAAGCTTTTGTAGTAGGATCTGATGATTTTTTGAATTTCATAGTTTCTGTTGTTATACATCCCTTTTCATTTCTGATTTTTTTTTAATTTGTATACTGTCTCTGTGCTCTCTGGTTAGTCTGGCTAAAGGTTTATCTATCTTGTTGATTTCTCAAAGAACCAGCTCCTGGTTTTGTTGATTCTTTGTATAGTTCTTTCTGTTTCTCCTCAATTGATTTCAGCCTTCTACTCCTTTTGGGTGTATTAGCTTCTTTCTGTTCTAAAGCTTTCAAGTGTGCTGTTAAGCTGCTAGTCTATGCCCTCTCCAGCCTCTTTTTGGAGTTACTCAGAGCTATGAGTTTTCCTCTTAGTACTGCTTTCATTGTGTCCCATAAATTTTGGTATGTTGTGACTTCATTTTCATTAAAGTCTTAAAGTCTTTGATTTCTTTGCTTATTTCTTCTTTGACCACAGTATCATTGAGTAGAGCATTGTTCAGATTCTTCCATGTATATGTGAGCTTTCTGTTGTTTTGGTTGTTATAGAAGACCACCTTTACTCCATAGTGATCTGATAGGAGGCATGGGATTAGTTTGATCTTATATCTGTTGAGGTCAGTTTTGTGCCCAATTATATGGTCAGTTTTGGAGAAGGTACCATGAGGTGCTGAGAAGAATGTATATCCTTTTGATTTAGGATGAAATGTTCTATAGAAACAGTCTGGCGGTTCTTCAGAAAACTGGGCATGATACTCTCGGAGGATCCGGCTATACCACTCCTGGGCATATACCCAGAGGCTTTACCTGCATGCAATAAGGACACATGCTCCACTATGTTCATAGCAGCCTTATTTATAATAACCAGAAGTTAGAAAAAACCCAGATGTCCCTCAATGGAGGAATGGATTCAGAAGATGTGGTATATTTGCACAATGGAATACTACTCTGCAATTAAAAACAATGAACTCACGAAATTCCTAGGCAAATGGTTGGAACTTGAAAATATCATCCTTAGTGAGATAACCCAATCACAAAAGATCACACATGGTATGCAGTCACTGATAAGGCGATATTAATCCAGAGTCTCAGAATACTCTAGACACAATTTGCATATGAATAGATTTCCACGAAGATGGAAGGAGAGACTCTGGTCCTGGAAAGCCTGGATGTAGGGGAATGCCAGGATAGAGAAGCAAGAGGGGATTGAATGGAGAAAAGTAGGAGGGAAGGGGGCTTATAGGACTTTCGGGGAGGGAGGAAACGGGAAAGGGGAAATGATTTGGAATGTAAATAAGAAAACTTAGAAAATTAAAAAAAAGGAAAAAATATATCTACTAATTCAATTTGGTCCAAAACTTCTGCAAATTTCACTTTGTTTCTATTTAGATTGTGATTCCCTGATCTGTCCATTGAGGAGAGTGGAGTGTTGAAATCATGCACAATTATTGTGTGAGGTACATTGCATGCTTTAAGTTTTAGTAAAGTTTCTTTTACAAATGAGGGTGCCCTTGTATTTGGAGCATAAATGTTCAGAATTGAGAGTTCTTCTTGGTAGATTTTTCCTTTGATGGGTATAAAGTGTTGTTCCGTGTCTTTTTTGATGACTTTTGGTTGAAAGCCTATTTTATTGGATATTAGAATGAGTACTCTAGCTTCTTTCCTGGGACCATTTACTTGGAAATTTGTTTTCCAGACTTTTACTCTGAGGTAGTGTTTGTCTTTGACACTGAGATGTGTTTCCTGTATGCAGTAAAATGTTGGTTCCTGTTTACATATACAGTCTGTTAGTCTATATCTTTTTATTGGGGAATTGCTTTCATTGATGTTAAGATATATTAAGGAATAGTGCTTGTTTCTTCCTGCTATTTTTGATGTGATTTTTATGTTTTTGTGGTATCTTCTTTTGGGTTTGTTGAAAGAAGATTAATTTCTTGCTTTTTCTAGTGTGGAGTTTCCCTCCTTTTGTTGGTAGTTTCCATTCATTATCCTTTGAAGGGCCGGATTTGTGGAAAGATACTGTGTAAATTTGTTTTTTTCATGGAATATCTTGGTTTCCCCATCTATGGTAATTGAGAGATTTGCTGTATATAGCAGTCTGGGTTGGCATTTGTGTTCCCTTAGGGGCTGTATGTCATTTGCACAGGCTCTTCTTGCTTTCATAGACTCTGGTGAGAAGGTCTACCTTTATATCTTCCTTGACATTTTTTCCTTACTGCTTTTAATATTCTTTCTTTGTTTAGTACATTTGGCATTTTAATTATTATGTGACAAGAGAAATTTCTTTTCTGGTCAAATCTATTTGGAGTTCTGTAGGCTTCTTGTATGTTCATGGGCATCTTTTTCTTTTTTCTTTTTTTTTTTTTTCTTTTCTAAGTTATTTTATTTACATTCCAAATCATTTCCCATTTCCCGTTTCCTCCCTCCCCAAAAGTCCCATAAGACCACTTCCCTCTCTCTTTTCCCCATTCAATCTCCTCTTGCTTCTCTGTCTTGGCATCTTTTCTTTAGGCTAGGGAACTTTACTTCTATAATTTTGTTGAAGATATTTTCTGGCCCTTTATGTTGGAAATCTTCACTCTTTTCTATACCTATACTCCTTAGGTTTGGTCTTCTCATTTTGTGCTGGATTTCCTGGATGTGTTGGGTCAGGAGCTTTTTGAATTTTGCATTTTCTTTGACTGTTGTGTCAAGGCTTTCTATGGTATCTTCTGCATCTGAGATTCTCTCTTCTATCTCTTGTATCATGTTCTTGATGCTTACATCCATGACTCCTGACTTCTTTCCTAGGTTTTCTATGTCCAGAGTTGTTTCCCTTTGTGATTTCTTTATTGTTTCTATCTCCATTTTTAGATCATGGATGGTTTTGTTCAATTCCTTCACCTGTTTTGTTCTGTTTTCCTATAGTTCTTTAAGGGCTTCTTCATGTTTATTTGTGTCCTCCTGTATTTCTTTAAGGGAGTTATTTATGTTCTTCTTGAAGTCTTCTATCAGCATCATAATCTGTGATTTTTAAATCCAAATCTTGCTTTTCTGGTGTGTTGGGGTATCCAGGACTTGCCATTTTGGGAGAATTGTGTTCGGATGGTGCCATATTGCCTTGATTTCTGTTAGTAACATTCCTATGTTTGCCTTTTACCATCTGGTTATCTCTGTTGTTAGTTGGCCCTGCTGTCTCTGGCTGGAGTTTGTCCCTCCTGTGTGCCTTCAACACTATATCAGCATCCCTGGGTGACTGGCTGTACCCTGGCACAGAGCGTTGTGGATCAGCCCAGCTGCTGGGTACAGGTGGGGCCCTGGAGGACCCAGTCTCAAGTTATCTCACATTTGGGTGTTCTCTGCATTCTTGGTTGTAACAGCCTGCTCAGTTGCAGGAGTGAAGATGGTGGCCTCACCTATAACCACAGTACCTCCTGCAAAACAGATGTCCCCTAGCAGGATAGGTGCACAGAAGACTGTGGTGGCTCTGCCCAGCTCCTAAGTGCAGGTGGGGCCCTGGTATACCATGTCCCAAGCAATCTTATACTCGGGTGTTCTCTGTGTACCTTGCTGTACCTGTCTGCTCATTCACAGGAACAAAGATCATAAATTTCCATTTCAATTCAAGCTTTAGACATAGACAAATGAAGCTATATTGCTGTTTGTTGATCCACTAGTTATGGATTATATAAATGATTTCAGGAGATAATATTTTGTTAAATATTGTCAAAATGACAGTGTTAATTAGCTACTTTAAATGCTGATAATAGGATTATCTTCAAACAAATGGAAATCTGTAATATAGCCATCAATCTTATCCTCAAAATTTTTGTAAGGTTCTTCCTATAATCAAAGTAACTGACACTGTGATAGGAGTATGCTAACATCAAACAATGTATGATCAATAGTGTGCCCGCAGCTATGGATAATACTTGAGAAAACACCATTAGTACTTTGATTTATTTGGTAGACTATGCTTGTAAATAATCAAAATGTGTTAGCATTTATCCTGGAAAGGCAAAAGAAGGAGGTCTTAGAAATAGATTAGGAAGAGTTTAATTCTTATCACTAATATGGACCAAAAATTTAAGGAAAGGAATTATTAGGAGTGAATATTGGGATTTATGGGACCGCTATGAGAATGTCTGGAATGTTGTGCCCTATAATAAGCAATAGGGCAGAGACAGAGTGCAGAAGAAGTGAATAGTTCATTAAGGCACAAAATGTATCCAAGGATTGGAAAGCCGACTTGAATATTGTAAAAGGGTTGACTATTGTAGCTAAAATAGGAAAAGTTGTAGGCTGCTTTTGTGACATGCATAGTGTGGGCTTTCTGAATCATTTTCAAACTCAAACTCTCTAGTGCATGTTCCACCTGTTACATAAAGTTTTTAAATTCATCTATCACATGTCTTTTTAGCATCTTAGTCTCTACTCAGTGGTGTACAGGATATAAGGAACACCTCGACTATTGACTTCAACAAGCTCCAGTTCCTCTTATTATGGAGGGATAAATATTTGAGCTTGTCTTTTGCCAATAGGTTTTTCCCTATAATAATTTTATAGCCTTCATGCAAGTCCTTCAAGACTTTACTTTCTATCCTACTTTTCTGTCTTACCTGAATATACTAACAATTTTAAGAAGTTAAATGTCTTTACACAGTGTTTTTGCAATTAGAATTTGTCCTTTTATTACTTATATATACAATTATACATGTGAGACATGGTTTGTTATTCATACCATGTATGTAATAGCAAATTGATTAAAAGTAAAGTTAACTGGTTAATGTGGCCTAAGTTTATTTTATTCATAATAAATTAAACATAAAAATTAATATGAAAAGACAAATAAATTTAATCAATGAATATAAATTGATAGTATGGGTTTAAATCTTTCATTGGTAACATGAGGATATATAGTTAAATAGTAATGTCTATTTTTAAGTACATGATATATGTAATCATACAATTCTGTTCACAATAGTATATCATTGAACCCTATCCCAATTCTAGTATACAATATGTTCTCTATCCATTAAGGTTCAAAATTACTTTTAAAGAGTTTACTATTCATAGACCAGGAGATGTTATTCATAATGGACATTGTCCTCACTCATATAAGAATAACATATCTGTGCTTTGAAATATGATTCATACATATTTGAATTTTTATACCTACATAAACATACTAATAATTTAAAAGATATTTATATCCAGTAAAGCATTTTTAACAACAAATAAACATATAACTCTTGAAAGATCTAAAATACAATAGGTTTAAGAAATAAATTCACAATCTATCGTGATAATATTTATTCAAGGGTGGAAAATAAGCAATTTATATCCCCTCTTTCTGAGTTCTCAATGGTAGCACATTTCAAAATTATCATAGTTCACCCTAGGATAACAGTGAAATTATTGGTTTTACTTACAGAAAATTGAGAGTGTTTCTTATGAAACTGTAGATATCCTGTGTTCATTCACATTAAAAATGCTTTACTCAGTATATCTGGAAGCAAATTCACCTTACTTGAATAGTTATACCCCTTCCAAATTGTACAAATATTGGCCAGTCATGTCCTCTTTTTATGTAGAGGTTTAGTAACATTTAAAAAGCCCTGTTGTGATTATTTTAATTCACCAGAGCTAAAGGTATGAGTATGGTTGTTGTTTAATTTAAAAGATCTTTCAGCAGTATTTTTTTTTATTCTCCCCACCTATAACACAATTAGCACTCTAAAATGTAGAAACAATTTCTTTTCCTATCCTCTACCTGTCCCAAGGCACAATACTTCTGAGGTCATATTTGTATTTATTTTCTCATATCTCAAGCATTTCTCCAATGCAGCTTGGAAATCTCCTAATCATATTTTGAGAAAGAATATTTAAACTATTTTTATTTTAAAATATTCTACTTCTTAAAAATGTTAAAGATAGAAATAGGTCCCAAAGTTTAAAGATGCCACTTTGGTCTAGGGATGAAATGCTTAATTAGAAAGATTGTCTACTATTCACAAAGCCTTACTTTCATTCATAGTGGAAACCAGGCATGCTGGCACATTCCTTTAATCAATACTCTGAGGTAAGTGTTCATAAGAAAACTAAAAGATCATCCTAAGCTATATAGTGAGTTCAAAGTCAGTCTGGGATATATAAGACCCTATCTCAAAAAAATAAATTCACAGCTAAACTAAAACAACCAGTTCTGTCACAGGGTGACTCAATTAAAGTTTATATCTTGGGGGGTCTGAACTAGTCTCTCACCAGAGCTTCGTCAGAATATTGATAGTAGACAGGCATGGATAGTTTATTCAAGAAGGTTATATTGAGAAGAGGGGGTCAAGTATCAATCCCATTCTGGTGTGTACGAATGTGCGCATGCTTTCAGTAGGAGATAAATTAGAGTCATAGTTAAGCAGTCTTGGTCAAACTAGTGGGGTCTGTTTCTACAGAGTAACTACAGATGAATCCACCTAGGCGGATAAAGATTCATGGGTCGATCTCTTTTATCCGGATATTGAAACAATGGACACAAAAGAATTACAATTTCCTCAGAAATCTCACATTGAAAGATAGGAATGGCTGAAGTCTAGTTTCAGCTGGAGAAGGAATTAACATCCCATTATAGATTGGGCATGGTTTTGACAATTCATATTAGCATATTATTTTTTGGGGATTCTGTTTCATCTTTTGCATAAAATTCTAACAGATGTACAAAGAAGAGAAAAACTGGAAGACTTTCTGCTGTTTTATAAAATTATAAGTAAATTTATTCCCTTTTATCAAGTTCTTTCCTAAATTCTTTAGAGAATGGAGGATTTTCGCGTGAAAGCTCTTTGTAACAGAAAGGCTGACGTTGTTATTGATTAGGCATCTGGTTTTCATGGATTGAGCGTTGAATTTCTGCTTGAAGAATATTCTCAGCTATTGTCACACAATAGTTACTTCCATATAAAGGTGTTTATGATGTGGATCATCCTGAGGTCCTCGGATGGACTCCTCATTTTAATAACCAATGTGATAGCTGGTTGAGAGTAATGAAGACACTTCCGTGTAGCTTCCAAAGTGGTCTGAAGCCCTAAATCCTATATTTTAATAACCTCATTCTTGAAAATGGATGGGATAAATTAGGTAAATTTATGAGCAATCAACCTTGCATGGACTGTTTTTGTTTTTTGTTTTCTTTTTACATTCTATATTCATTAACATGTCTCTATTCAAGACAGAAGTGAATAGGAAACTGCTCAGAGTGAAGAGAGATATGCTAGTTTTATCCTGCTCAAGGGATGTTCACCAGTCTGGAATTTCTTACTAAATAGCATAAATAGGAGTTACATAACCAGTTGCTGAGTTTGGATTAATTTCTAAAGAAGCTTTTCAAACTCAGATACCATTTTGTCCATTTATAGAAAAGATCTTACAAAGAGTATAGGTGAAGATCCTGAAAAAGAAATCTATACAGTGTTATGTCAAAGGGAGATTGTAGAATCTACATGTACCATATGGGTGTACCTCTATATAGGCATCAATCATGTATTTCCAAATCTATTCCCTTTGAGCATCTGCAGATTTATTGTGTAGGTACAATGAATTATATCATTGGTGATTGGTTACTGACCTAATATTCATCAGTTTCAGAAAGCTAGCATGTATGCTAATAGTCTCTGATATCACATTCTTGATTGCCAGTCTTCATCCTGAAGCTTTATAGGAGTTTCCAATTCTATTATATTCAACAAGTTTGCAAAGACACATCTCTTGAAACATACTAGTTGTTTAAGACCTGATTGCCAGGGAAATAAATGGAGACAAAATAACATGTGTAAGTGTGATACACACACTTCTTTTAACCAAGTTTTAATCTGAAAAAATTAACCTAAATTTTTTATTTTTATATAAAAAAATACACAGTAGTGTTATACAGTGCCTATGTAAATTGGCTGTTGCAATGAAACAAATGAGTATCTCCTTTTTTATTTACAGACTTAAATTTGATATTTTTTATTTTATTTTCTCTCTCTATATATATAATATTTTTCTATAACATAGGCCAAAGAGAACACATATAAAATTGTTTTGTCCATACCAGACTAATTTGATGTAATATAAATTCTATCTTTATAACAAAGTAACTTTGTTCCTATATTTTGTATAAATTTATAATAAGATTTTTATATTATATTTATGTATATCTTATTAAAGTACAATACTGCACAAATCTTATTCTCATATTTTTGGTGGCTTTTTTTGTCTTTGCTATGCATATATTGAGTTGTAAATTCAATTCTCTGTCATTATTTTGCCATGTAGCAGTTCTGTGATTATGCTAATTTTAATTACAAGTTTAATTCATTCTTATTAACTAAACTGGTATCATATTACAACTTCATCTCTCTATTTCTCATATATCAACATTATTTTGTCATCTAAAGAGTCTCAGATAACCTAATAAAACAGAAACTTATTTGGAGTCTCAGAGGTGAAACTTGAGAAGCCCAGTATCTTCTAAAAGCTATAATGTATTCCCATAACCCAGAGTTGTGGAGGTGTTTTCAGGATTAATGGTTAATGATGCTTACCTGAGTTCAACAAATCTTTACTTCTTTTTTGTGGACCAAAATATGAGAATTCACTTTATTATAATCATTCTGAGAATTTCATACATGGGTTTCATATTTGCATCATTCCCAAACCTCCTTCTCCTTGTCCTATCCTTCTTATACTTTCTCTATTCTCTCTCAATTTTATGAGCTCTTCTTTTTTGGGAATTGGTTTTAATACTTTGTCTTAATTTGGCTCCCAAAATTTGACCTGAGAGTGCCTGCCACCAGCTGGCTACCATTGGTAATAAAGAATTGCCATACAGTCAATGACTGGAAACAGCTGGAGGTAGGACTTTTAGATTTCTAGGGCAAGGAACCCAGAGAGAGGCAAGGAAGAAGAGAATCACCATGACTTGGAGGCAGAGTGATCAGATTTATGAGCTGCAGGAGAGAAAGTATCCGACAATGTAGGTGGAAATGGAATGTGGCCCTATGGGTGGTGCTTCTTGGAAGTTAACAGGGCAGCAAAGATAAAATATAGATTTAGAATGTGTTAAGCCAGGAATACCAGAAGGAAGTGGGTGCTAGCCATGGGGAGGGTTAGAAGTACCCAACCACTGAGCTAGTCAAGGCATATCAAAATTACGGGATGTGTGTGTGCCTTTCATTCACAGATCCGAAGAGCTCTTGGACAGGTGTAGAACATGCATGCAACCTGCAGGGAACCAAAGTGGATTAACTAATTCACTGCTACACCTATTCCATAATTATTATTGATGCATATCAATAACATTAAAGATGTGACTGCTCTATCTATTTACTATTGTTGAGATCTATATGTGATTAGGATTGATCACTTCGGATTCAATAAACTATTCAGAGAATATATTTTTTTATTTTCTAAGTTTTTTTATTTACATTCCATATCATTTCCTCTTTCCCGTTTCCTCCCTCCCCGAAAGTCCCATAAGCCCCCTTCCCTCCCTCTGTTCCCCATTCAATCCCCTCTTGCTTCTCTGTCCTGGCATTCCCCTACATCCAGACTTTCCAGGACCAGGGGTCTCTCCTTCCATCTTCTTGGAAATCTATTGATATGCGAATTGTGTCTAGGATATTTCGAGATTCTGGGTTAATATCCCCTTATCAGTGACTGCATACCATGTGTGTTCTTTTGTGATTGGGTTACCTCACTAAGGATGATATTTTCAAGCTCTGACCATTTGCCTAGGAATTTCGTGAATTCATTTTTAATTGCAGAGTAGTATTCCATTGTGTAAATATACCACATCTTCTGAATCCATTCCTCCATTGAGGGACATCTGGTTTCTTTCCAGGTTCTGGCTATTATAAATAAGGCTGCTATGAACATAGTGGAGCAAGTGTCCTTATTGCATGCAGGTAAAGCCTCTGGGTATATGCCCAGGAGTGGTATAGCCAGATCCTCCAGGAGTGTCATGCCCAGTTTTCTGAGGAACCGCCAGACTGCTTTCCAGAGTGGTTGTACCAGCTTGCAATATTAATCCCTGCAGAAGACTGATTCTAACATTCTGAGCAGCCATTAATCACCTGTTCTACATTTACCAATGGACCATATGGGATTTCTATCTACATGGTGATGTTAACTGGTGGTATCATTTGTATCGTATTTCAAACATCATATTGTGATTTCATTGACATATACAGAAGGCACTGTCTCATAGAAGATCTTCTGGATCTTTTTCTTTTATTGCCCCTTCTTTGGAAATATTCACTGATCCATAAGTGTAATTATTGTATTGTTGATCGATCATTTGGACCTTTTCATTCTATAGTCATTTTTTCTCTGCATTTTGACTAGTTGTGGATTCCTATAATGGTCCCTGTTCACCGAATAAGCAGCATATTTGATGACCTGTGAAACCTATCTATATATATATGGATAACTTTTAAATAGAGTTAGATATTATACTGATTTAGAAAAATTATATTAAGATGTTCTTTTCAAAGATGCATGGTCATATGGACCCCCCACCACAAGGGCTTTGTTAGCTATATTTACAGTTTCAGGCATTTATTCCCATTTTTAGTGGGTTTTAAGTACAATAAATAGCTACTGACTATCCCTAGGCTAAAAGTAACATTAATTTAACCTTACAATACATTTTTGACTTGTCTGCAGCTTTACAGAGTCACTCTAGCACATTACAGAATCTGGTTCATGAACTAGAGATGCTTCAGTTACCCTCCATAATGTTGAAATGAGAAAACAAATGAAAATGCCTATATCTCTCTGTAATTTCCAAACTCAACCCCTGAATAAGAAGACTGATGTAAACTATTGATCAAAATTCAATCAGGAAAATAAGCTCTTTCCTGTACTTGAGACATACATACAATAATTGTGAATGTCTCATGATTTAAAACTTTTAATATAGAAAAAAATTAAAGTGTACAGTTGGTCACACATCTTTGCCTGCAAACTCCAGCCTTTCATACTTGATGAGAGTAATCTCATGGCTGAACAGGTCTGAAATCCAGTGGCATTCAGGAATGTCTTTATGGTACAATGATGACACAAATCACTGCTCTGGAAACAGGCAAAGGAACAATGAGATCAATCCTTCCCCTCTTTGTCATGTCTGTCTGTCTGTCTGTCTGTCTGTCTGTCTGTCTGTCATGTGTAAAATTAAAGCTCTATTCAAATTTATATTGAAGGTTAATATATAAATATTAGCAAACTAAGAGTAGCCAAAAGCCTGCTTCTGAAGGATATACCATAAGAAATTATTATACTTAGTGAGCATCGCATTTCCACAGAAACTTTAATGAGCTCTCCAAAATAAGGAGTAAGACAGAAACTTCTTTCTCACTTCTATATAGAAGCTTGGCTCTGGCTTAGAATTGAGTTAAAAAATGGTTCTTTAGCTACATATTGTGACACAGGTCTTTCATCTGAGCACTTACACAGAGTCAAGTGGATTTCTGGGAGTTCCAGGCCAGACTGGTCTACACAGTGAAACACCCAGTTCCCAGCCATCCAGAACAACACAAAGAAGCCCAGTTTCATAAATACAATAAATAAAAAGTCAAGGCAGGAGAGATGACTAAGTGGTTATGAGTACTTGCTGTTCTTGTTGAGGAACTGGGTTCAGTCCCAGGACTCAAAAAACCATAGAACATTCCTGTGAGCAAGTCTATTTTAGGGGATCTGATCCCTCTTCTGACCTCTGAAGACTCCTCAATACACATGGAATACATAATACAGTGAGGTCAAAGTTATTAGGAAAGATTTCATAAAACAGGAAGTGCTTCTAAGTAATAGATATAAAGAAGACTGGAAAAGTATCTTCTAATTGAAAAAGATACAATGAAGATATTAAAAAAAAAGAAGCCTTGTGGGTTACTTAACCAGATTTTACCTAGAAAAGCATGTTATGTGTAGAGTATGATAAAAATAAAGTGAGCATTGTAAAAAGAAAATGGCAAGATATTATGAGAAATTACTGCTGACACATGTGTATCATTAATAGTAGATCGAAGAAAAATTGACATTGATAAAATTAATTTCAAAATTAATTTTAAAATAAATCTGGTAATACTCATTGGAAAATAACTGTAGTAGTTAAGGCATGACATTTAGCCATTTTTAAAACTCAATAAACATTTATTCAATAAGTTAATGTCTGAAATAACAAAAGAAAATTAGAACCCCCAAAAAACAACTAACTCAATTAAAAAATGGGGTACAGAAGTAAACAGAGAATTCTCAACAGAGGAATCTCAAATACCTGAGAAGCACTTAAAGAAATGTTCAGCATCCTTAGTCATCAAGAAAATGCAAATCAACCTACCCTGAGATTCTTTTTTACCCCCTGTCAGAATGGCTAAGATCAAAAACTCCAGTGAGAGCATATGCTGGGACAGCACATTTTGGGACAGCACACGGTGGGATTGCAAATTGGTACAACTACTCTGAAAATTAATCTGGTGGTTCCTCAGAAAATTGGAAATAGTTCTACCTAACGACTAGCTATACTGCCTCTCTGTACATATACCCGAAAGATGCTTCACAATACCCCAAGAACAAGCACTCCATTAAGTTCACAAGAGACTTATTCATAATAGCAAATCAACTCAGATGTCCCTTGACCAAAGAATGGATACAGAAAATGTTCATTTACACAATGGAATACTATTCAGCTATTTAAAAAAGAGGATATCATGAATTTTATAGGCAAATGAATAGAACTAGAAAATATCATCCTGAGTAAGGTAACTCTGATACAAAAGGACATGCATGGTATGTACTCACTGATAAGTATATATTAATCAAAATACAGAGTCCCCATGATACACCCCACAGAACCTAAAAAGTTAAGCAAGACAGAACGCCCAAGTGAGGATGCTTCAATCCCACTTAGCATGTGGAAACAAAATAATCATGGGAGGCATATGGAGGGAAGGATCTGAGTGGGAGAGGGGAAGTGGAGGGGAAAATGGTTACAGGATAAGTTGTGATTTTTGAGGGGGGGACAGCAGAAAAGCCCAAAGAGCCAGTAGAATCAATGGAAATATGCAGCTTCTAGTTGTAGTAGGTTTGAAAAATCTCTAGAAAGTCCCAGAGAAGTCGGGCGGTGGTTCGCACGCCTTTAATCCCACTACTTGGGAGGCGGAGGCAGGAGGATTTCTGAGTTCGAGGCCAGCCTGGTCTACAAAGTGAGTTCCAGAACAGCCAGGGCTACACAGAGAAACCCTGTCTCGAAAAAACAAAACAAAAATAAAAAAAAAAAAAAAAAAAAAAAAAAAACCCGAAAGTCTCAGAGACCTGGAATGTGAGAAGCTCCCTGAACTCAATGGGGGTGACCCTAATCTAAATGCCCAACAGTATGGAGATGGAACCTGAAAATGCTGCCTTCAGTAGATAGACAGGACCACCAGTGGAGGGATGAGGTCACCAACCCACCTTCAAAATTTTTGACCCAGAATTGTTCCTGTCTGAAAGAAATGAAAGGAGAGCAAAATGGAGCACACACTGAAGGTAAGTTTGTGCAGTGACCAGCCTACCTGGGGATACATCCCATAGGTGGGTACCAAATCCAAACACTGTTATTGATTGTTTTGTTTGTACAAAGGAGTTTAATATGACTCTGAAAGACTTGATCAGCAGCTGACTGAGATAGATACACATACTTAAACCAACCTTTGGAATGAGGGACCCCTATGGAAGAGCTAAAAGAGGGACTGAAGTTGCTGAAGGAGATGGCAACCTCACAGGAGCACAGACATTATCAAGTAACCTGAACCCATGGAAGCTTCCAGAAAGTAATCTACCAGCCAAAGAGTATACATGGACAGGTCCATGTCCCCAGGCACTTATGTAGCAGAGGATTGCCTTGTGTGGCCTCCATGAGAGAGGATGCATCTAATCCTGTAGAGCCATGATACCCCATGGAAGGGGGATGGGAGCATCCTATCATAAGCAAAGGGGAGGGGTTATAGGGTGAAGAACATTATTATTTCAAAAACTTGTATAATGAGCTCTTTCCGCTACTAAAATAGTCTTTCTCCCTTTATTTATACGCTAAGATTCAATCCTTTATTTAAAGCACTTTGCTCACATCCTACCAGAAGCTTTCTTAGACACTTAGTTCTGTTTTAGGTGCACTGCTTATCTTATTTTGACCATCAGTTTACACCTCACTCTATTAGAAATACCTTTCACTAACATCATTCTAAGAAGTGAGCAAGATTTTGAGAGGAAGAGCATATAGTAATTTTTCTTTTCCTCACTTATAAATAATTTCCAGAGTAGTACTCTGCCTAAAATGAGACTTGAATGATTATTTTGTAAAATGAAAGAGTGAAACAAATATTAGATATGATCAAATTGATCAGCATGATTATCATTTAGAACAAATCATAAATAGGCCTAGATAACAATCATCAGTTAATGTCTTTAATCAAAATGACATTACATACATACATACATACATACATACATACATACATACATACATACATGTCTCAAACTGAAGACATTACTTTGGGACGATTATATTCTACTGAAAAATACAACACTTGGAAGAATAAGGATTTTTATTTTTCAAAGAAATTGTAATGGAGCTATTAGGTTCTGTTTGACAGGAAGCATTACCCGCTAATAGGAATGAGTGTCAATTACAGTGGGAAATGAGTTTTGTACAAGTGCTCTGGTTGTTCATAATGGGAATTAAGCATCTATCTATACTAGTGAAATTTCTGTTTCCAAAGTCTAGTTTCTGTCTTTCCTGGGGAAGCTTGTATGACAAGAGGTGTGATTACCAGCATATGGCATGCTTTCAATAAATGAATCCATTTAGAAACACTGTGCCATCTCAAACTTAAGCCTGCTTTATATTTCCAATATTCTCTTTTATTCACTGTTATAATTTATAGCCTTTCTAGAATTTACCACATTCTGCAGTGTGACTTTGTAACATGTATATCTTTTTGTCTTAATCGATAACTAACTTTTCTAATTATTTTCTTGAGGGAAAGTTACAAGATCCATAGAGATTTGAAGTAGCATGTGTGAAAAACATCTGAAAAAAATTAAAGTTTCTGGACAGATGTTATAAGAGTCTTGTAGAAAAAGCTATCAGCATTACAATCCCAATTCTAATTTACTTTACATCAGGCATTTAAATTTATTATCTTTAGGCCATATGCTCCAAATGAAGCTGGCTTCTATATTCATGAATCAGTTGACAATGAACAGTTAAGTTCTGCTAATTCAGAAAGGTGAAGTTGAGTGAGCTTATTTAAATGGCAGAATATTTGTAACTACAAATTCTGCATACCATCAGAAGACTTCTAAAAAAAATCCTTGCCATATGTTTAAAAACCATGATGAAAATGGTTTTAAAAAAAATGCAACTTTTCCACAGCTATAGTTGAGAATATCTTAGCATTTCCATTAAAATCCTATTTTAAGAGCTATAAACCTGCACATGGAATTTGTTGTAGATTTAAATGTAGCATCTGAATTCAAAGGGAACATTATGATATATAATATGTTAAAATAATTAAATGATTTCTCACATTTCATGAGTGACTAATATCTTAGCAGTGCTGTTGGAATTGAGTTAATTTTTCTTTACTGCAGCAAATAGACTAATCCTCCTTATGACTGACTTAGCTATTAAAATCATGAGATATCACACATACCAGTCACAGTGCCCATGAATATTCACTGTGTTTGCTAGAAATACCATAAGTAAATAGATGTAGAAAAAAATAGGAGCAGGGAAGTAGCATTTCTTGGCCTTCCAAAATACTGGTTTGAATTCAAGTACATATTATTGGATTTCAGGAAAAAGCACATGCATGGAAACAGCATGTTTTGGCAGTGAACATCTAGAGTCTAGGTTCCAAAATGTTAAGAACCTACTTAAATAATCAACACACTTCAAGTTGGAAGGATCAGTGAATTTTTTTAAAAAAAAATATTCTCTCCATTTTAAGCCCTTGTTCATTTCCATACTCACCCTGATCAAAATCAGTATAAATGAAAAACAACTCAGAAAGTTGTTAGGAGAGGCCATTCCTGTCTAAAGAATAGCTCCAAAAATGCTATTTTATAAGCAATATTGCTCATTTTGAAGTTTAATGTGAATTAAAAACATAATATATAAGAGCAAAAGAGCTTTTGAATTCTCTCAAATGTGAGTCAGAATCGTAGGATGATAGATTAGAATATCAGATCCTGTTACTTTCAGCTTCTATGGAACATAAATCCCAATGGATTTGTTGCTATTGTTGTTGTTGTTGTTGCTTTAGTTTTTCATTGGGTTGTTTTTTGTACTTTTTAGTGTTCTATTTATTCATTTTGTATTGGCTATTTTAATTATTTACATTTCAAATTTTGTCCCCCTTCCCAGTTTCCCCTCCACGAACTCTCTACCCCATTCTTCTCCATTTTGCCTCTATAAGGGTGCTCTCCTACCCTACCATCCATTCTCCCTTCACCACTATAGCATCCCCTTAAGCTGAGATATTAGGACTCCACAAGATCAAGGACCTCCCCTCCCACTGATGACAAATTAGGCAATCCTCTGCTACATATGTAGTTGGAACCATGGGTCCCTTCATGTGTATTCTTTGGTTGGTGATTTAGTTCCTGGGAGCTCTGGGGGGGGGGTGATCTTGTTGGTAGATATTTTTCTCCCTATGAGATTGCAAACCGCTTCAGCTCCTTCAGTCTTTCCCCTAACTCTTCCATTGGGATCATCTTATCCTTCTCCCCATGGCTCAGTCAATGGTTGAATGTGAGTATCTGTAGAGATCCATTGTAATGCCATATAGCCTCTAGGCAAAATTCAGCTGCCTGCATTTCACCTACACAGAGCTTAGGAATTCCAGCCACACCTCCTCCCACCTGACAGATGTCAGAGCCCCTCTGGCACTACAGTTTCCTGCAAAAGTCAAGTCGCCATCTCCTGCTGAGTAGCAGACCCTGTGAAAGTATCACCTTCATGAAGATCTGTTTTGGCAACATCTCTCAGCCTGCCGGAGACCTGCTGAGAAGATTCTGTAGCTTTGGGAGGGAGGGTCACGCACACAGCACATATATTGTCGCTCTTGTCCCCAAAGAAATATAAAAAGACTTTGTACAGCCATGCACTAATGTCTCTGTGTGTTCTTTTCTCTCGACCCCTGTAGTTTCATTCTTCAGCTCTCCCTCCACATAGAACCCACTCATGAACAATTCCTGGGAAGATCCAGATGGCGCCTCGAACGTGTGACGTGGAAAAGGAGAGAACTACTGAGGAACACTGTCTGTTGGTGGAGCTCCACGGAAAAGAAGAAATAATGGTTAAGTATCCAGGGCCCGGTAAGCAACATAGAGTCAAGGCTATGGTTGCAAGGGGCAGAAAGGGATACGGCAATACTAGGTGAATCAGCGTAGCCCGACACTGAGATCAACTAGGGGTGACAGTGATGTGAAACCGGGAATTTTGTCAGGCTAGTTGGCCGTGGTTTAGAACCGAACTCCAGGTGAGAGAAAATTAGGGCATAAAATAAAATAAAATAAAATAAAATAAAAAGTATAAAAAACAAAAAAACAAAACAAAGAAAAGCAGATTTTAGAAACACGAGAAAGACAGAAAGAAAATGGATTTTAAAAGTCTCCTAGGCACAAGGAGAAATAGAAAGCGCTCTTCCCTCGATTTACATGTCCTTGGTGTATGTCCTTTGTTCATCCTTGGTGCACCAATATGTCCATGTGTCAATTTGTTTCTTGTTGTTTGAATAGCTGTTCTATGTTTCATGTTGAAAAGAAAAAAATGATAAAAACTTCATCTGCTGGTGGTCCCTCTCATAATGCAGTCTCAGTTTATGGTTATTTATCCTAGAAAAAGCTATATAATTGTAGTTATTAGGTCTAAAGTGTTTTTTCTCTTAAAATTACAGCTAGAGAAAAGAAAAAATGTGTTTGATTTAAATTTATAAGACTTGCATAGTTGCTTTATTCTTGTTTCTAATTGATGTTAAAAATATAAGTATGTTTAAATGTTTTGACTATAGAATATTGGCTCATAAGTTTTTTAAAGGATGTAATGTCGGTAACAAAAAATTAGTTTAAAACTGGCAATTCAGGGTTGGAGCCATCTGAAGCAACACGTGGCATAACCCAACCCAGGAAATACAGGCCTCTAAGATACATCCAGATTGGCGTAATGTTTTATGTAGATCTGATGCTAAGAGATTAGTCTTATAAGAGATAAGATTTAAAATAATGTTTTCTTAATGAGATATTATAAATTATACAGTCATGCATTCAAACATGAGAGCTGGCAGACAAACTTTAAGTGTACAAGTAATGTGTTTACCATTGATTTTAAAGGGAATAGATGGTTTAAAATGGGCTTTACTTTTCAAAGTGTAGGTATTTTCTAATATTACAAAGAAAGTTAAAAATTATGTTTAAAAACTACAGTTTTCATCTAATTAAAGGCTCATGATTCTCAAAGATGATTTCTAGAGTGATAAAGTTTAAAAACAGCTGTGGCCAGTATAGGCCTGTTGCTACTTTTTCACAAGTTTATTAGATACAGTTGTAAAGGTAAAATTTTTTTTCTCAAGATTAAAAAGGAGATTTCAGTGAGATTTTAGTAAAGTCTTTATGGGAGCCCTCAAATTACCATATTGGCTGGCTGCAGGCTAAGGTCCTACACAGGCGGGTGTGGTCCTGGCTTTAGACAATAGGCTCAGATTAGAAGGTATTTACACTGGAGATTTATCCAGGTGTGGTTTAAAATATAGTTCAAATTTAAGATCTATGAAAGATCAATGAGGCTATGTAGAAATTATGAAGATATTAAAATTTGGCCTACAAAATTAATATAGATTTAAAAGGTTTTTTTGTTTTGTTTTGTTTTTTGTTTGTTTGTTTGTTTGTTTGTTTTTTTTTTTTTTTTTTTTTTGCTTTAGGGATCCTGATAACTGTAAACGCATTTGCAGAAGGTTCTATATTATGTATTCACTGCCATTCCTTGGCAAAGGGATCATTAATGTAGAATCACCTTTTTTCATCTCCAAGTAAAGTTTTAACATCCTTTGATAAAGATATTGGTGTGTTAAGTGATTTAAAAGAAATGTCTTAAGAACCTGATAAAACATTTGTTCCTTGTTTCAAACAGCAATCAAATTGGTCATTGCAGAGTATTGATAATTGGTCTACTACATGGCAAGCCTTTTAGGCAAAATTGATAATTGTTATCCAAAAGACAAGTTGTTAACATGCATCCTATAAAGAATGCATCTACTGTGAGAGTGAAGCTCATGCAATTGGATTACATGTTTATTCTTTTTGAGTTTCCCCCTGCTTCAACACAGATAATTGACTTGGGTGTTGTAGCCACTATTTTTAAAATGTTAACAGTTAAGCCTTTAATTTATAATTGCTTGAAATTGTTCCTTTTTTAGATACTGCCAATTCTTAAATTTTGCAATGATGTATGCAAATACAACTCAAGTCAAGAGAAGATACTGTTCCTTCAAATGACTGTCCTCTGGACATTTAAGAGCTCATCCTGGGGCAGGAGGGATTTGTATCCCAGGCAGACTATAGGTCTTGCATAGGAACAATTGGCCATACAATCATATTCTTTACAGCATCAAAAGAGCAATGGCTTAAAAATAATTTTATATTTTTAGAAACTGTACACATCAAATTGTAGAGGCTTGTTCTTGATGTCCTCAACTTCTCCTGTACCACATAATGATGTTACTTCTAGAGGAATTAGTCAATTATTCCAAATAAATGGTACTCATATGTCTGATTTTAGAAAATTAAAATATGTGCATGTGACTAATGATACATTTTCAGGCTTTCTAGTTGCAACTGCTCTAACTGGAAAAGCAACTAAAAATGCTACATTTATTTTCTATGCTTACATAGTCATTGCCTATATTATTGTCTATTCTTAGTGTTCCAATTAAGATTAAAACAAATAATGGAACTAGATATTTATTACAGTCATCAAATATTTGAGATGATTTTAACAATTTAATGTGATATAATTCTCAAGGACTAGATATTGTGTAACTTTTAAAAATATCTTCTAAATAAAAAACAAAAACGGAGGGAAATTGTATCCCTGTGCATATTGTTTAAATTATACTTTATATTTTTAAGAAAATTTTAAAAATTTGGATGCCAAGGAACTCCTTGCTGAGTGTATAGCATCCAACAACTAGGCATACTCATGCCTAGGTGAGATGAAAAGATCAACTTATTGTCATATGGCATTATCCTGTTCAGTTATTTAATATGGAGAAGAAGGCATGTTTATGTTTTTCCACAGAATGCTACAGAAGCATTCTAGCTGCTATATTGATAAGTGTGACATGCCAAAAATAATGCCGACCTGTGAACTTGCTGAGTGCCCTGACAATGGTGACTTTACTTGCTTATGTCCCAGATTAAATACACTGTCTTGCTGTAAGCTTTAGATCTTGTGGGACAGAGAACAGTGGAGACTGTTAAAACTGCCTTAAAAATTAATCTAAAAGAAGAGTTATAATGACTCTTCTCCTTCCTTTAATGTGATCAGTTTATTCAATTATGAAGTGGTCTAGTAATAAGTCCAATATTAGAGATTCCAATTATGAAGATGGCTAATAATAATTATCAGCCAACTGAGTTAATTTCAAATATAGTCTCCATTCTTTCTGAGAAGTAACAGGTCTCTGTTAACTCTCAAAGCCATTTCCCTTCACACTGGGAAGTTTAGCTTTGTGAGCTACTCATTTACAATTGAACACCTGGGACCTTCCAAAGACAAGCTAATTTGCAACTGGATATTGTGTCTTTCTTAACTCTTTGCCTTGTATTTTAAGTAGATTGTCTCCATCCAGGCTCACCTGAATTGAAAACAGTCTGTCTGTTAAAGACTAGTAAGGCATTTGGCAATTACATGACTCCAAGGCATCAAAATCTATAGATAAGTGGATCTCCTTCCTGGAGCCACATAGAACTCAGATCTAAGTGTGTCTTCTTATGAGCTGACATGGGCATCAGGGGATGTACAGCGAAGCATTGCACAATATCTGGTTCTGAGTCTCTGGGGAGCAAGTCTGATTTGCAAAGGGGTTGGTGTCGGTCTTCTGACCATCATGCACTCTGTGGGGATGTCCCACTAACCTGAGGCTCTGACCCTCCCCTCCAAAAGACACCAAGAGCCATCTAAAAGGTGGAAACAATTATTTGTTCTCCACAAGGGGAATTAGACCCCTGCTCCCGCCCCTGGTCAATAGCCTGCCATCACGGACGGATTTACTATCCACTTGTTTAAACTAATAAGGAAGGAGGAGATGTAGAGATCCATTGTAATGCCATATAACCTATAGGCAAAATTCAGCTGCCTACATTTCACCTACACAGAGCTTAGGAATTCCAGTCACACCTCCTCCCACCTGACAGATGTCAGAGCCCCTCTGGCACTACAGTTTCCTGCAAAAAGTCAAGTCGCCATCTCCTGCTGAGTAGCAAACCCTGTGAAAGTATCACCTTCGTGAAGATCTGTTTTTGCAACATCTCTCAGCCTGCCGGAGACCTGCTGAGAAAACTCTGTAGCTTTGGGAGGGAGGGTCACGCCCACAGCACATATATTGTCGCTCTTGTCCCCAAAGAAATATAGAAAGACTTTGTACAGCCATGCACTAATGTCTCTGTGTGTTCTTTTCTCTAGACCCCCGTAGTTTCATTCTTCAGCTCTCCCTCCACGTAGAACCCACTAGTGAACAATTCCCGGGAAGATCCAAGTATCTGCATCTGTATTGGTCAGGTGCTGGCAGAACCTCTCAGGGGACAGCTATACTAGGCTCCTGTCAGCAAGAGCTTTTTTGTATCAGCAATACTGTCTGGGTGTGGTGTCTGTAGATGGGATTGATGCCTAGGTGGGGTACTCTCTGGATGGCCTTTCCTTCAGCCTCTGCTCCATTTTTTTTTTTTTGTCCATACATTTCCTTTAGATAGGAAAAATTCTGGGTCAAAATTTTGGAGATAGGTGTGTGGTCCCATCCCTCAACTGGTGGCCACTGCATATCTGATGGAGGTAGTCTCTGCAGATTCTATCTCCCTATTTTGGTATTTTGGCTAATGTCATCTCTGCTGGTTCCTAGGAATCTCTTCTTTTCCGGACATCTGGGACTTTCTAGAGGCTACCCCCAGTTCTCCCACTGCTACACATTTCTGTTTATTATCCTGAATCTCAGTAACTCTCTCTTGTCTCTTCTGGAACCTAATCTTGCCCCTCCCTTTCCCTCTCCTTCCTTTCTCCTTCCTTACCTCTAATATCTATTGATTATTTTGTTGCCCCTTCTAAGTACAATTAAAACATCCACACTTCGGTCTTCCTTCTTAAGCTTCATATGGTCTGTGGGTTGTTTCTGAGTATTCTGAGCTTTTGGGCTAATATCTACTTATTAATGAGTACATATCATGTGTATTCTTTTGTGTCTGGGTTACCTAATTCAGGCTGATATTTTCTAGTTCCATCCATTGCTTGTGAATTTCATGATGTCATTGTTTGACAAAGAAGCCAAAACTGTCCAATTGAAAAATGACAGCATATTCAAAAATGGTGCTGGTTTAAGTGGTGGTCAGCATGTAGAAGAATGCAAATTGATCCATTCTTATCTTCTTGTACAAAGCTCAAGTCCACATGGATCAAGGTCCTCTACATAAAACCAGATACAGTAATAAAAAAGAGAAAATGGGAAAGAGCCTCGAACACATGGGCACAGAGGAAAATTTCCTGAACAGAACATCAATGGCTCAGACTCTAAGATCAACTATTGAGATATGGGGTATCATAAAATTGAAAAGCTTCTGTAAGACAAAGGACACTGTCAATAGGTCAAAACGACAACCTACAGATTGGGAGAAGATCTTTATCAGTCCTACATCCAATAGAGGGCTAATATCCATTGTGTACAAGAACCTTAAGAAGGTAGACTCCAGAAAAACAAATAACCCTATTTAAAGATGGGGTTGAGAGCTAAATAAAGAATTCTCAATTGAGGAATCTCAAATGGCCAACAAGCACCTAAGAAAGGTCCAAAGTCCTTAGTCATCAGGGAAGTGCAAAACAAAATAACCCTGAGATTCCACTCACACCAATCAGAGAGTACCTAAGATCAAAAACCCAGGTGACAGCAGATACTGGTGAAGATGTGGAGAAAGAACACCCCTCAATTGCTGGTGGGATTGCAAGTTGGTACAACTACGCTGGAAATCAATCTGGCAGTTTCTACCTGAAAACCCAGCTATACCATTCCTGGGTACATACACATAAGATGTTTCAATATATAACAAGCACACATGCTCCACTCTGTTCTTAGCAGCCTTATTTATATTGACCAGAAGTTGGAAACAACCCAGATGTCCCTCAATGAAAGAATGGATACAGAAAATGTGGTACATTTACTCTATGAAGTAATACTCAGCTATTTATTTCCTTTTTGTAAGTTCATTTTTGCCTATGTGGGCATATTCATGTACAGGTCTGTATAGAGACCACTTGTCAGTTTTGAGAGACTTCATTTATCTCTATCTTTTTTTTTTGACAAGTTATCTCACTGAATCTTTAGCTCACTAACCATCTAGAATGTCACTTTACCTAAATAGATCTATGTGTTCTGCCTCCCCAGAGCTTTTGTTACTTTGTCAGCTGGAACAAATCTTCCACAACAATCTCATTGGCTTTCAAAACAAGTATTAATTAGATAAATAGAAAGCAGCAACACTCCATTTATGACATAGTGTGTTTAATAAAACCTAGTTGCAAAAGCTTTATATGATGTCCTTGAAGAAATTCGTTCTAATGACTCCCTTTGTCTAAGATCTAGAAGAAGGTTGATTTGGAGTTCTTAATGTTTCCTGTGATAGTGATGTAATACACATTGGAATCATGAGGCTCATAATAAGGCAAAACAAATAATGAGTTATAATAAAGCCAACTTCCAAATTTTGAAGTATTTATATAAGCTCACCTCTCTAGAATGTACTCACAAGTATATAACCATGGCCTTTAGTCTCAAACTTTAAATTTTTTGTTTAGTAGGCACAGTTCTAGTGTTGGCCAACTTATTATTTGTTCTAAACGTTTATCATGGTGATCAATTCAATCATGTTTAATATTTGCTTTACTCTATTTCATTTTACAAAATAATCATTCAGATCTCATTCTAGGGAGTGTGCTCCATTGGGAACTGCTTAGAAGAGAGAAAAGAAGAAGAAATATTGTATGCTCTTCCTTTCAAATTCTTGCTAGCTTTTTAGCATGATAATATTGAATAATATTTTTCATAGAGTGGGGTTCATAAAGTGGGACTGATGTTCAAAATAAGATAGACAGCTCAAATAAAACAGATCTATGTATCTAAGAAATATTTTATAGGATTTGAATAAGAGTACTTTAAATAACAGATTGAATAAAAGGAGAGAGAATATTTTAATAGTAGATAGCGAACATTGTACAAGTTTTCAAAATAACAATGTAATAAGCAGGAGTCCAAAATAATAGTATCTTTTTTTTTTTTTTTTTTTTTTTTTGGTTTTTCGAGACAGGGTTTCTCTATGTAGCCCTGGCTGTCCTGGAACTCACTTTGTAGACCAGGCTGGCCTCAAACTCAGAAATCCTCCTGCCTCTGCCTCCCAAGTGCTGGGATTAAAGGCGTGCACCACCACCACCCGGCTCAAAATAATAGTATCAACCTACACAGAAAGACATGCCAAGAAGTGAGGAAAGACTTTTCTGAAAGCATAATTGTTGACTACAAGATTTTAAGCATATAACTTATATAATAATTTGTACATTTGGAATATTATGCTGGTAGTGATATGACAGACAATAAGATTAAATTCAGCAAGATCATTCAGGAATTATTCAATAGTGTTAATAAGATAGTCTAATGTGTTTACTCTTTGCTAATCTTAGGAACAATGAGCCAACTTGTTTTATTTGTATTTTGTTTTTTTTTATTTCCTATATTTTTTTATTTACATTCCAAATGATTTCCCCTTTCCCATTTAACAATGGTAGTATGAATAATACTATCTACCAAAAATAGTAAGAGCTTTTCCTTGAAATAATGCACACAACAGTATACACCACCCAGCCCATTAACAGTCCTGAATGTAGATTGCCATATCTTTGTTTTCATTCCACTATGCATTACTCATGTATGTAAATACATGAAGGTGGATTTGAGCTGTCAGATGTTTGTGATCATGATGGGATGTTTAGTGGAGAAAGTGTTAGGTCACAAGTTATTTCTATGCCTCTGAAGCAGTTCTCATGCTTTGATGTGAGTCAGCATTACATGAATGTTTTGTTAATATGTCCACTAAAGCATGTGATTCTGAAGCTGAGCCCAGATGAGACATGTAGAAATATTCCTGGGTAACATCAGTGTTCTTGATCAGTAATCAACCATCTCAATTAGAATGCTGTAAAGAATTCTTATAATTTTGTGATATTCCTAACATGTGGAGGGGCTGATGTTTAAAAACAAATGCAGGAGATGATTAATTAATATGCAAAAATATCTCAGTGCTAGATTTTATTCATCAGGTTCCTTTTTATATTAAGGTGAGTTTTATTTGTTCGATCATTGTTATTCATTCTACCTTAATGACATAGAAAGCACAAATATCAATTTCCTAGTTTTTAATCATAATTCTTCAAGACATGGATTAGAGATTTTCTGTTTAATTAATTGTTTGTTTCTTTGTTTGTTTTAAATGAAGCTGCCTTATATTAAACCTTCAAAATACTTTATCAGTTCCCAACCAATAACATGTTGACACAATTGAACACTGGATTCTCTGTAAGTAAATTTGAAGATTAGAAAAATCAAAAACCAATATTACAGAAAGATTATATATTCGATTAAAGTTTCAGAGAAGTTTGAAGGTGTTATATTTTATATAAAAAATCACATTCAGGAAAACAAAATTTTCTTTACTGGGAATTGCACAGATTTCTTGAAAAAAAACTTTCATCTACAAGTTATAGTTTTTCTAAGATTGAATCAAAAATACTTTTGCTTTAGAACTTCCTAAGAACACTCTTAATTTTCAGTATGTTAACAAGCACATGTCAAATCATGACTGAGAAAATCTCAAAAGTGCTCAAAGTTGTTGACCAGACATTAAACAAATTTAATATTAGACAAACTTCACCAAATATTATTATCTAAACTAGGTATATTTTATAGCAATAATGATAGATAATTTCAAATTGCAGTTAAATCATGTGTGAGTCATATATTTTCTTTTCTTTCTTTTTAAAGCTAGTCATTATATCCTTTACCTTGACATTAAATTTTGCTTGTGATTTTTAATGAAAATGTGTTTTAATATTTTCTATTTAATATGATTCCCAAAGCACAATGAAAATTGAGAAGTGTAAAAAATTGATATATATATATCAATTTAATGCTGAGCATGTTACATCATTGATATTTTACAAAAAAAATGACTTAAGTATATATATTTCAGTATATTATCTCAAAATATTGATATAGTAATATTATAAATATCTTCAATAAACAAATAAAAGCTGATGTGAGAGCAAGTAACAAAGTCACCAGGCACCAGTATACCATCCAAGCCAGCCAATATAGCACCCAGACTTCCAAGATTCTTATTAAAATTTTTACTTCAACATAAAACTTTAAAATCTCTCTTTTGTGGTTTGTTGGGAATAAGAATCAAGAGTTATCATCTGTGATTCAATGTTTGGATTAAACAGGATGTGACACTTCTGTAAAAAAATTGTGTCTCTTTTGATATATTCTTTTCCTTGCTTTGTACATCTGTGCTTATATACAATAAAACCAGTTATCATGGCAACTGGAGAATTGCTTGTGCTGTCTCGCAGTTAAAACCTTCTTTGTTTGAGAAGTACATTTCCTGTTTAATATGTCTAATAGACATTTGCAGAGAATATTAGTGGTATTATACCAAATGTGTTTTTCATTGTTTTCCAAGTAGATTACTTGTTGTCAATTAAACAGTATATTTGATAGTAATGAAGAAATCTTTGATTAAATAGATAAAGTCAGCTCTATGTGTAAGAGTACGATTAAAATATTTGAGAGTATAAGGGTCCTTCACTTCAACAATAAGTCTTTTTTGTTAAAAATCTTGAAATTATAGTAAACAAATATATCAAAATATAATTAAATCTAAAGAGAAAAACATTTCAGAAAATCAACTATACAGCAGAAAATTGCCTGCTTTTTCAGCATTCTATGGTTTGGGACTTCTTATGTGGTAATTTGAAATAGATTGAATGTAAGACAAACAATTATGGACTAAATCAGGCAAATTTCTCATAGAAAACATATGCCCATAAGGACTGTAATGGAACAAGAAATACTATCAATTTTTGCTTTTCTTTTTGAATGATGTTCCTTTTCTCTCCTCCTTCTATTTTGAAAACACACATGTACAGCAATTTGACTATAAGATTACTTATTTTTTCTTTTTCACTAAAATAATTAAAATATGTGTTTATGTGTGATATTTTGTGTATATACAGGTATCTACAGAAGCTAGAAAAGAGAGCTAGTTTCCATGGAGCTGAAGTTATAAGGAACTATAAATTCCTCAATTTTAGTTTGAGATCCAAACTCCAGTCCCCTACAACCCATAAGGAGCTCTAACTACTGATCCAACTCTGAAGTGCCAGTATTGCCCTCTTTCTCTCACTTTGAAACCATAAAGGGTAATTACCTTTTCTGAAGGAAAAATGTATTACTTAAAAATACCTGGATTAACCCTGTCTCAAAAAACAAAAACAAAAACAACAACAAAAACAAACAAAAATACCTGGATTATGATATATATTTCCTGATCTATTTTTCCTTGTTAAATGAGGACTGTGGAGAAATAGAAATAACATGACATCTAAAACTTCAATGAATCACTTCACAAAAAATGGTTATTTCCATCTTCACCCATTTGTCTTCAAGTTTCTTTTATCTTTACATTGGAACAATATTCCATTGCATGTATTTACAATATTTCATTACCCATTCATTTACTTGAAGCATATCTAGGATATTTCCACTTCTTGGTTATTTTGATGAAAATCAATGACAATTAATGGATAAGAATCTCTGTAACAAGATGTAGAGTCCTTTGGATATATGTGTGAGAACAGTATAGCCTTGCCATGTGGTTTATCTACCATTAGTCTTTTGCAGATCTCCATATTGAATTCCACAGAGTCTTAAATATACTGTGCTCCCAGCAGTAGGAATCCTCATTCTTCTACATCCACACGAGTGTATGTTACCATTTTCTTTTATCTCAGGCATTATGATAATGATAAAACAAAATTTCAATGCAATTGCAATTTCCATTCCATGATGACCAAAAGTGTTGAATACTCAAAATAAATAAATACATATAGCAAAAATTCTTACCCTAAGGCCAAAGGCTACTTTTCCATGCTTCATCTCAAAAATTACCAGTTTGCTATAAACTTTAAATTGATGAAATGAAATGAAAGTCAATCTCTGTTGCTTATAAAAAGGGAAATGTTTTTGCTTTTCAGTGGTATATAGAATCTTTTTATTCTTTCTAACCAACATCTTTTACCTCTTTTTGTGGAATTATATGTAAAAAAAAATCCAGAGAAAATATAATCATATTACTAGGGGTTTATATATATATATATATATATATATGTGTGTGTGTGTGTGTGTGTGTGTGTGTGTGTGTGTGTGTGTGTGTGTGTGTATAAAAGTTATTGTGGATTCAGACATGTCTCAGCACTTAGTAATGCCTGTTTCCTTTCAAGGTACTGACTCTGTTCTCAACATACCCATAATAGTTCAAAGATGTTTAAAGATGTCTGAATCTTATTCCTGGGGAACTGATATTCTCTTATGGTCTCCATGGCTACCAGACGTATATCTAGTGTATATAAAATAAATAAACATTCATGCACAGGAAATTGAGAACAAATTTAAAATGAATTAAAACCAGCAGGTAAGTTATAATAATAAACCATTTTAAATATAATACATTTATAATTAGTAGATTTTGTTAAATATATTTTTTAGAGTTTGCTGTTATATTTGATACTTTGGTGTTGTGACACAAAATTATGACCAAAGCAAGTGTTTTAATTTTGCTTCTATTCCTATGAAAAAACACCTTGATCCATAGCAACTTGGGAAGGAAAGAATTTATTTGGCTTATCCATTTCAATCATCACCCATTACTGAAAGAATCCATTGCATAAATTCAAAGAAAGGGACTGGAGGCAGGTCCTGAAAGAGAAACCATAGAGAAATACAACCTAGCTTACTAGCTTGGTCTCCATGCCTTTCTTATCCTGCTTTCTTAAACCAGACAGGATCATGTGAACAGAATGGAACCTCTATTAGTGAGATAATCTGGTGGAAGTATTTTACCAATTGATATTCCTCTTCTCAGGTAGCCCTAACTTGTATCAACTTGAAAATCAAAAATAACAAATAGTATAGGAAGTTGTAGAATAAGAAATTTATTTGGATTTCTAGTTTCTGAAGTAGTTATCCATAATGCAGTGTGCCTTTTGAGGAAGTTAAGAGATTTTTCTATCTTCTACTTGAAATATGAAGCAGACAGTAAACTGAAAGTGTAGAAAGGATATAGAATCAGAGAAATGACTCCTATGGTTTACCTCCTCATGGTTCTATAACTTTCCCAAACAATCTGACCAATGGGGACCAAGTGGCCAAATACATGTCTGTGGGGGACATTTCTCATACATAACACCAATTATGTGCAATTGTACAAATCAAAGTAAACACTTTAGCTAGGCCATATATTTTCCAACTACATTTTTTACCAACAAAACAAATAATTAATTCTATATTATAAGAAAAGATGATTGGGTGGATGAAAAGAAGAAGAGAAATATCAAAGGAGTATAAGTACTTTGTGTAGGATGGACATATTATATTATGGACTTTGTGCCAGTTCATCACAGGTACACTACTTTGTATGCAAACATTATCTATGGGGCATGAATATACAACTAAGGAAATAGAATAATTGTCTCTTATTGTATAAACACAAAACTATCATAAAATTAGAAAACTATTAAAAATAGAGAGAAACATTACTCACTACCCAATCCTTTGACCAAACCAGACTTAACTTGTCATAATTTGCAAATTATATGTATTGAATGAACCAGACTCCATATGTTTCATTTATAATTTCAGCTGATTTATACTAAATGGTTAATGGGTATTCCCCATGATTGCTGGTGCTCCCCAGTTAAAATGAACCATAAAGGTACTAAATAAGTTATCCTAAGTTGTCAGTCACACTGCATGTCAATGTCACACAGTATTTTCCAGAATGGTACCTGCCTCAGGAGGCTAGAAAATAAATCGACGTAATCTAAAAATCTGTGGTAGGAGATAAATTCCAAGGGTCAAAGTGGAAGAAATGCTGAGTGATAGAGTAATTTCACATCCCAGCCACTCTTCTATCACTGATGGTCAGCTGGGCAACTGAAAATGCCCAGGGACTATTCTGTTATCTGCAATATAAGTGCTACTACCTATTTTCCTTGGTATGAATTTACACCAACAGTGCAAATGTACATTCACAGCGAGTAGTAGTTTCCACTCCCATTTTCCTTTTTGCCTCAGCCTCCTGCCTTCTCAACTGTAAAGGAAGGCTTTGGAATTTATAATTTGTGACAAAATTTACTCTAAAAATATAAACTTAAGTGTCAATAATAGTACAGTATATCCTTAATGCATGAGAGTTACCTGAGCATTCTCTCCTTGCACTTTTATCAAGTGTTTTTATTCTTTTTTTTTTATTTTCTAAGTTTTTTTATTCACATTCCAAATCATTTCCCCATAGTCAGGATACCTACTTAGTAGTCTTTGGGTCAGAATCTGGAGGATTCTAGTATGGTTTAATTCAATCCCCTGATGTAGATTTTACCTACAGTACTTCACAAACAACCAAGGTTAAAATGAAAGACAACACATTTGAGTTGTTTTCTGGATACATTTTTTTTAATTTTCTATATTTTTTATTTACATTCCCAATGATTTCCCCTTTCCCAGTTCCCCCCCTCCCCAAAAGTCCCATAAGCCTTCTTCCCTCCCCCTGCTCCCCAGTCAACCCATCCCACTTCTCTGTCCTGGTATTCCCCTACACTGCTATATCTAGTCTTTCCAGGACCAGGGGTCTCTCCTTCCTTCTTGGAAATCAATTGATATGTGAATTGTGTCTTGGGTATTCCGAGCTTCTGGGTTAATATCCACTTATCAGTGACTGCATACCATGTATGTTCTGTTGTGATTGGGCTACCTCAATAAGGATGATATTTTCATGAAATTCTTCTGGGTATATTTTAAAGTGAATTATAGAACTCTTAAATCTTTCTGTGTTTGTTTCTTTGTTTAGCAGTAATGTGGATAAAATTCCAGGCCTGGTTACACTGAACGCAATAACAATGTAAGAACAAATATTTAACTATTAAGCTATTTTATCAACCAAAATTTTAAAACTAAAAAGAAAAATATAGAGAAGAAGGTTACTGAATTTTGCAGTTTATGTTGACCACAGTTAGCCATATGTTAGTTAACCTTCACAGTTCTTATAAGAACCTCTTGCTGAGATGATATTACTTGGTTCTCCTTGGGAATGTCTATATGTGCACATAGGTGAAGGCATCATTCTTAAAACAGAAAGTGTTGCCTTACAGGAGATTATGCTGGGTTCTGTCCAGGGAAATAGCACCTGCTTACATCATCATCTGACATTATGACCAGCCACCTCCAGGTGGTGATGGGGGCTAAAAGAACTGCATGATACCATGTTCTCTTCCTCTCCCTCTTCCTCCACCTCTCTCTCTCTCTCTCTCTCTCTCTCTCTCTCTCTCTCTCTCTCTCTCTCTCTCTCTCTCTCTCTCTTTCTCTCTCTCTCTCTCCCTCTCTCTCTCTCTCTCTCTTTCTCTCTCTCTCTCTCCCTCTCTCTCTCTCCCTCTCTCTCCCTCTCTCTCTCTCTCTTCCCCTGTATTCCTGTTGGTTTTTCTCCCTCCCAATTTCTGTCCTTTCTGTTCTCTGTCCTCATGGCTCTGCTCCCATCTGTCTGCCAATACCCTACATCCAGGCTCTCATTCCCCTCCCTTCCCCCCAATAAACCTCCTTTATATCAGATTTGTTATGTGGCATGAATTCTCAGTGGACACCTTGGCATGAACCCACCAGGAAATTCCACTACACACACCTTATTAAATGTCATAAATGAAATTTCATCTTGAAATAATGACTTTACTTTTCAGTTTTCTCATCTGTGAAGTAGTGCTTTTTTCTCATGGTATTTCAGTTTCTTCTGTTGAACTTTTTTCTCTTTCTTTCTTTTATTTTATTTTATTGTTTTTTCAAATCATGGTTTTTCTGTGTAGCCCTGGCTGTCCTGGAACTTACTCTGTAGACCAGGCTGGCTTTGAACTCAGAAATCTGCCTGCTTCTGCCTCCCAAGTGCTGGAATTAAAGGCATGAGCCACCACTGCCCAGGTCTTTTTTTCTCATTCTTAAAAGCCATTCTTGTATAACACTTATTAGCTAACATTCAATAACATTTTTATAAAAAATAAATAAGACTAACTTAATTCAAACACATGTACGTTGACTTTTATGTCTGTAAAACTCTCACCTAAACCAAAAATTTCTGAAAGAGAAAGAGGATTTTCACTTTTGTTTCTATTTTCCAATCCCCACGTGTTGGAGAGTTTTCTATAGAAGTGATGTCTTGCTAATCAATACTCATTTTGCAGCATAGTGTAATATCCAACCACTATGGAATTACTAGGAAAACATACCATGTCTGAGGACTGATCAAGGATGAGAAACTCTTTAGCTGGGTATTCAGGCATAAGATGAAGAAGCTCTTTCACAGCATATTTGAAAGTATCTTTGTAGTTTGCATTTTTAATTTGTTAGGCATTGAAAATATTTTAAGGCAAAAGATAATATGACACAACACTATAGCAGAGCTTTGAGGTGAAAAATCTGGGTAACGACTTGGAAGAGTATATCTTCATGAAGCCAATTAGAAAATGATTGTTCAATTTCATGTGAGAACAGAGGCCACACAAGCATTGACTTAGGAAAAATAGCATGAATAAAATAGGTCAAACAATTTTTATTCTGTACAAGGGGGTTTTAAAACCAGGGCATTAATAGTAACCTAATTTTATATAATTATTTGAAGCAGAAATTACACTGAGTAGAGAGATTCACCTGATGGGTTATATAACCACAGTGAAAAACACTGCATCCCAGACAATTCTTTCCTACAGATTTTCTAAAAACAGTCAGAGAACACTGAAAAACAATTTAGAATCCAAGAAATGTGTAGAATCTATCATTAGAGTTCTATTCACCTTTGATTTTAATTTTTTACATTGTTTTATAATTGCTTTAGTTTCAACTACATTATAATAAAACAATAAAATAACAAAATAACAAACCTACTAATCTCTGGAATAAATGATTAGAAGGTGACCATGTATTGATTTTGAAATTAAACATCTTGTTTCACTAAATCTAATTTTAAGATCATATAGTCAGTAGTCTCCTTTCTCCCTGAAAACACAGAGAATATATGCACATGAGCTCTTTGGAATATTGAAGAGAGTAACGAATACTTCTCTCAGTCCTTTACTGAAAACAGATGAGGACTAGTAGTAGATAGAATTGGTTGGTCATTGCTTGTAGCAAGCATCCCAGTTTTCTAGCTTTGAAAAGCATTTGCCAATTATTGTCATGTATTCACAGTAGCATAATGAATCCTGGAAGTCAGACACCATAGATATATGAAGGAACATGGCTCAGAATACCTACTTTCATACTTTGGTCATATCTGTATGAGGCATCCCAGTGTATTTAAACTACAGATAGCTTCATGAAAAAAACCTAGTTCCTTTTCATCTATAGAAATATTGTGATAATTCTAACAACAAATGCGCTTTGGGTGTAGAATCCTTAGCTGCTATCTTGTCTAATACATATAATGATTTTTGATAGAAAACTTAATGTGAATTAAGGTCATGTTAGTATGTAATCGAAAGAGAGTTTTTTAGTTCATTATATTATTCTATATTATACTGTATGTATGTATAGTATATACATATATAATGCATATATATTATACATGTATTAGCACACAATTTTTCTTTAGTGTCTCTAGTATTTTCTTGCTTTAAACTCCATTTAAAGAGAGTTCTATCATATGTTCTCCTTAATATTCTAACTATGAAATTTAGCTTTTAACTGTAAAAGGAATGCTTCATATTGGTAAAGAACTAAAATTAAGTTAGTTAACGAAATAAATAAATAGGTCATACAGACAATTGCTTATTATAACATGTTATCAACACACAATTATAAAACAGGAAAAATAAAAATGTATATGAGACCATTATAACATACAATATACAATGCTTAAATAATTATATCATAAACTCCATTCAGCAATAAGATGTGTTATTGTAACAAATAAAAACTTATGTTACAAAGTTCCCCATTTGGAATTCTCTTCATTGCCTACTCTGAATGACAGAAGGGTCAATGCTGACATGCTCTCATGATGCAAATGTAGTTGTGAAAACTTATTCACTCATATTTTCAATAAAAGACTAAAACCATTGTACACATATCCACTATCTTCTCTTTCCAAACAAACAACAAGACAAAAGAAAGCAAAAAACCTTTAGTTTCTGACTCAGAAGCAACATGAGCTCTATATAATCATATAAAATTTGTCTCTATCATCACACATCTTATAGAATGGGAGTATGATTATTTTTGAGATTTTTAAATCTAACCCATTATGATTTCAAGCATAAAAATAAATTTGATCAAAAACTGCATTTGCTTTTAATCTCAGTGTCTACATCTGTCATTGAACCACCCTCTGAGCAGTCATCCTCTGAGCAGTCCTATCAGAGCAGTCCTCCCAGAGCAGTCTTACCAGAGCACTCACCCCAGAGCAGTCATCCCAGAGCAGTCCTCCCAGAGGAGTAATCCCCGTTTGAGTTTTCTTCTCCCTATTTTTAGGTCACTATTTCTTTCATTGTCCAAAACTCTCTTTTCCTTCCTTACCTCTTTCCTAGCTCCTCCCTGATGCCCCTTTCCTCCCTGCCTAACCAATTCCATGTTTTTCCCTCTGTCTTTAAAAATCAAAGGCAAGCAATCAAACAATAATAAACACATATATGCAATACCTGTCCAAAAGCCATAAAAACAAAAAGTGAAATTTACAAGCAAAAGATCAGTAAGATGGAAAAATAATCCAAATGCCTAAATAAAGCAAAATGATACAAAATATCTACAAATATTTTTTAAAGTTTTGAAAACTTGATTATACATGTTCATAACTTATTCTTTGTTAACTTCGTCTTAAACATTTAGAAACAATAGATTTCCTATTAAATGTCTATGTAGTGATGCTACTACTTCTTATTTGTTTTTTATACTAACATTAACAAAATAAATTCCAAAGATAAACCTGAGATATAATGTTGATACATATTTTGGGGCAAATCATTAAGACTCAAATCAATATGAAAATATATTAATTTCATACTAAATGAAGACTTTCCCATAACCCATTTTGCTTTCCTGACCTCCCTTTTAAATTATAAACATTTCTAGCTACTGTTGCCACATAAATATACCAGTTACACCATTATCTTTACTAATTTCCTCATTCTTTTTCCTTATTAACACAGTGCTATCACTGCATGATCAATAATTGTATCAAGCCCCTGAACTTCTATTTCCATGAGTCTCACCAGAACAAGTTGTTCAATTATGGATGATTCTGTTGAACTCTATCTGTTGTTCTTTCTGCACACCCCTCTTCCAGTCATTTATCAAATCTTGACCATTTTCTTTTGTGAAGTTTTAAATAAATGTCCTGTACTCCTTCCAGACTCACCCTCTTCTGCTTTAATCAAAGCCACCATTGGATCTTCCTAAGGCTATAGCAATTATCTGCTAATTGAACTCCTTCCCTTAAGACTATGGGTAATACAATACACTGCATAAAGAAGAGCCTAATTAATCTTCCTAAAAAGGCTTTTTTTATGTGCAATAATGTAGGAAGTATTCACTATAGTTCTACAAAATAAAATTCTGTCCACAGTGTGTAAGAATTTCCCAAGCTAGCCATTTCACTCTTTCTTTAAATATGTTTGTTGAGTGCTTAGGATGATCCAATTATAATTTTTATGAAATTCTTATAAAACAAACAATCCAATGGACCTATTCTTCTGGGCTGTCGTGTGATAATTTTAAAAAAATTTCTGGGATGGCTAAAGTTGGTTGATAATCTGACTTTCCTGAGAACAGAAAGATTCAATTGAGAAATTGTCTCCTTTGTATTGGCGGTTCATGCTTTTGATTGCTAATTGATGTAGGGCATTCAGTCTCTGCGAAGGTGAGCTTATTGTATGAGAAAGGTAGCTGAAATTGAACCTGGAAGCAAGCCAGTAAATAACATTACTCAAGGGCTTCTGCTACAAGTTCCTGTCTTGCCTTTCCTTGATGAAGAACTTATAACCTGTAAGTCCAATAAAACCTTTCATCTCCAAGTTCCTTTTTGGAAGTTTTATTTTATAAATTATATTTTATCAAAGAATCAGAAAAGCAACCTGGGGCACTTCACTGAATTCCAACTATTTCCTGTGTCTCTACCAATGATCAGGCAATTCACACCATCAGTTTTCCTTCAGTTATCAACAACAATGAAACCCTCCCATAATTATTTCTACTAGGAAATCAGTCTGATTCTCAAGCTTTTTTGTGAAGATAAGGGACATTGGCATTTACTAGAGTACGTGTTCTTGAGGCACACTGCAATTCTTTTTTAGCAACTTAAAAAATAACCTTTTATGACTCTCATTTTATTTTTAATACATTTTTAATTAAAATAGAATTATATTAGTTCATTCTATATCCTACCTCCAGTCCCTATTAAACATGAAAATTAAGAGAAGAAACACTCTGTCCACAATTATCCAATTAAAGCAAGACTTATTTACTCACCAGGATGATGGACACTGGTCAGTGCATACCTGACTCTGATTTTCCCAGAGAATATAGCTGAGTTTGGATAGGGAGGTGCTCATAAAGACAAAAGACACAAGGTTATGGTACTTCCCACCTTTGTCCAATTGGGCAAGTGTACATCCTGATGGACTTCCTGCCTATATATGATCAAGTGTAGCCTGTGGAGATAGGACAATCAACCTTGCTTATGAAGTAAAAATATGTGACTTGCTATTTTGCAGGAACAATAGCCATCAGCATTGCAGGAAGTTATCGGTCCTTGGGTAACTGGGGTATATAGGTTAACTTTAGTCCGTGTGTGTGTGTGTGTGTGTGTGTGTGTGTGTGTGTGTGTTGTATGTGTGTGTGTATACAGTAATGCAAGCATATAATCTGTTTAATCTTTTTTGCTTACTTGTGCATATTAGGTCTCAAACCATGGACAAATAGCTAACAGGGGTGCCCATTTAATATTAAAATAGATCTGGTCACCAGGTTTTTCTAACACCCTTCAGTCATTACCTGTTACAGGCAAAGGCTGCCATACTCTGCCCCTACTCTAAACATTTTCAGCCCAGGGGATGGGCTTTCATTCCTCCCTTCCCTATATATTCTAGCCGTTTTGGTTACCAAAGCTTTATCCCTCCTGGTTTCTTGGTCTTCTAGCTCTCACCTCTCCCTTCCCCTCTCTCTTCATTTGATCAAGCTCAGGGGCCAGGCTTATGTCTGACTCTCTGTCTCTGGCTTTGTACTTTGTTATATGTACAACAAACATTCTTTACCAACCATTTGAGGAACAGTCATGTCCTTCTTTTTCTATCTACATTTATTGTGTATATGGAAAACTGTAAGCAAATGGATGGAACTAGAAAATATTATATTTAATTAGGCAATCCATACAAAGAGAAAAAACATTACATGTACTCTACTCGCTTATCTTCAGTTCTTAGCTTCAAATCCTCACATGGTGTATTCAACATGAACTAAGCCAGGAAAGCATAGAGGGAAAATGGGGGTTTGAGAGAAAAATAGCAGGATATATATGATACAGAGTGGTAGACAGAACAGCAGGCAGGCAAATCCAGGTAAGAGAGGGATGGAGGTCAATATAGGAGAAGAAGGAAGGACAAGGACTAAGTAATAACAAGAATGTTTAATAACTGTTTAGAGAATCATGTTATTTTATATCTATTTAAAATCATACACAACATACATATGTATATAGACATATGTGTGTGAGTGTGTGACACATGTGTGTGTGTGTGTGTCCAGATCTTTAAAACGTTGAGCCACAAACTTAAGAGAGAACCATAGACTAACAAAACCTATATATGAGGCACAACAAGCTTTCTTTCAAAGGCGGTCTACATAGTCCATGTGAACCCAAACAATACATATTATAGATGTAACCTTGGTTGACTCTCATATGTTGGTGGTGGGCATATTTTTCAGAAGATGCTACACAATTATGACACAGGACTCAGATGAATCTACTACATTTGACATTAAAGCCTTTCCCTGTTATGTAGCTTCTATGGTTCCTAAATATACTATACAAGCTGCCAAAGAATGAACACAGTTGATTGGTCTTCATAGCAACAGAACATAGCAGCACCTATGAACCAGACAATTACTACCATGACAAGATATGCATAGAAGGAGAAAAAGAGGATCTCACATGTCAATGGCAACCAGACACCATATAAATGGGCTTAAAGCCTATTGAACAGAACGAAAATAATGTCTGCAACTGGAAAACTAGCCATGTAAAGTCATAAATATTAGAAAAGAATCTACTACTACCATTTTACTACACCAGCATAAGTCCTTACTATACTCTGGACCTTATCCTTATAAACATAGATATGTGTAGTTATCACCCCTCACCAACAAAGCATTTTTATAGCAAACAAGGACCATCATAGAAGACCACAAATGGACACAATAAAAATGGCTGAGTGGATAAGAGCACATCCAGGGGACCGGGTTCAAATCCCAGCACACACAATGCAGTTCACAACTACATGTAACTTCAAGATCTGACATTTGTATGCAGACATGATATAGGCAAAATGCCAATAAACGTCAAATAAAAATACACAAATTAGATTTAAAAAAGATTATAGGGAACTGTGCCCCTAAGGATATATCTACATTATTGCTCCTGCATTTGTGGATCAGAGAACATTACAGGTAAATGGACAAAGCTAGAAACAAAGAGCCTGAGTGAGGTAAACAAGGTGTGATATATTATCACATACTAGTTATGTAGTTACTTAGCTAATAAGGAACAATGAAAGAGAAGGGATGTAGTGAGTAATAATTAAGAAAGGGGAAATCATTTGAAATGTAAATAAAGAATATTTCTAATAAAAAAATAGAAAGAATGAAAAAAGAAAAGAAAGAGTACTGCCCTGCTAGACCTCTGCACCAAGTCCTGGCGGGTCTCGCTCAGGGCATCTCTTACTTTCACTACCGAACCAATCTTCCCCAGCTAGCTCTCACAGCATCCCAGCACTGTTTCCTCTCCACCACAGACTCTAAATAGGGCAGGACTCCTGTGATCCCACTCTGCTCTGCACTTAAATACCTGGTAAAGCATGACACTTAAACTTAAAAGTTGAATTTTTGAATTGCTCTTTCTAACTCTATGAAGAATTGAGTTGGGATTTTGATGGGGATTGCATTGAATCTGTGTATTACTTTTGGTAAGATGCTCATTTTGACTATATTAATCCTGCCAATCCATGAGCATGGCAGATTTTTCCATCTTCTGAGGTCTTCTTCAATTTCTTTCTTCAGAGACTTGAAGTTCTTGTCATACAGATCTTTCACTTGTTTGGTTAGAGTCACGCCAAGATACTTAATATGGTTTATGGCTATCGTGAAGGGTATTATTTCTCTTACTTCTTTCTCAGCCTGCTTATCCTTTGAGTATAGGAAGGCTTCTGACTTGCTTGAGTTGATTTTATATCCGGCCACTTTGCTGAAGTCGTTTATCAGCTGTAGGAGTTCTCTGGTGGAGTTCTTTGGGTCGCTTAAGTATACTATCATATCGTCTGCAAATAGTGATAGTTTGACTTCTTCCTTTCCAATTTGTATCCCTTTGACCTCTTTTTGTTGTCTAATTGCTCTAGCTAGAACTTCAAGTACTATATTGAAAAGATATGGAGAGAGAGGGCAGCCTTGTCTAGTCCCTGATTTTAGTGGGATTGCTTCAAGTTTCTCTCCATTTAGATTGATGCTGGCTACCGGTTTGCTGTAAATTGCTTTTACTATGTTTAGATATGGGCCTTGAATTCCTGATCTTTCCAAGACCTTTAGCATGAAAGGATGCTGAATCTTGTCAAATGCTTTCTCAGCATCTAATGAGATGACCATGTGGTTTTTTTCTTTGAGATTGTTTATGTAGTGGATTACATTGATGGATTTCCTTATATTGAACCATCCCTGCATCCCTGGGATGAAGCCTACTTGATCGTGGTGAATGATCGTTTTGATGTGTTCTTGGATTCGGTTGGCAAGAATTTTATTGAGTATTTTTGCATCGATATTCATAAGAGAGATTGGCCTGAGATTCTCTTTCTTTGTTGGATCTTTGTGTGCTTTTGGTATTAGTGTAATTGTGGCTTCATAGAACGAGTTGGGTAGTGTTCCTTCTGTTTCTATTTTGTGGAACAGTTTGAAGAGTATTGGTGTTAGGTCTTCTTTGAAGGTCTGATAGAATTCTGCACTAAAACCATCTGGACCTGTGCTTTTTTTGGTTGGAAGACTTCCAATGACAACTTCTATTTCTTCAGGGGTTATAGGATGGTATTCACGAAATTCCTAGGCAAATGGTCAGATCTTGAAAATATCATCCTTAGTGAGGTAACCCAATCACAAAAGAACACACATGGTATGCAGTCACTGATAAGGGGATATTGACCCAGAATCTCGGAATACCCTAGACACAATCCGCATATCAATAGATTTCTAAAAAGATGGAAGGAGAGACCCCTGGTCCTGGAAAGACTGGATGTAGGGGAACGCCAGGACAGAGTAATGAGAGGTGGTTGAATGGAGAAAAGAGGGAGGGAAGGGGGCTTATGGGACTTTCGGGGAGGGAGGAAACGGGAAAGGGGAAGTGATTTGGAATGTAAATTAAAAAAATAAAATAAAAAAAAAAAGAAAAAAAAACTTAAAAGTTAACCAAATATCTTTATGTGTATAAAACTTCCAATTATATAATGCTAATTTACAGTGATAAAGTCATATCCCAATATTTCTAACCTCTCCAAAGCACCAAAAATATATCTGAAGCCATCTGGATATCCTAGTCTCTTTCTCTGCTCTGCTAGTCTGGTCCTCTCTCCCTCCCTCTCCTTAGCCTTTCCTCTTCTCCCCTCCAATCACTGGCCTCTCACTGCCTCAATGTGAATGAATAGGAAATATCTTGCAACAGGGGAATCTTCAGATGACGATATAGAATATAATCTTATTTCAGGATAGAAAGGAAATCAGAGCAAAAGAATTACATGAGTAGGAATTGACAGGCAAGGTAGAGGAGGGAATGTGAAGAGAAGAGCAGCCTAAAAGCCTTTTAAATGGCATATGGAAATCTACTATTGTAGAAGCTTCCTAAATTCATACACAGATAAAAGAAATTAGATGAATTTACTACATGATGGGGTAGACAAACACCAAAGAGATGTGCTATACTTTGAAATAAAACCCACAGGGACAGGAATGAGTAGCAATTTCTTGAATCATTGGCCATAAAGAATCACAGCCCTCCCAAGCACTAGAGGCTATTGGCGATGCTATCAGCTATTCTTCACTACTTGAAGATGAGATCATATTGTGGAAGACACTGCATAGCAATGTCATAAAAGCGTGTACAATATATTCACTACTCAACTGGAATCTTCATTCCTGCTGTCTGGCATTCATAGTACTGAAAGGTGCTGTACGAGCAACTGGAGGAGAAAAGTATTCACCAGTCTCACCCTGCTGTGAATCTTGCTTACTATCTTAACAACTTGCCTGCAACTTATCCTCAGTGCATAATGTTAGGGGAGTGTTAGAAGAACAACATGTTCAAAATTGGACTAAATGTTCATCCCTTGAGATGGAGCTCAAACTGAATACTCTTAATGAGGCCAAAAATCATGAAACTAGGTAGGTTTTCCCAAGGGAAACTAATATTAGTTTGCTAAATGAATATAGCAGCATTTGACTTTCTGTGATATAGCGTTATAACCATAGATCAAAGAATTGCTCACCCCATCAGAGAAGCTTCTTCTTCATTAGTTGGTCATTAACACAGAGAACCAGAAAGAATAACATTTATACAGTGAGAGATTTTGATGTGCTCAGTTCTTAATCCAATGCCTTTATTAAGCCTGCTCCCTCTAGGCTCAGGAATCTATAAAGAGGAAGGAGAAGACATAGAAATAATATGAGAAACAGAGGTATTTAACAGTTTTAAGGAAATAAAATTTTCCTGACCTGAAATGAGAGATGCATATAGTAACTCACAGAGAATATAACAGCATGCATGAGATTGCCACAAGGTCAATACATTGACCATATTCCAGGGAAGGACTCATGCTCAGGAGTTTTGACAATTAAGCAACACAAATTTTATTAGAGAGAGAGAGAGAGAGAGAGAGAGAGAGAGAGAGAGAGAGAGAGAGAGAGAGAGAGAGAGAGAAAGGCAGAGAGAATGAGGTAGGTTATAGAAGTTAGAAGACAGGAAAAATGTTAATAATATAATATATGAGATTTTCAAAGAATAAAATTAATAAACAACTTTGTGAGGAAGCTATGGTAAGTTTCTAAGAGCAATAGACAAGTCTAAAACTGAGTAAGTCATTTTAAATAACTATACTTGAACAATCTGTCTGACATGTATGACTTTTACAGATGAATTGGGACTGCTTGCTTAACTTAGATTTAATTATTTTATTTGAAAAAAAATAAACATAGCAGCAGTATGTTAGTATAGTGTCCTCTAATTCCATTGTGACAAATCAGAAGAAATCAGTTAACTGTGATGTATATGGGTACTATCAAACACCAGATTAGACAATTTAAGTAGGCAATGAAAGGGATATTTTCTCAAACACGCTAATATGTGGCTGGTGAGATGTCATAGTGGGTATTTGCATTTGCTGAACAATATGAAGATTTGAGTTGAATCTTCGCCCATGAGAGGAAGAGATAACTGGCTCCTGCAAATTGTCATGTGACTGTACATTTTCACAATGACACATGCTAATGTCTTTCAAACCACATCAATAAATGATTAACACTAAAAGCTAATGTAAAATGGCAGTTTGATGTATGCCTGGTTTTATTTAAAAGTGACAAATGTTGAAGTTAAAAGTGAAGGGGACATTAAACAAAGTGTGGTTGGTCTAAAACAGCTTTGTAGTACAGTAGTTCTATATTTCTACACGTGTCCCAGTTTTCATGAAGTTGCAGTAGTGTGTGGTGAAAGCCACTTCCTTATTTATTCATAAGCACCTACAAAGCTCACCTTCAATAGACAAATTGCTCTTTAATGCAAAATGATCTCAGTATTCTCCAAGAGAACCCAGAGAATTGTAAGCTTTCTGTCATCATTCTATCTGTGCCTCCTGCCAATCAAAATCACCATCTTAGTCATGATAAGATAAAAGGAACAGCAGAAACCCCATTTACTGTTAGAGAAGTAGCTAGTAAAATTAATAGCACCCACAACATAAATGCTATGTGACCACTGTAATTCTAAAAGATGTAGCTATGGCCATTGATTTGGGGGAGCCAAGAATGAAAGAAACTGATCTTATAATTTAGACACTTTAAAACAGTAGTTCTCCAATAATTTGGAGCTTTGTAACAACTTCTGAGAAGTATAGAGGTGTTCATACTTAGTAGATGATTTAAAGATCTTTCACAATACAAATGAGGATGGACATATATTGTATTAATAGTAAAACATGACCAGCATTCTTATGTTTGAAGAGAAAATGAGGAATTATGTATATGAAGGCTTGAGTTCAGGCTCCCAAGTGATATATGTATTTTAAAATGAGCAAGCTAGCAGTAGGGTATTCTCACATACATAAGCTGGATAACTAAATGGAGCAAAATGCCTATAGGAACAGAAACCTAAATTTGTGAAGCTAGTGCATCTATTAAGTCCCATATTGGTCAGGTTGGCTTAATTGAAATGGTGGCTGTAAAGTGTTCTGTTTGTTTCGACTGGTTCCAAGTACTGAGAGAATGGAATTTGCTGAACATAATCTTGAAAACAAAGCTTGAATATTCATGCAAATACTAATTAAATACTCTTTCTCCTGTCCTGATTCATAGTATTCATACTGAAAAATTAATTTGGGGACAAGAAGGATAGGGGTAAAGTTGTGATTTTTCACCAAATTTTTTTAAAATAATGAATTAATTCAAATTTAAAATAATAGTGAATGCAAAATTCATATTTGAATAAATCAAACTAATTTTATATTCTGTAATCCTATTTTATATTCTGCAACCTTAAATCTAGAAGTAAAGTGTTTTTTGAGAAGATGCTTCTGCATACTGTCAGAAATTAACTCAGTTATCATCAAAAGCAATATTGTCTTTGGCAACCCTGATTTGAACATAGAATTTTTCAGTGATACCAGGAAGGTACACAGTCACCATTTCAAAGAGATGTATAGGAGGAATCATGTTCAAAAGCCGACTGTACTTCACACTCCAAGAACTGCATTTCAATATGTCTTGTCACCAATGTCTACTTCCCTTCTATCCTTAAAGAGAATTTCAACTCCATTCTCAAGGAAATCCATACCAGAACCTGTTTGCATCCCTGAGATTCTTCTAAAGATGTAGAGATGGGAAGACTATTCTGAATCATTTCCATTTTTCCCCAAATGACCCTGAAATCCTTAAAAGATGGTAACAGGATAAAACTTCATCAGAGTGATGGTTTAAAGACAGGAAAAGTAGTCCAGGACTGAGAAAATAAGCTGACTTATTCAAGCAGGAAAAGCCAAGAAAATGGAATCAGAAAAGAAAATACTTTTGGAAATATCTAGACTTGTCAGAAAACAAATTGGTTTTGTATTTATTCTTCCTAACTTTATATAGCAAAGGTCAATAGCTAGACTATAAAAAGAACAGCAGCAATAAATAATAAAACCTAAACATCAAGAAAATAAACAACAGAATACATAAAACACAAATGAAAACCGTCTCAATTTTTTTGTGGAGTATTTTTAATCTTTTTTTCCTCATCCTAATTTCTAAATTTAACAATATATTTTCTTTCTATAGGACCACACTCTTATGTCTTTATTTAGGCATTTTTGTATTCTGATATAAAAATATTTTGGATACTGCAAAAAAATTTGCATTAGGAATATATAGCTATTTTAGTCGTTAACCCAATAGATAATTACTAAAGTGAACATGAATATTGCCTTTTCCTTAGACTCTCTCTAAATAATGAACAGATAAGTAAAGAGTAGTTTCCCTTTTATCTCTTTATAATACTATTTACCTTTCTTGAATGATTCCAGTCCCCATGGGCCCTTACTAACTACCTAACCTCTGTCATTATTTGAATAAAACACACCACACATACCTAAAGGTCAAAATACACATACGTACATACATACATACATACATACATACATACATACATAAATATTAAAATCCTGCACGTAGGAGAAGACATGCAATATTTACATTTCTGAGTCTGGGTCACTTCAGGATATTTGTCTCTACCTCATCCATTTACCTGGAAATCTCACTATTTCATTTTTTTTCCTTAGCAGCTGAATAATACTCTTTTTTAAATATATCATATTTCATTAACCAATTATCAGTTGATAGATATTTATGATATTTCCAATTTCTGGTTATTAAGAATAGAGAAGCACTAAATGCAGTTGAGCATTTAGTGTCTCTCTATTCTATGATGAACAAAATAATTAAATTATTTATTTTTAACATTTTGGGGAACCTACCCACTAAATATCATAGAAGTTGCACCTGCTTGAACTTATCAGGAAATAGATAAGTGCTCCTCTTTTCCATATTTTTATTCATATACTGAAAGCTATTTTATTTATCTTGGTCATTGTGACTAGGGTAAGGTATAATCCAAAATTGATGTTAATTTTTCTGATGTATAAGGAAGTTTATCATTTTTAAGTGTTTCTCGGGTATTTGTCTTTTATCTTTGTAACTCTGATCAGCTATATACTATATTTTAAATGAATCATTTCCTTGAAATGTAGTAGTTAATGATTTATATATTCTTGATATTAATCCTCTGCCAAAAATAATTGGTAAATATATTTCCCATTTGTATATATGATGGTATTCATTGCTTTACAGAAGCTATTTAACCATAGATGTTATTTAATTTTCTTGAGTAAATGAATAAACACATTTACACAAATGTTTGAAATGATAAAATGGACATCTACCTTGATTTATAATTGTGGAAACTTTCACTATAATTATTCAAAGATTAAAAATATTTTCTCAAGTTAAAAGTTGAAAAAACTGTATTTTGTGAAAACTAAGTCTTACAGTTCTTAGAACTTTTATGTACCAATATTCATCTCTTAATATCTTATGTCATCTAGAGATTGCCTATAATACTTCATGCAAAATACATTTTCTATAAATACTTGTGATACCATGTTACAAAAATTCTGTAGATATTCCCTGTAAATGAATTTGTTGTCAATAATTATAGTTAATAGCTAGTTGAATAATTATGCATGGAATCCTTAGAGAAGAAAATTATAAAATCACTCTTTTCAAAACTGTTGTAATTTGATTAAAGTCCAAAAGTATATGACTTTGTTTATATTGTGCTAGATGGGATGAAAACAAAGATACTTATACAAAAGTCATCAACATATAATAAATGGTCATGGAGCTTAAAGAAATTACACCAGGAGGTACAGGTCTAGCTGAAGATATTAAGTTAATAATGAATTAACAAAGATTATTCATTAGAAAATTTTAATTACTTTCCTTTAGAACTAGAAATATGAGCCGGCTAAAGATATTGAAAAAGAAGCCACTAGCTGTGACATAAAAGAAACTGGGAAGTGGAAGAACAGTTATAGTTTTTGAAAAATGATCAGCTAAACCCATGCCACAGAATCACTAAAGAGAATAGCATTGCTAGGTTCATGAGGGAAGCAGGAGTTCTTGTCATTAAAGACATGCAGCTCAGACTCCATGGCTGCCTCCTCTGGCCTCAAAGGGAAAGAATGGTAATAAAAAGAAACACACTTCAATAATGAAATTGCAGAAGTAGCATTTTCTCGTGTTAATGAGTAAGTAGCCCATGAAGAAATAAACATAGGGTACCCTTTGATGATTCAGTTTTGAAAAAAGAAAGTGAATTAGAACCTTGAAGGAAAGTTCAAGTCCAACAGAAAGAGGAATCTGAGAATTTAGTTTATTTGTGAGTTTATAATTTTGATACAGAGAGGCAAGTTATGAAAACGTTCATTAATACTTATCAAAAGTTGCATCAATGGAATATCAGAATTTGTAATTGTTCTCTGAGGCCCAACTCTCAGAGAGCAAGGTGAAGACATCCAGGTAAGATGTGTCACATGCGGTATATTGAATTACAGAATAAGAATAAAGTGCTTAGGGAATCTGTTTAGAATGGTCTCTCAGCTTGTCTGACCTTTGTCATGAAAGAATGCAATACAATTATTATGCTACAAAGAAATATGCTCTTTTTTTCAGAGGGAGATGCTATCTCTCTTCTGAAGCTATTTGTAAAACAAACATCCCAGAAAACATAGTCAAGAAAGAAGTTAATCAATGCCTCAGCTTGCATGATATGTGAAGATGTGCACAATCCATGGAGACTATTCTGTCAATAATTAATTTGAAAAAAAAGTAATATGTGAAAACTTTAGAATGTAGCAGAGAGACAAAAATCTCTTGTGAATACATTCTCTGGTGGCAAAGGAGAACACAAAACAAAGTCCTGTGTGTAATGATTTGGGCTGTTACTCAGCACAGACAGGAAAGCAGTGTTGCAACAAATGAAGATAATTAAAACCATTTTACTTTGAAAAGTAAACATGTGCCAATATTTTCCATTAAAGTAGAAATAGAAATAATTTTCTGAGAATTGAAGAGATTTCACTAACATGTATTATGGCCTAAATTATTGCAAAGGCCATGAAAAGAATAGAATTTAGATTTATATATATTATGTAAACTCAGAAGCAAGAAGCTATGTTGTTGGGTTTAAACAGGATTCCTGTCACTTTCTGTTTTCTTATACATGGACTTGAGCAGTAATTTTCTACTTGGGAGTGAGATTTATAATAACAAATACATTTAGCTATTGATTAAAAAAGGGGTAGAAAAAGATATTTAAATGTGGAATTTTTGTTCCTTATATTGACAATAATCTATCTTTATGTTTGTGTAAAGGAGAGAAAATAAGACTGATTAAAGATAATTTGCTCTGTTCTGAACCTTGGCCCAGTGCAAAGTTGATTTTCTTTAATTTCAAATTTTATCAGAAAGGAAATCTTAACTGATTTCAATTTTGAGTCTAGGTTTGACAATGACACTCTGCCCACCAGAATTTTACAGGTCTGCATATTTGGTTTCTCCCTCTCTGTTTCCTTCCAAATGATCTACAGTTGTGCTCTCATGTCTGTGTCCTTTGTAGTGAAGTTTCCATTATCTCATAAATGGTGTTCTTCAACACATATCCTTGACTCTTTGATTGAATTTAGCACTTTGAAAATAATTACCCATTTTACATTTGATATATGCTCAAACTGGAGGAATAAACCTCATGCACAGAGGCATAAAACCCCAGAAGTCTGTAACCACTGTCAGTGTTGTACTTATTTCTTTCATAGATTTATACACAGCAAGTGAACTCAGTTTTATTTCCAAGATTTTGGGCAACGTCTCCATGAATTTACTGAACATATGCTTGACCCAAGCATTGTGTTGTATATACTTGATGCCAGCAAGGCATGGTCACTAACCACTATAGACAAATTGCAGCTGAAGCAGAGAACAAAGTCTTACAAGCTACTTTAGTGATACTGCATCACACCCACTAAAGTTTTTATGGAAGTGATGGAAGCTGGGAGCTGAACACAGTGAGAACAGAGCACAGCTGGCAGGGGAGACTATCAGAAGTCTGTTTAAATGCTTTTTAATATATTAGCCACTAATACTATATCAATATGTTTAAGCTAATTCCTGTACCTACTTTAACACCTACTTACCCCTACTAACAAGAAATTCTTTTTTTTTTATTTTCTAAGTTTTTTTATTTACATTCCAAATGATTTCCCCTTTCTCGTTTCCTCCCTCCCCGAAAGTCCCATAAGCCCCCTTCCCTCCCTCTTTTCTCCATTCAACCCCCTCTCCTTACTCTGTCTTGGCGTTCCCCTACATCCAGTCTTTCCAGGACCAGGGGTCTCTCCTTCCATCTTCTTGGAAATCTATAGATACGCGAATTGTGTCTAGGGTATTCCGAGATTCTGGGTTAATATCCCCTTATCAGTGACTGCATACCATGTGTGTTCTTTTTTTTCTTTTTATTTTATTTTTTTTTTAATTTACATTCCAAATCATTTCCCCTTTCCCGTTTCCTCCCTCCCCGAAAGTCCCATAAGCCCCCTTCCCTCCCTCTTTTCTCCATTCAACCCCCTCTTGTTACTCTGTCCTGGCGTTCCCCTACATCCAGTCTTTCCAGGACCAGGGGTCTCTCCTTCCATCTTCTTAGAAATCTATTGATATGCGGATTGTGTCTAGGGTATTCCGAGATTCTGGGTCAATATCCCTTTATAAGTGACTGCATACCATGTGGGTTCTTTTGTGATTGGGTTACCTCACTAAGGATGATATTTTCAAGATCTGACCATTTGCCTAGGAATTTCGTGAATTCATTGTTTTAAATTGCAGAGTAGTATTCCATTGTGTAGATATACCACATCTTCTGAATCCATTCCTCAGTTGAGGGACATCTGGGTTCTTTCCAGCTTCTGGCTATTATAAATAAGGCTGCTATGAACATAGTGGATCATGTGTCCTTATTGCATGCAGGTGTGTTCTTTTGTGATTGGGTTACCTCACTAAGGATGATATTTTCAAGTTCTGACCATTTGCCTAGAAATTTCATGAATTCATTGTTTTTAATTGCAGAGTAGTATTCCATTGTGTAAATATACCACATCTTCTGAATCCATTCCTCCGTTGAGGGACATCTGGGTTCTTTCCGGCTTCTGGCTATTATAAATAAAACTGTTATGAACATAGTGGAGCATGTGTCCTTATTGCATGCAGGGGAAGCCTCTGGGTATATGCGCAGGAGTGATACAGCAGGATCCTCCGGGAGTGTCATGCCCAGTTTTCTGTGGAACCGCCAGACTGCTTTCCTTTTAGTGCTGCTGTAAATATTCTTACATAAAAAAATCCCCTTGCTTCTATGTTATTATTTTATATGAAATAAAAATGTCTGACCCTCTAATTCAGAGTGGTTAGCGAGGAGTCTTGTTATAGAAGTGATTTTTCACATTGTGAAACACAGGAAATGTTTGTGTGTTGTATGTGATCCTTCTCCTTAACTTCACGATTGAGATTTGTATGTATTTCAGTATTGATTTTTTTTTGCATTATTCTTAGGTTATGATACTTAAATTTTTATTTTATTTATTATAATTTTTTGTGTGTGCTGTATGTGTTGGTGGGGGGAGAGAGAGAGAGAGAGAGAGAGAGAGAGAGAGAGAGAGAGAGAGAGAGAGAGAGAGAGAGAGAGGATGATGACTGGGCACATGTGTACTAGGGAACACATGCAAGACTCAAAGAACAATTTCTGAGACCCAGTTATTCTTTTCCACTGTGGTTTCTAATGATAAAACTCAGGTCACTTCAAGTACCCACAAATCTTTCTTGCTGCCCTAAGCTTTTTAAAATTGTAGCATTCCCTTAGGTTTTCACTTTGAGGACTTAATTTCCCTGTGTGTATCCAACCTGTCTTTCTTTTAGAAGATCATTTATTCAGCAACTATTTATAATTCTTGTCTACTTAAAAATAAATATAACATTAACCTCATTAGCCAAACATCAGGTGTACATTGTTCTCATCTAACTTTCTTTAGTAAATTTTTATAAACAAGGGTATAATTTCCTGAAATGTACAAAAATTTAAAATTAAAATGGAAATAGCATTGGATGAAATGTCTACTCATCATTTAGCTCTGCCTCACCTCTTTCAGTTCTGAAAATACTTTGGACTGGTTTTGAGAGGTAATTTTGTGGGCTTTTTTCAGCCAGTGTATAAATGAGTTTTGATTTTTTTTCTTACTTAAGGTTAAAATATATCATTGTCCATCAGTAAATGCCTATTATGAATTAAATATATACAAAGACAATAAAATTACTTAAGAATGAATGACTGAAACACATGAACTTAATACATGATCTGAAGGCTGTAGCATGTCATTTACTGCAAAGTCAGAAGGTGGTTATATGTGACTCAGTTGTAATAGAGCTTCTGGGGAATTTGTTCTGAGAGGCTTTAACGGTAAAGCAAATGATTGTCAGGCACGTCAATGATCATGTGGGCTGCATTGACTGCTGTGAGCTTTAGATGGAATTGACATTGTTCTTTCACTGAACATCTATGCAAAATTGTACAGAACTATATGCTGGTCACATTCAGCTTTTGGAAATTAGGAATCTACCATTAAATGAAATGTTTGTTTCATGGAAAGATTCAGAACTGGATTAAAAATTGTGAGTCTTTTCCCAAGAATCTTATCTACAAGTTGGAGAAAAATAATCAATCAACAAATAAAAGGGTATCTTAGTAGCTGATCATATTGGGAAAATTTTTGAGTGTGTAAGAGTTTACTGGGTTATACACACACACACACACACACCCCAAACACAATATTGGTACTATTTTAAATGTTAGTGCTATAAGAACTCTACATTGTCAAAAGATAAAATCATATTCCTTCACTTGGTGTGTAGAGCAGATTTCAGAACAGGTCTCATATACAGGAGCAGTTGGCCAGCAGTAAACGTACTCTGTTTATTTCCCACTATTTATGGACTTGTTTTATTTTTTTTAACTTGCATTGTTATATTGTGTTGTTTTGTTTGTTTTCATTTTCCTTATTTCCCAAGTGACAGAGAATAAGAAGTGAATAGGGCGATGGAATGGGATGGAAACCCATGATAGAAATATATGGGATGAAAAATATTTTAAATAAAATGTTCTTGTTTCCCTGTGTCAAATATTCTTTCCCATAACATATCATTTATAATAAAAAGAATATAAACACATTATTTTATTTAATTATTCAATATAGTTTAATCTTTATCGACATAAAAACTCATTTCTGACATCTGTAAAATGTTTTCCACTCAGTATTGTTTCTGTTTTTCTTGAGTACATAATGTGCTTCCTCTAGAGTAAGGCTTTAGGACTGCTGATCTAAGTGTACTGACTTGACTGTTATTGAAGAGAACCTTCTACTAACAGTTAACCAAAACAACTCATACATCTACAAATACACGTCTTTACTATGAGTTGAGAAAAGAGCTGGAACACCTCTCAAACATCAGAGTAGTTATCCGTTTATCACAGAATCAGGATGTTATCTTGTAATGGTTTATTTTTCTGAGGAATCAAACTAAGCCATATTCATAAAATGTTTTTATTAAACTTTTTCTTGACAAGTTAATATCAACAATATGTATAATACAACTCTAACACATTTAAGTAATATATTAAAATCACCTTCCAGAGGTACTAGGTGAAAAACGTAAATATAGCAAGCATTATAATATTAAGAAGAAACTCATTATAATTTCTACTCAAACTCTGCACATGTTGTGCTTTTTTTGGAAATTATCTATGTCCAATTTCAGCTAATTATACAGTAACTAGGCTTGCCTTTATATACAAGAGTGTGTAGTTATTTACTAGAGCATAGACAACATAACAGTGCTTGTGTTCCCCCAGAGAAAAATGACATTTTCTTTCCCAAAACCACGAAATTTGAGAAATCTCTAATTCCTCCTAACTATGCCTGAAATTTTACTATCTTGATCTTCTTCAGTATGTCTTGTGAATGTAACTGCAACTACTATGATTGCAAGGGTGTAGTTGCCATGTCATAGGCAGAAGACAGCATTTCATAACAGTCTTCTTTCCCTGGTAGATCTTTCCAGACTTCCTCAATGTTCCCTGAGACTATGTTGGGAAGGAGGCAGAATGTTATAGACATTTATATTACAAATCAAAATTACTGGTTTCTCTTAACTAAAATTAACTTATGAATAATATGAACAGAGCCATATTTAAAGCTACAAACTTGAGTCTCAAAATAATCTACTTTAGATTCTTTTAATAGCAGCATATCCTGTCTGTTTTTTTCTTGATGTATTAAAATCACCAAAATATGTTACTCACTAATTATCAGTGAAATAGAATCAAATTTACTTCTCAAAGATATTTCAGTATTTCTGTCTTGATTCCTAGAAATGGTGAAAGCATTATCTGGAAAGGTAAAAGTTCTGCAGATATAATTTTACTTAACATTTTAGCACTAAAAATGCTGTGTAAAAGGAGTTGGGATGAGAGAAGAAAATGGAAAGGAAGGATTCAGTTTTTGCACTGCAAGAAGCAAGTTAGGAAAATCTAGCATTCTCCAGATGCAGAGGAAAAAGTAATCATGTAGACCTTTCAGAAGGATCCAGCCTGGGCCATGCAGGCATTTTACAGCTAATGTTATTCTGAATGATAAAATGATATTATGAGCAACAGAACAAATGAAGACTTATGTTTAAAGCTATAAATCCATGGCAATTCATTACAATGATTCAAAATCTAATAGAATATTAAATAGTACAATAAGCACAATTTCCATGAACCACAAAACTACATGAAGCAAACTTGTTTTAAGTATACACTATCAATCCAAGATATTTGCATCTAAAGCCCATTTCTATCATTTACTGTGTTACTGTGTAAAATCCCTTGTGTTTCCGTTTGCTAGAAATAGCATGCATGATTAATTAGCATTGAGTTTAAATGAATTAAAAAAAAACTTAGTTTTATGAATATTGTGTGAGACAAATGTAAACTTAATTAAACTCCAAATCTACAATTAATCATCACAATATTGTTATTGCTACAGTTTTGTTATTGTTACAGTTTTTATTATAATTTGTTTATTTAAGCTAAAGTTATTTCATCTGTATTACTCTATAGTGACATTTCCATTTTCTATGGAGAAGGCATCAAAATGTGGAATAACCAAGTCTCTGTCTTCATTCAGGTCACTTGTATGAGGCAGATGAAGAAAATGTACTCAAATGATTGCAGAAAAGAATAGAAAAATCGAGGGGAAGGAATGAGTGTACTTTCTTAAAACCCCTCCTTGTGAATTTTGCAGACCTAATACATGACATTACACATCAACAGTGGACTATGGAAGTATACGGAGGTATCATTTTACACCTATTATATGGCGCAATTTACTTTGAATTTGAAACATTAATATTTCAGGAAGTAGTATGACTCTCCTGCCAGATTGCTGTCCAATATTCTTGCCACCAGATGTCATTATATCCAATTATCATGTACTTCTTCCACTATCACCCAAATTGTTTGATAGGAGTCATTTCACTTTACCTGATTAATGACCCTAAAATCGAAACAACCAGTAGCAACAACAATAAAACTATGCTTTGTAGCCAGTGGTAAGCACCTCTTCTATTAAGAGCACTATCTTCCTTTTAGAATGATAAAATGACAGCTCAGACGTGAAACAAGAAAATAATAACAATTTCTGAGCCCATGTAGCAATTTTCTTCTAAAATTAACTTACACAATCCTATGATGGTTTGAACAGGTACCATTTTCAAATGTCATCTCTAAGAAGAAGAACACTCAGTGTCTATGACCCATGAACAAAGGAACAAAACAGTAAGCATCGTAACTCTCTCACAAACTAAACTTATTTAGCCCTAAGGTTACCTTAAACTTATTTTGCACTCACTATATACATCAGGTTTCAAATTATAATCTGTTTACATATACTGGATTGAACAGACATTACAAGTATGTTTACCTTAATAAGATACAGCAGCACAAGTGATTCAGCCATTTTTATGCTACCCTCCACTAGGCACTCTGCTACAGGAAAGACAGGTGACACATGAGCTAGGAAGCAGTGTCACATGAATTATCATAGTGTTCACATTTGCCCCTTGGGATAATGCCTGAAAGATTCTTATTTAAATTCTCAATTTTGTTAGAAGTTAATAGCAGAGCAAAAATTCCCAATGGAGGAGTTAGAGAAAGGACTGAAGGAGCTGAAGGGGTTTGGAACTCCATGGGAAGAAGAATATTAACCAACCTGACACCCCCCCCCCCCACCCAGAGCTCCCAGGGACTAAACCACGAACCAAAGAATACACATGGAGGAAATCATGGCTCCTGCCACATTATGTAGCAGAGGATGGCCTTGTTGGGCATCAATGGGAGGGAGAAGCCCTTGGCCCTGGGAAGGTTTGATGCCCCAGTGTAGGGGAATGCCAGAGAGGGGAGGCGGGAGTGGGTGGGTGGGTGGTGAAGCACCGTCAAAGAAGGAGGACGAGGTAGAGGAGATAGGAAGTTTACAGGGGGGAAATCAAAAAAGTAGATAACACTTGAAATGTAAATAAATAAAATATTCAATAAAACAAACAAACAAAAAAGAAGAATCAGAATAATAAAATAAGTAAAAATGTTCAATTAAAGACACAGAAAGTAAAATACTCAAGGTAATTTATACTTGTGTCATTATCCATGAGAATGTCAAAACTGTGTCTATTTTAAATACTTTTTTTTCTAGAAATACTTAATTTGTTAATGAAAATAAATTCTTGCATGTAATTGAAAGGTGAAGCAATATAACTATATGCATTAATGTGTATATTTGACTTTATACTTCAGCTTATGTAAAAAAATTCAGATAATACAATATTGAACAATATTTAATCAAATCTCTATTAGAAGTTAAAAGGCAAAATTCATACATAAACCTGGTTTATGTTCAGTTTACTGTAATCAAAGGATTGATTGCTTTCTAAATATCATTGAATTCCTTGACTTCAATATACTGTGTGACTCTATGTTAAGCTAATACATAACATATATATTCTGCTTTGCAAACTTCAGGATGACCCAGCAGGTAAAGATACTTGCCGCTGATAAGATCCACTTGGTGGAAGGGAGAACACGCTCCTTTAACTTGTCCTCTGACCTCTACACATAAGCATAAAGAAAGATAATGAAATAAAGCATATCTCTATCTCTATCCATATCTACATATATATCTATATCTGTGCTTTAGTTTTTATTCAGATAAATGTAAAAGCATGAAAAATGTAACTGAAGAATGAAGTATATTTTTAAAGGAATTTTGTGACTCAGAGATACATACCATTTCTTGATTGACAGTGATGGGTTTACCCATGTTTAGCTATGTTAATACATATTTTAGGAACTCAGTCTGGCAATCACTTTTAAGTTAGAGAATCCATGGAGAACAATTAACCTCTGAATACTGCCTTCAAGAAAAAGCCAAACAGACTTAGTTTAGACTCTTCCAATGCACATGTCTTTAGAAGTAAACTACAAAAACGGGGTATAGTATATATACAAAAGCCAAAATAACTCTGTAGACAGGAATTCAGAAACAAGTAAATCTGATGTTAAGATGGTAACCCTAGGTGAATTACAATTTCTACATGGTAGAAGCATTTGGTTTTAATGCAGAAATGATTGCAGTCTCAGACTCTTTGGTAGAGCAAAACATTTTTTTGTGTGTGTATTTATGTATTTGGGGCATCTTCATATTTTTGGCACTAATTACACTTATGTGAAGGAGTTTATACTTTGCCACAAACTGAATAATGTTTATTGCTAAATGATGCCCTCACTACCTTGCAAGAGATGCATGCTGGAAACATGTCATACTCTGCTGGGATAGATACACAGACTAAGTAGGTTAATTCATATCAAACATGAATTAGTACAAATGTTAGAAGATAAAACGGAGTGGACTGGTGGAATGGCTCAATTGGTAAACAGCTTGCAGCACAAGCATTAAGACTTGGTTTACCTCCAGCAATCATTTAAAATGATTATGGCACATACCTGTAACCCTGGTGTTAAGGAGGCAGAGTTTGGAAGAACAAGAGTTTGTGGCTTCTTGTTCAGCCAGTTTAGCTAACTTTGTAAGTCCTAGGTTAGTGGGAAAAAATATTTCAAACATAAGGTGGAGAACAACTTACAAAGATAGCCAGTATTGACCTATGGGTTCCATGGGCGTATATGTACTTATGTAACCATACAGAAACATACATGCACAAATTATTTTAAAATTAACTTTAATAATACATCATATCAACAAATAAATGTGAATCTTCTGAATTTATAAATTCTGCCCACAAAACATTACTAAATTTGTTACTCCTACTCATCAACAATTTTATAAGCATTAAAATCTTTCTTCGTGGAGCAAAATTATGTTAAACTTTCCATATGCTCATAAGCTAAAACTTTTTATTTTCATCTTCACTAAATGGCATCTGCTCCATCTCCAAGTTAATTTTTCAAAATAAGGTTACTTAAAATTGATTTCTCTTCTTGTGAAGTACGTTTGCCAAAACATTAAAAATGCATCCCAGGAGACTGGCAATTACAGGAATGTAACCACTTTAAACATGGCGTTTATGCACTTACCAGTTTGTATTAAGATATTTTATACATTTACCTGTAACTCTCTGTTTTTTTCACTCAGCCAAATATAGGAAATGTTTAAACAATAAATGCCATACCCTTTAGAAAGCAGACTAATGAATATATTAGAGCTGATACTAATTTTAATAAAGTTTTCATAACACTCTCAGTCTTTCTGTTTGATTACCTGTATGCGGTCTACTGGATTTTTTTTTCTTTTGATATAGGAAGAGTATCTTAATTACAGATAATGACGCCGCTGACATCCTCTTATTTTTCTTCTTCTCATATTATTGTGTCTTTTACTCAGCAAGCATCATATATACATATATGTACTCATGTACATATATATATAGACGTAGAACACAAATATGTCACTGCATATATGTATGTCTATCTACATGTGCATAGTTTGTGTACATACACACATATACACACAACACACACACACACACACACACACATATATATATATATGCACATACATCGATGTGTGCATGGCATATTCTAAATATGAGGTTTCATAATTTATGCTCTGATTCAGAATATCCCAATTTTAAATCCTTTCCTACCATAACTTGTTTGTAACATCAGTGCGTCAAATCTTCACATTGTGTCCTTATTTTGAAAAATTAATATAGGTATGTTACATCTGCCAAGTAAGAATGTTCATGGTGTAGTTACAGCTTTTTTAAACCTAGGTTTATAGTTTAGTCCATTTTGGCAAAAACAGTACTTTTAATATTAGTAAATATTTTCACTTTGTTATATATATTTGAAAAGTTCATTTTCTACTATAATCACAAAAATTCTTTGTTGGAAAACTATTGTGCTAGCAATAGTCATACAGTAAATTATGATTATAAACTCAAGTATATTATAATTCTGACAAATCACAAGAAATTCCTGTCATTAAAGATTCAGATCTCATCAACACAATTTTAATAATTGTTCAATTGTCTAGTTACTATATAAACCCAGGTATGGAAATAAACTCAACAGTACTGACTAAAGAGACATTTTTTTAAGACTATGCAAGAGACACAACAGTTTAACATGCATTTTGTTATCTTATTACTAATTATATTATTTTGTTTATTGTATAACATTATAATTGATCTAAATTAAAATCTAAATTGTATTAATATTTTGGTGATGAAAATCCCAGGAAGATGTAGTGTTATGTCAGTTATATAATTTTAGATCTGTGGTTTACTACTAACTTTCACTGGTGTCCTAAATACCTTTGTTTCCATCCCAAGAACTAGAATCTAAATAACAAATATTAGTTTCCTTCACAACCCATTATGAAGCATATAATCTGCAAAAGATGAACTTTTTTAACTAACTCTCTATGTGAAGAGTAGAACACTTATGTAGCAAATTCAAAGACCTGGGTTCAATTTTCTCAATACTAGAACAAACAGCAAGTCACAACCTGTCAAGTCCTATCTGAATAAAAGACATCAATATCTTTATCTCTTATTTGCTCTTACTCATTTTGGTTATGCTTCAGGCTACGGTATACAAAATTTAGAAATCTTTTCTTCTTTTTAAAAGTATAAATAAAATGGAGCTTGAATATTTTAAGGGAACCTATATTTAGCAAAGAATGCATGATTAAAAGCAGAAATACCTATATACCTTGGTGACCTTTAAAAGAATAAACCAAGTTCTTTTCTGTTTCAAATTATTTATTTTTGTACAACTTGAAGCTGATTAAATACTATTATTTTTCAAAATCCCTTTTTAAAAAAAAATCTTCTTAAACAATTTGCAAGCAACATTCCCATGGTAATGTTCCTTAGATCTTTTGGACAAATTAAATTTCATGTCACCCTTTTATATCATATATATTCATTCAGATAAAGTATTCACCCCACATTACACACATACACACAAACACACAAACACTCACACACATACACGTTTATTAGCCAAGTGAGGAAACCCAGCACTAATATACAAATTAAATGAAAAGCTTATTTAAAGGATTTACCAGCATAAGATTCATTCTTTATATAATATTTCTCATAAAAAATACATGCACTAGTGATAAAATTACTGATCTGCCTTTTATTCAGTGATTTAATCTTATTTTCTTCTTCAGTAAAAAGAAACGAAGAGAAAGATGTTACCTACCACTCGGAGAATGGAAGGTTCAGCAAATTTTTAAGTAAAAGCCCCCTTCTCATTTGGGTCACAGGTCTTTGTAAATGCACATCCAGTTTATTATTGATTTTTGCATTACTTATCTTCAAAGAATAGCACAAAACATGTTCACTTTTAGCTTATGTGGGAACATCAAACAAAATAAAATTAAAATCCATATCCTATCAAACTAGCAAATTTTTGACTTGACTTGACAGTGAAAGTTAGTAATTTTATCACTAGTGCATGTATTTTTTATGAGAAATATTATATAAAGAATGAATCTTATGCTGGTAAATCCTTTAAATATGCTTTTCATTTAATTTGTCATTTAATTTTTGACCTAATAGGACCTTTTGACTGAATTTATAGCTCTGAAACTTAAAACTTGCACTAGATGAACACCAGTTGAGTATCATGGTGTCCAGAGCAACTGTGGAGGAAAATTACAACTACAAGCTCTTATTATAATTTATCAAGCAACTTTATTTGAACTCTAAGTAATGTGCAACTCCATTCACAAGCAAGTGCTGTGGGAGTAGAGTTAACATAAAAAGAGATCAATTCTAAGTCACCATCAAACTAAACATAGAGTCATGGTGGTCTAACCTATCTTAGTTCTTAAACTATAAGGAGTCCAGCCCAAGGTTGTTTTAATAAGGGAAATAGCATGATATTGAATCTAGAACTTTGCCCTGACAACATGTTTCTTTATTAAGGAGGTGGGTGAATTTGCTCTTTTATCTGCCTTATATTCTTCAAGATAAGCATGGAGAGTTGTATAAGGTGGCCATTGCCATATTGCCCCTTTCTTATAAAATGATTTGAAACAAGAATATTACCTCTGATTCATTTTGGCACATTAAAATATGAAAGTTGACCAAGAATTAGTGTAAGTAAATGGTCACTATAATGATTTCAGCCTTTATAGACAGAATAGTTAGCTGAATAAAAACAGAACTCTAACCTAGTATTTTTGAAGTATATTCTGGTAATCTTCTAGCAGAAAGGTATTGAAAACTGTGCCAGATTTTATGTATCCCTCCTGAAAGCCATAGCTGAAAGAATAGCTATTCTTGGCAGTTGGAAAGCTAGATGACAGAAAATGCCAACTCCAAAACTGAAATGCTGAGAGCAGAGTTGTTGTAGAGCCTATGCTTTTGTAATTATCTAGTAGGCTTTAGTATGCTACTTTAACTCAGCCTTATAATAACTTTCAGTAGAAGCTACTAAAAAGATTCTCATTTCCACAAAAGGAAGATAAAAGATGTTAAATTTTCTTTGAGATACTCAACTAACAAATAGCAGAAGGTGTGTTCAAGACCATGTGTCATGACTCTAGCTTCTCCCACTTAAAGTACTCGGCTAGTTTGGTACTCAGAAGTAACAGAAAGTATAGATTAAACAGAGATGATTATGGGACATATTAGCCAACGTACATTAAAATAAAAAAAACACAATGCAATATCAATAACAATGTCATTAATGACAATTTTATTTATTTAGAGAAAACACCATTGTTATAATTCATATCCTTCAAGTTATGCTGATGAAGATTTAAGAGACAGGAATTTTAACTTTGCTATAAAGTGCTAGAAGCTAAACCTTAATGAAATAAATTCAAACAGCAATCTACCCATGAGTATCAAAATCCTTTCCAGATATAGTTAGCAATCAAGTAGCAGAGAAATAAACCACCTAGCTTTAGAGTTCAGACTACAAATACCCATTTCAGTAAAGTACATAAATAAATCAAATAAACGCTTAAACTTAAATCTAAATTTATTTTGTATTTCCTCCTTAGTAATGTCTCTGTGAGTTCACTTTTCACATACAATAATAGTAAGGCACTGTGCATATTTATGTCATATATTAGAAAAATGAAGAGATCAGAATAATTAAAGGGCTCTTTAAATAGTAAAATATGAGACATCTTAGAAGTGTGTAATTTGACATGTTCTACATGTTCCCTGTGTAGAAATAGAATAATTTCCATTAATAGAGTAATTGAACAAGAGTAAAAGATATAATCTTTACATTTCATAACGGAAACCTATCAAAAACAGAACAAAGTAAAACAATTTACTTATCTATGTTGGTCTTTGTCATGTTAATCCTTTCAGATGCAACTCCCAAGGTTTGACTAGTACTGCTGGTTAATGGTGACTAAAGTACAAAACAAATGAGCATGAGCATGTTCTTTCTTCTTATGCCTATTAAATACTACAGATATGTACAGTGTTCAATGATTGCAAATTAAAAATATAAAATTAAATCAAGAAAAATTATCCTAACAAATTGTGGGACTGTGAAAAGTAGTATGGTCCCCAGTGGAGCTAAGGTTAAAAGCTCCAGGGACCCTGAAATGATGATAGGAGCTTTACCTGCTCCTGGGTACGAGGCCCTGTCGTTAGCTCCAGCTCACCATAGATTTCAATTCCAGAATGCTGGAATTAAAATGTACTAACTTTTTGAGTTCTGTGGACTATATCTTGGGTACTCTGCGTATTTTTTTTTGGTAACATCTACTTATTAGTGAGTACACACTCACTTTTGGGACTGAGTTACCTTATTTATGATGATATTTTCTAGTTCCATCCATTTGCCTACAAAAGTCAGGATGTATTTATTCTTAATAGCTGAGTAGTATTCCACTGTGTAAATGAACAACATTTTCTGTATCCATTCTTCTGTAGTGGGACATCTGGGCTGTTTCAGGTTTCTGGCTATCACAAGTAAGGTCGCTATGAACATAGTGGAACGTGTACCCCTGTGGCATGGTGGGGCATCTTTTAGGTATATTCCCAGGAGTCGTATAGCTGGGTTGTCAGGAACATCTATTTCCAATTTTCTGAGGAACCTTCGGATTGATTTCTAGAGTTGTTGTACCATCTTGCAATCCCACCAGAAATGGAAGAGTGTTCCTCTTTCTCCACATCCTCTCCAACATGTGTTGTCACCTGTAGTTTTGATCTTAGCCATTCTGATTGATGTAAGGTAGAATTTCAGGGTCGTTTTGATTTGCATTTCTTTGATCTCTAAGGACTTTGAATATTTCTTTAGGTGCTTCTCAATCATTAAAAAAAAAAATACAGAGTACTCAAGATACAGTCTACAGAACTCAAAACGGTCAATGAGCTGAAGTACCCAAGTGAGGTTGCCTCAATCCCACTTGGGAAGGAGAAGAAAGCAATCACAAGTGGGGAGGGAGGGATGGACCTGGGAGGGAAAGTGGACAGGTTGGGAGAGCCAGTGGGGAGAAAGGGGAACCTGATCTAGTATTGGGTGAGGAAAAATGACTGAAGCCCTGAGGGCCAGCAGAAAGAATTTTAACAGGCAACCTTAGGAGATAGGAGGTTGGGGGAACCCTCCAGAATGCACCAGAGACCTGGGAGGTAAGAGACTCTCAGGAATCAAAGGGAGAGACACTAGATGAAATGCCTCAAAGTAGGGAGAGGGAACTTGTAGAACCCACCAGCAGGAACACAGGCATCAAATGAAGGAGAGGAGGACCATCCCCTAGTAACAATAATTGTGCCTCTCTGAAAGAATTACAGGGATGAAAATGAAGAGGACCCTGAGGAAAAGAAGGTTCACCGACAGGCCCAAAGTGGAATCCAGCTAAAGGGGAGGTCCCAAGGCATGAAAATATTACTGAGGCTATGGAGCTCTCACAAAACGGGACCTAACATGACTGCACTCCAGAAGACCCATCAAGCAGCTGAAAGAGTCAGTTGAATATATTTGCACCCAATCAATGGACAGAAGCAGCTGACCCCTGTTGTTGAACAAGAAAAGGCTGAAAGAAGCCGAGGAGAAAGGCAAATCTGTAGGAGGACTAACAGTCTCAATTAAACTGGACCCCCGAGATCTCTCAAACACTGGATCACCAAACAGGCAGTATACATCAGCTGATATGCAGGCTACAACACATATACAGTAGAAGAATGCCAGATCTGTGTTCATGCAGAGATGATATACCTAACCCTCAAGAGACTGAAGGCCCCACGGAGTTTAGAGGTCAGATATGGTGGTGGTGGGTGGGCACATCCACATGTATACAAGGAGTGGCAAGGAGGTGTGTGGAATAGTTGGATGGTGGACAGGGGTGAGGGGAATAAAATATTGAGTGTAAAAAAATAAATTCATTAATTAATTTAAAAAGAAAAGAAAAAAAAAGAAAGGTGTACTACCATGCTTGGCTCAAAGACATTTACTTTCTATGTTATCTCATATTGTTGGATCTAGAAGAAAGAATTTATGTGAATGTTAAATTTATTTTCAAGGAGTTTTGATATGCTCTAGAAGAAAGTAACTTCTCAGAAATAAAAAAAAAATGTACAGCATAATTTATGCCCATTTTTCTCCATAGACATAAGGAGAAATGTTCAGGAGAGTCAAGATGAAAGAGCAGAGGGTATCTCTGAGACAGGAGACTTTTAGGAGGAAGGTCAGTGTTTTCTAGTCATGCCATACATTGCCTTTGGAACATAAGCTACAGCCACTGGAATAGAGGGCAAAAATCTTATCCTTGAGATAAACATTTAAGATGGGAAACAAAATGTTTTTATCCATAATAAAAGGCTGAGTTGTTTCATGGCCCTTGTTATCAGAGATTCTTCCACTAAGGACACAGGAAAAATCAATCAAAGGGCGATGATCACAATGTGAAAATCAAGAAAATACTGCTTGCCTAAAAATAAGGAGAAAAAACAGAGAATGCCAAACTGTCCACTTTCTGTACTAGTTACCAAATTTTCTATAACCACAAGCATTGTATTGATTTCAAAAGAGGACATCAGAGTAGAGCTATCATCTTGAAAAAAAAAATACAAAGAGCTAAAGCCAAGAACATGGTAGATGTTTACATTCTTCTAGCTAGCTCACCCCCCCCCAAAAAAAGCATACTTCTTCGAAACTTTAAATCATTGTAAACATTAATGGAAATGCAACTCTTGACTAGAATGACTAAAATTCACATAACGAATACTTTGAATTTTTTTAAAGTTTCATACACTAGATAATTAATGACACATACTTTTTTGTCGACACACTTAGAAAATGTATCTAACTGCTAGTAAAAAATCATAAAAGTATGAAGAAAATCATAAGAAATAGAAGCCAAAAATGTGTCATTAAAGGAGAAAGAAGTGTCTTAGATTTGAAACAATCAGGCAGAGAATTAAAGATGATTAAAATAGCTTCCATTTAAATTAATTAAGATGTTATGTTCTCCAGACAAAGATAGTTAGATATAGAATATAGACAGAAGAGATTTATAGAATAGATAGAAGTTATCAGATATAATATATTTGGGACTTATAAAGGAAGTTAATGGTGTCTTTACCTAACATAATATAAGATGAGAGTGTCACAGAACTAGAAAAATAATTAATTTTAACATCTGTATTGAATAGCAAAATAATTAACTGGCATATTCAAAGGCAACTTGTGCCAAAAGAAAGAAGATGAAGAAACATTTTAACTAATTTACCAAATATGTCATAACCTTATTAACAAAACAGCAGGGTATTGCATCAGCACAGATACATGTAACAGATTAAGAAGTCTAGGAGAAAATCTACATATGTGATCAACAAACTTTAAGCAATGATTCTAAGAATGTATTATTGGAAAAAACCAAACAGTCCTTTTATTAAATAAATCTGGGGATAAAAATACTCAAATGCAGAAGAAATTTAAGTTCCTGTCTCTACTGGCTTAGAAAAATCTACATGATTATGAGATCATAAATTTTATACTACTAGAAGACACTGAGAAATATCTCTGCATATTGCAATGAGGACAGATTTTCTTAACTATCAAAAGTACAAGGGAATAAAACAACAAATATAGACAAATGAGATTATAACAAACTAAAAATTTAATTTATAGTCAATTAGTCATCAATGAGGAGAAACAACTTCCCCCCCCCAAAAAAAAGATCTGAAAATTTTACATTGGGCCAAAAGTTTCTTAATAGCTTGATATTCAACAGGATCTCCTTAATTCAACTATCCAATAAAAACATCTCAATTAAAAATAAAAAATTAACCTAAATATATTTGTTTCATTTTGTGAAAAATGTTTGCTATTAATATTCACCAGAGAAATATAAACCAAAATCACAATGATGTATTCACTCTAGTCTCATTAAAAAATATTATCAAATGATTTCTAGCTATAAGTACTCTTGTATATTTAGGGTAAGAATATATTTTAGAAATGGGACTAATGAAAACATTATGGGACTTTAGTTTACAAACTATTATGAAACCACCACTATGTCCAATGTTCCAAGCATTGAGTACATATCTTTTATAATTTAAGTCAGCATTTCAAAGGGAACTATGCATAGCCTTGTTAACTGTAGAATTATTTATAATCACCAGGAAATGCTATACCCTAAGTATCTGTCAATGATGACAGAAAGCATGGTATACATATAAATGACATATTATTCAGCATTAACTAAATGTATATTTCTCATGTGTACAAATATTGACCAACTACGTTAAATCTATTAATGGAATAAGCTATACAAGAAAAATAAAGACTCCATAATCCCTCTGATATGGAAGTTTAAGAAATGTACTCATAAGCAAGAGTGGAGAATTGGTTGTCAGAGGTTGAATAGTGGAGGGAGGAAGGAACTGTGGGGAGAAGGTGACCACCTGACTCTGATTTATAGTTACACGGGTATACTAAATCTTAGTGTATAACCCACAGTAAGGCTATTGTGCATAACAATAAAATGTCAAATATCAAAAATTAAAGGAAAAGTTGTTGAAAGATTTTATTGGAAGGACAGAATACATGTTTAAGCCTATATATTCTTATATGGGTATGTACTTATAAGGGTATGTGCTTATCTTGTATGTTATATAGCATATGTCTTTATTAAAGCAACATATGCATGTATTGTACTTCAAAGAGATATGTGATTTTATTTATATGTAAAATGTTTAATGATTAGTCATGTATTTAGAGGTTTTTCTTGCAGGTTTCATGGATTCATTACATTAGACATAGTATCTTACTTAGAGCTTTCCTGGTTAGCCCTATTTCTGTTTCTGACTTCTGAGATTATCTGAGAAGCTGTACATGTCACATGCCAAATCAGTTCTCAATGTCCTCCCAGATAAGGAAATACAATCCACTTGTATTCCTTTTGAAACATTAAACATTATTTCCAATTATCTATATGAAGTACCCTTTTCTAATAGTGGATTAAATTTAGCATTTTGTCCATGTAATGAGCCTAAGAAATTCCCAAGTTTTTATTCTTTATCTTAGGTTTTCTCTTCCAATGTATATTTTTCTTACTACACTTTCTAATGAACAGCTAGAAGAAAACAGGCTATATTCCTGTTTGTTTGTTTACTAATCATTGGGGTTGATGTCTTTGGCTCAGGGAGGTACACTACATTTTCAACCAAATACAACCAAAAAAGAGTCTACTCATAACCCAGGATACATATCTAAAAATCTAGTTTTTGAAAAACACCTATTTTGGCATGGTTTTATTCACGGCATTTGAGAGAATGAAGCAGAAAAGTTACAAGTTCTGTCTCTCCTGGGCCACATAGCATGATACTGTATTAAAAAAAATGAGAGAGAGAGAGAGAAGAGAAGGAGAGACAGAAGGAAGGAAGGAAGGAAGGAAGGAAGGAAGGAAGGAAGGAAGGAAGGAAGAAATGAAGGAAGGAAAGAAGGAGGGAGGGAGGAAGGAAGGAAGGAAGGAAGGAAGGAAAGAAAGAAAGAAAGAAAGAAAGAAAGAAAGAAAGAAAGAAAGAAAGAAAGAAAGAAAGAAAGAAAGATAGATAGATAGATAGATAGATAGATAGATAGATAGATAGATAGATAGATAGGAAGGAAGGAACCACCACATACCATCCATTCTGATTACAAATAAATGCCTCCAAATAGTGACTCCAAAGTGATGCTTTATTGGGAGCAACCATCAGCAAAGGAAAATTCCCAAATATTTTTTTTCCTCTTAGTAAAACAAAAGCCAACCCAATGAAAACATTCAAAAGAAAAACGGCTTTTGTCATGAATGTTTTAATGTAAAAGAGACATCAGACTTTTACCTTACACCTACAGTCAGAGGAAATTGGCCTGTAAATATAACGAAACAGAAAATACAACACTATGTGCATAAACCTGAGGCCATTTCTTCTGTAAAAATTTCTGACCAAAGGTAATAAATCTCTTTGCACAATAGCCATTAGAATTTATTGGTGAAGTGCAATGTTACTCATGGACATGACATCATTCTTTTATATATTTAACCAGTGTACCTGGTCTGATAACTCTTTATTCAGTGTTACATTAAGTCACTGGTGAACCAGGTACCATAAACTGTAGGTATTTCATGTTTTGTGACTGATAAATGTTAGCATTCCTTCTAGGTTCCTCCCCACAGTAACCTCGCAACAGTCGGGTGTGCCTGGCTTACAATAAAAGGGACTGTTTGCCCCCTACCCTCTCTCTTACTCTCCTACTCTCTGCTCCTTCTCTCCCTGACTACTTTCTCCCTTCCCCCATCACTGCTCTCCATGTGCTCCAGGCCTGCCAAATCTACTCTTCTCTCCCTATCCCCCTCCTTCTCCTCCCCTCTCTCTACTCCCTTCCCAATTCTACTTTCTTTGCCCCAAATAAACTATTCCATACATATCCATCTTATGGCTGGTACCTCAGGGGAAAGGGCTGCCTCAGCATGGGCCCTCTGAACACTCCACCCATCGCACCATACCATGCTACTACCAAAACATGTCCTGGCCTCTTCTCTTTTTAATAAAACATAACAGTAAGTGTCAATCCTTATATTTCCAAGTTGCCTTTGTGGTCTTGGTTTAGGTTTCTGTCCTCTAATTAGTTTTTTGTCTTTGAATTTTGCAAGCTTTCTTCTTCTTCTTCTTCTTCTTCTTCTTCTTCTTCTTCTTCTTCTTCTTCTTCTTCTTCTTCTTCTTCTTCTTCTTCTTCTTCTTCTTCTTCTTCTTTTTCTTCATTGCACATTTGGACATATTCTGATCTCCTTCATCAAAGTTTGTAAACGACTTGATTTTCTAATTAGTCATCTATGTTTTTCCATTTTTAATGGCTTTGTGGACTTGAAACACCATTTTCAACATTCTTGAACAAGAATCCTAATTTTTTTTTAAACAAGAACGCTGCCTAATGATATATTCTATTTTTTCTGATAATAAAATGTTAAAATTGTTAAAATGCTTCTGACATCACACAGGTTAAATAAACAATTTTGCAACTTGTTACAATAGTTTGAAAAATGAAATGGTAGAATAAAACATGTCAGACGTTGTACCAAGACAGTTTTAATCCCAGATGTTGGTAACACAGAAAGAGATGGAAGTTTCTCCCTGTGATTTGTAGGACTGCCTGGTCAACACAGTGAGTTTCAGGATACTCAGTACTTCATAATGAGAATTTGTATGTCTGTGTTTTTGTGATTGTGTGTGTGTGTGATTGTGTATGTGTGGATGTGTGTGTGTGTGCATGTGTGTGTGTGTGCGTGTGTGTGTGTGTGTAAAATGGGGCATAGTCAAAGTCAAGCTCTATGTTCTGAACTAGTTTTTATGGAAATGTAGGATAAGTCATAAGAGCTAGTATGATTCTAACTATAGATGCTTATGGCTAGTGATTAGATAATGTCATAAGTCCCCAGTGGAAGAATATTAAACTCCTTTTGCAGTTGATGAGGTTGAAAATTGAGAAAGTTGTGAGCACTGGAAAATGCTATTGAAGCATTCTTAAAACCACTCACCTGAAGTTGATGAATTGTACATTCTTGCAGGGAGTTCAGAATGCCTCAGTATATCAGAAACTCTGAATTTCTTCTGTTCTCACAACATTTATTCCTCTTGCTGCATTACAATCAACTAGATAGTCTTCATCCCAACTTCTTCTCCTCACCACTTTAACACTGGAAATTAAATACATGTTCTTCCATCATTAAATATTTCTTACAATAACAATAAGAGCAATAAAATCAATGATATCATCAATATGAATGATGATAAAATAAGAAACTAATCTAATTATCCTACAACTATAAAAACCCTGGAATATGACTCTAAAGTACAAAAGGGATGGTCAGGCTCACACAGACTGGGGAGATATGGTTGCCCTAACACAACAGTGTAATAATGGTAACCATATGGTGCTTGCTGGTTTTGTGAACACAGAACACACAGAAGAGCTTGAGTATAAAGGAGGCAATGAGAAAATGGTTGCTTAGCATGACACTATATATTTTTAACTTTATTCTTTGAAATGATATATCCTTTAGCACTAGTCCCACCAATCTTCAAAAATTCTTTCTAAGCACAGTAAAGTACTCTAATCACAAATAACCAAATACAGTTCAAGGTAGAGAAATTAAAACAAATCACTAAAGTCTCAATGTCTGGTAAAACACAGGGTATGTAGATGGTCATCAGGAATTCTACAATTCATCTTTGCAATCCTGTTCTAAGTATAGTAGTACCTGCCCCACAATCGTAGGGAAACAAAGTAGTGATATACTCCAGAAATTCAAATCTAGGTACAGTTCATAGCAAATATAGGACAATGTTTCTTATTTTCTCATATTTCTCACTAGTTCACTTCACAGTTATCTGATAGTTCTGAGTATCTTATAGTTAAAAGCACTGGAATTAAGGGAAGAAAATGAAATCTAGGGCAACCCTCATACAGCTAATATCCCTTTTTTTTTGGAGAGTTAGCTCTTTTTTTTTAATTTTTATTTTTAATTTCTTTTTTTTTATTTTCTAAGTTTTTTTTATTTACATTCCAAATCATTTCCCCTTTCCCATTTCCTCCCTCCCCAAAAGTCCCATAAGCCCCCTTCCCTCCCTCTTTTCTCCATTCAACCCCCTCTCGTTTCTCTGTCCTGGCGTTCCCCTACATCCAGTCTTTCCAGGACCAGGGGTCTCTCCTTCCATTTTCTTAGAAATCTATTGATATGTGAATTGTGTCTAGGGTATTCTGAGATTCTGGGTGAATATCCCCTTATCAGTGACTGCATACCATGTGTCTTCTTTTGTGATTGGGTTACCTCACTAAGGATGATATTTTCAAGTTCTGATCATTTGCCTAGGAATTTCGTGAATTCATTGTTTTTAATTGCAGAGTAGTATTCCATTGTGTAGATATACCACATCTTCTGAATCCATTCCTCCGTTGAGGGACATCTGGGTTCTTTCCAGCTTCTGGCTATTATAAATAAGGCTGCTATAAACATAGTGGAGCATGTGTCCTTATTGCATGCCAGGGAAGCCTCTGGGTATATGCCCAGGAGTGGTAGAGCCGGATCCTCTGGGGGTGTCATGCCCAGTTTTCTGAGGAACCGCCAGACTGCTTTCCAGATTGGTTGTACCAGCTTGCAATTCCACCAGCAGTGGAGGAGTGTTCCTCTTTCTCCACATCCTAGCCAACAACTGCTGTCTTCTGTGTTTTTGATCTTAGCAATTCTGACTGGTGTCAATTCCAAGTGGATCAAGGATCTCCACATAAAACCAGACACACTGAAACTAATAGAAAGGAAACTAGGGAAGAACCTTGAACATATGGGCACAGGGGAGAATTTCCTGAATAGAACTCCAATAGCTTATACTCTAAGATCAAGAATAGACAAATGGGACCTCATTAAATTACAAAGTTTTTGCAAGGCAAAAGACACTGTCAAAAAGACAAAGTGGCAACCAACTAACTGGGAAATGATCTTTACCAACCCTACATCCGACAGAGGGCTAATATCCAATATATACAAAGAACTCAAGAAGTTAAACTCCAGAGAGGCAAGTAACCCTATTAAAAAATGGGGTACAGAGATAAACAAAGAGTTCTCACCTGAAGAATATCTAATGGCTGAGAAGCACCTAAAGAGATGTTCATCATCCTTAGTCATTAGGCAAATGCAAATATTTTTAATTTCTATATTCTTTATTTACATTCCAAATGATTTCCCCTTTCCTGATTCCCCCCTCCCCAAAAGTCCCATAAGCCCTCTTCCCTCCCCTTGTTCCCCATTTACCTAAGAATTTCATGAATTCATTGTTTTTAATTGCTGAGTAGTATTCCATTGTGTAAATATACATGGAAAATATCTCTGATAAAATTGAAGAAATATATTGGAAAACACATTAAAACTGACTATTTCATGAAAAATTATACAGATAAGATGGTAGGCATAAAAATATTCCTAAATTGATTGAAAGTAGAAGTAAAAACATTTTCTGATAAAACTGAAGATTTACATGGAAAATATCTCTGATAAAATTGAAGAAATTTATACAGATAAATTGGTAGGAATTAAAATGTTCCTAAGTTGATTGAAAATAGAATTATAAACATTTTCTGATAAAATTGAAGATTTACATGGAAAATACTTCTGATAAAATTGAAAAAAAAATATATGGAAAAACATTAAAATTGAGAAAATATGGAACACTTCATGAATTTGCATGTCATCCTTGCGCAGGGGCCATGCTAATCTTCTCTGTATCATTCCAATTTTAGTATAACCATTTCCTATAAAGTTGGGTAAGTGAACAATTTTAACCAAGTTTCCTCAAACAAAGTAGACATTGTACACATTTCACAATTGTACAATTAAGAATAAGCCATTAATCTCATATGTTGCTAATTTTAGTATCTGTATTTTAACTAAATGCCTTGAAAAACGTGTATTCAGAGGTGAGCAATGGAAACGACATAGCAGAATAGTTGCTGCCCTGCCCTGTGGACACTTCAATCCCCTACTCCATGCTCCGTGTTCACACTAACCAGAAGTAGAAGTTGCCTGAACTGAAGAAAGATGTCCTTAAAGCAGTATGTCCATTTCTAAGATTGCTCCCTTTCAATGGCTCCTTCATTTTTTGTTTGTTTGTGTTTTATTAGATATTTGCTTTATTTGCATTTCGAATGTTATCCCCTTTCCTTGTTACCCCTCCGAAAACCCCCTATCCATACCTACCTCCCTGCTGACCAATCCCCCCAAACCACCCACTTTCCTGACATGGTATCCCCTACACTGGGGCATTGAGCCTTCATAGGATCAATGTCCTCTCCTCTCATTGATGTCTGAAATGGCCATCATCTGCTACATATGTAGCTGGAGCAATGGGTCCCTCCATGTATATTCTTTAGTTGGTGGTTTAGTCCCTGGAAGCTCTGTGGGTACTGGTTGGTACATGTTATTGTTCTGAAAGGCAGTCCCTTACCCTGGTCCACAGAAGCTCACCAGTACATCTCAGCTTCCATCAAAGGTGGCATAACCAAGGCTTTGCTGTCATTGTCCTAAGCCTCCCATCGCCTCTGCAAAACATTTGGTCCTTTTTTGTTTCCATAAATCTGTTTAAACAGTCAGGATTTGTACAGATCACGAGGACTAATTTACAAAAGATTAAATAATGTTTTCTGCATGATAGCCTGTAGGTAGTGGTAGAAGTTAGCACTTTTATGATTGAAGAAATCCATGTTTTCCACATTATAAACCATGTGGCACTTTTTTTCTTAAGTGTAATCCATCAGCACATGAAAATTCTTCTATGATAATCCTTACTATTTGCATTAAAATTCTGATCATATTTTTAGAGATTACACTCTAGGCTGAAATAACTTTCTCTAAATAAATTTGATATTTTTTTCATTTTACTGTTTTTTTATTATTTTTTATTTTATTTTATTTTTTTAATTTACATTCCAAATCACTACCCCTTTCCCGTTTCCTCCCTCCCCGAAAGTCCCATAAGCCCCCTTCCCTCCCTCTTTTCTCCATTCAAACCCCTCTTGTTTCTCTGTCCTGGCGTTCCCCTACATCCAGTCTTTCCAGGATCAGGGGTCTCTCCTTCCATCTTCTTAGAAATCTATTGATATGCGGATTGTGTCTAGGGTATTCCGAGATTCTGGGTTAATATCCCCTTATCAGTGACTGCACCTCCTTCCATCTTCTTAGAAATCTATTGATATGCAGATTGTGTCTAGGGTATTCCGAGATTCTGGGTTAATATCCCCTTATCAGTGACTGCACACCATGTGTGTTCTTTTGTGATTGGGTTACCTCACTAAGGATGATATTTTCAAGATCTGACCATTTGCCTAGGAATTTCGTGAATTCATTGTTTTTAATTGCAGAGTAGTATTCCATTGTGTAGATATACCACATCTTCTGAATCCATTCCTCCGTTGAGGGACATCTGGGTTCTTTCCAGCTTCTGGTTATTATAAATAAGGCTGCTATGAACATAGTGGAGCATGTGTCCTTACTGCATGCAGGTAAAGCCTCTGGGTATATGCCCAGGAGTGGTATAGCCGGATCCTCCGGGAGTGTCATGCCCAGTTTTCTGAGGAATCGCCAGACAGCTTTCCAGAGTGGTTGTACTAGCCTGCAATTCCACCAGCAGTGGAGGAGTGTTCCTCTTTCTCCACATCCTCGCCAACAACTGCTGTCTCCTGTGTTTTTGATCTTAGCCATCCTGACTGGTGTGAGATGGAATCTCAGGGTTGTTTTGATTTGCATTTCCCTAATGACTAAGGATGATGAACATCTCTTTAGGTGCTTCTCAGCCATTAGATATTCTTCAGGTGAGATCTTTTTGTTTAGCTCTGTACCCCATTTTTTAATAGGGTTACTTGCCTCTCTGGAGTTTAACTTCTTGAGTTCTTTGTATATATTGGATATTAGCCCTCTGTCGGATGTAAGGTTGGTAAAGATCATTTCCCAGTTAGTTGGTTGCCGCTTTGTCTTTTTGACAGTGTCTTTTGCCTTGCAGAAACTTTGTAATTTAATGAGGTCCCATTTGTCTATTCTTGATCTTAGAGCATAAGCTATTGGAGTTCTGTTCAGGAAATTCTCCCCTGTGCCCATATGTTCAAGGTTCTTCCCTAGTTTCCCTTCTATTAGTTTCAGTGTGTCTGGTTTTATGTGGAGATCTTTGATCCACTTAGAATTGAGCTTAGTGCAAGGAGATAAGAATGGGTCAATTTGCATTCTTCTGCATGTTGACCTCCAGCTGAACCAGCACCATTTGTTGAAAAGGCTATCTTTTTTCCACTGGATGATTTTAGCTCCTTTGTCAAAGATCAAGTGACCATAGGAGTGTGGATTCATTTCTGGGTCTTCTATTTTTTTATAATTATAAAAAATAAGTAAATATCTCCCTCTCACAGTTTTTCAGGTTTTATTCTTTCTTGGGGGAAAAGGAAATTTCAATGCTCATATATTATCCTATGTTTAATTTAGGAGGATAGGAAATATACAGGATTAATTTTGGTTTTTTTATTAATTAATTTATTCACATCAAAAGCTGTCCCCCTTCTGGTTCCCCTCATAGAGACCTTCCCATCATCCCACACCCCTTCTACTCCTCATAGGCCCCTCTGGGTATCACCCCACACTGGCCTTTAAGTCTCTGCCACAGTAGGCACACATCTTTTCTCCCTGAGGCCCTTTGGGGACAGATACCACAGTTAGTCTAGAGGCACTATACTTCTTCATTGCTGGTGGGATTGCAAACATGTACAACCATTCTGGAAATTAATCAGGCAGGTTCTTAGAAAATTGAAAATAGTTCTACCTGAAGACCTAGCTATACCACCCCTGGGCATATACACAAAAGATGCTCCATCATATAACAAGAACACATGTTCCACTATGTTCATAGCAGCCTTTCTCATGGTAGCCATAAAATGAAAAAAAAAGCCTTTTGGATTTTTTATTAAGAATTATGGAACTTAACATAGCACAGTATGATCTTTTCCTTTGCTTCTTACCTATAAGCTGGAAGAAGAATTTCCTTAGAAAAAAAGGTAAAATATTTCTCTTATAATTTTCTTACCCTCATTATACATATACATGTACACATACACATATACACATATGCATATACATACACAGACATATATATATTTATATTTATATATGAGAAGTATACTAGACATGAGCAAAATGCCCTCATAAATAAAATTATTCATATAATGTAATAGGTCTAGATAGCTAGTGAGTAGCATTGTTGTTTACAAAATTAGAAGACACAGAAGTTCTACATGAAGTGTCTTCTTATATATAATTTATGTGATGATACCAAAGGAACCAGATGGGGAATGAGAACAAGCCAGATATTTGTACACAAAGAGGATCACTGGTTTTCTACTAGGCTAAGCATTGTTTCAAGGAGCAATTATTAGGATCATATTAATACAAGCCAGAGAGAATTCCTTATATGCAAGATGTTTCAAAAACTGATGCTATAATTATTCTTCTATAGAAATAATTTGAAATTATTTCTTTATGTTTTGTTATTTATAAAACTGCAAAATGGATAAGATAATAAATTACAATAGAAAAATCATATATTGATGATTTTCTACTCTCAACTTTATAATTTTTTCTTCACCTATTGCTTAAATCTTCATAAATCTAATGCAAATTAAGTAGTTATTTCAGTACTTTTAGAAGACTTCTGTGAAAATGCTGCCCTTTACTGACTTTAATTTTTTTATTTAATCTTACTTATATAAGTCTGCAGGGACAGTGATTTGTATCAAAACCTCAGCGTATAAAAATTGTGGTTTTTATAAATAGAACCAAATAACTGATGGTTTTGGCTGAGTAAACAAAAGATAAAAAGATGTAGGGATTGTCAGAACCTGGGTGTGGGTCTTCCTCCCTTCACTATAATAACTGACAGGTGCAGGCTCCCTCAGATGATCAGCAAAACAATATTGCTTCATAATACACACAATCTACCTGAGATCAAAGGGAAATAAAATTTAAAACACAACATAATGGAAGTAAAACAGTCATCACTGCTCATTATTTTTCATTTCTTTGTTTTTTTTCTTTAAATGACTGATTTTACTGACACAGAGAATGTGGCAGTTGTCATCTGTGTCTGTCACAGGTTCTGGCAGGTGTGTTGAGGGCACAAATACTAGGTAGGAATAACAAAAGAGCTGATATTTTGTAATCCACAAATAAGAGTCTTAATGATTTAACCTATTATCCCAAATACATATATTGTATGAATTTTAAAAACATCAATCATTGTCTCATGTTTTTTCTTTGTCATTACTTTAATAGTCTACACTAGGCAAGTCTCATAAACTTGGTTTACATAGCACAGCATATGGGGATCCTACAGTGAAGAAAATGAAACAAATTAAGGAATTACTTTGACCATGGGAATGTGGGAAATATATGATTACAAGTCATTTGGGACTGATAAAAGAATCAACAAAGATTATCCCTCCATCTTTGTCTTAGTGTGCATGTTTCGTGTTACTACCCTGATCTTTACTAAAATTTTCTCTCACTCCAACTATAAGACGTAAAAGTAAGTATCCAGTGGTAATTGCAGTGTTCTATATAACATTTAAATAGCAAGGTAAATCTAAACTTTGTAATCACAAAATAATAGAAAACAGTGGTTAATTCTAGCATGTAAATTTGGGGAGTTCAACAAAATTAGATATTTTAACATTATTTGCCAGTATAACTAGAGTTGTCCGATGAAGAAGGATATATACCATATATGTTTGTGCTTAATTTTTTATAAATAAAATAATGTTTACAAGAGAAAATAGTGAATCTGGAAAATGATGATTTTTCACACAATGAAAAAAATCACAAAATGAAAGTTATTTTCACACAATGTATTCTGATGGATTGAGTTTTAAGATATGAAAAAAAAAGCTTTATGTTTAGAGGATAAGAGATGTGATCCGCAAACCCCTGAAAGTCAAATTGGCAGGAGGTACAGAGAAAGAGAGATTATATCTGCAAATATGTGATTAGGAAAATATTTCTGTAAATCCATCAGAGGCCAATAACATTGCCAGCATTTTCATCTACTCATTGATTACATACAATATTTTTGTGAAGGAAACATACAACGATGTTTAAATGAGAATTATCTCCATATATTCATAGGTTTGAATACATGGTCACTAGGAATATCACTGTTATTAAAGGATTAAGTCATGTGACCATTCTGGATGCAGTGTGTCCATGGAGGTGGGCTTTGAGGTTTTGAAAAGCCCATTCCATCCTCAGAGTTACTCTATTCCTGAGGATATGGAGGTAGAATTCTCAGCTACTTCTCAAGCATGTGTCTGACAGTGATCTTGCATCATAACAATAGGCTAAGCATCTAAAAATATAAGAAAGCCCCCAATTAAATGCTTTGTTTTTATAAGGGTTGCTTTGGTCATGGTGTCTCTTCAGAGCAGTGGTTCACCGATTAAGACACACCTATTTTAAGTTAGCATCTGTTTTGTAATTCTAAAGATTGAAGGTATTTCATGGTGGTAATATTTTAAAATGAATAATTCAGCAAACATGCAATAATTTACTGAGGATATATTAGGCTTTTTAATGAATCCACTAAATACAAAAAGCAATAAGTTAAAGTTCTGGATTTTAATGGCTCAAAATCCCTTGTAAAAGAAAAATGAGAATAATTTTTGAAATTCTAAAAATCATACTTTAAAAAGCAATTGATAAAGTATAGTTGGTGAATATGTGACAGTTGGTGGTTAATCAACCAACTCCATATAAACTCTTCCAGGGTGACTGTTCTCGGTTCAAGTAATTCTGTTGAACATACATACACACACACACACACACACACACACACACACACACACACACACACCTGTCTCTCTCTGTCCACACAAACCTGTCTCTCTCTGTCTCTCTCTCCAGATAGATAGAAAGATAGATAGATAGATAGATAGATAGATAGATAGATAGATAGATAGATAGATACAGATACAGATATAAATATATCTTTTCATATTCAATTTGATACATATCTATATATCATTATATATATTCTCTGCATTATACATAAATAATATATGTACATAATATAATATACATATATATCATACATATATATGTATAATATGCATATGTATATGTATTATACATATACATATATACATACATCTAATTATACATATACATTATATGTATATTATTTGCATTTTACATATATATTATATCTCTATCTGATTTATCTATATCATAAAATACATTTTACACATATATAATATATGTATTATACAACTGCTATATCATATATATGAGTGGTATATAACACATATAATATACATATATATATATATATATATATGATGTGTCAAACAGAATATATAAAGATATAGATGTGGAGTAGATAAGTAAGTTAGATGTATTAGGTATACAGAGATAAATTTAAACTTCATTTCACTTAAATGTGAGAAGTACTTTGAAGAGAATCAGGTGAAGTGTTTGAAAGAATAAAGCAGCTATAAATACAAAATTATAGAATACAGGGCAATTCAGTAATATACTTGAATTCTATTTCAAGGTTATAGATGCACAAAACTTTCTCCTCTGTAATTTCTTGTATAAGATTTTTTTCTTATAGATGAACTCATTTTAAAAGAAATGCATATGTCATTTGTCATTAATTGTAACAGCAAAAGACTGAAACCAACCTATGATATACAAAACAAGGTTGAAATAAAATATAGTATGTCCCTATTATAAAGCATGTTGAATTTTTATCATAATTATACTAATATGCAGAATGTATAGAACATATTTTATATATTATATATTCACAAATAAATATATTTTGCTTTATGCTCTCACTAATTTGTAGCCATTTATTCCACTTCTCTGCCAAATTTTGTGTTCCTATTAATTTTCTAATCATGCATAGATTTTAAATATTGCTATGGAAGTTTACCAAAGAAATTTATGCTTAAATTCTGCTGACATATACATGAAGTCTTAAGCTATAACTATTTGTACTTTTTTGTTCAAATATTTAACTGCTAAGCAATGTCGTGAGTCCATTTCAGGCTTTGTGGTAATGAATTATAGTAGGATCTTCTTCTTGTCATTCTTTGTTCTCCAATTATGAACTCAAGTTGATGGGTCTGGAGAGAGGAAAGATGCTACTAGAAAGTCACTGCCAGGAGTTTGAATGGTAAGTTTCTTTGCATGCATACTCTATGTAGTAGTTCCTCTAGAAAAATGGGAATAAATGTACCTCAAGATCAAGCTTTACCACTTTTGGACATATACCCAATATATTTTCTATTCTACCACAAACACATTAATTGCTTTTTTTGGTTTGTTTGTTTTTTTGTTTGTTTTTTTGTTTTCAACAGGATTTCTCTGTGCAGCACTGTTTGTCCGTGAATTCGCTCTGTAGGCCAGGATCAGGAACTTAGTGATTGAGCTGCCTCTGTCTACTGAGTGCTAGGGATAAATGTGTGCTCACCACAACCAGGCCTCTGCTCTATTCTTACTAGCCAGAAATTGCAAACAAGCTAGATCTCTCTCAACAGATGAGTGGATAAAAATGTGATTAGTTTATACATGAAAATTACTTATCATTTCAAAAAATTAAAATCAGTTTTGCATGCAAATGTCATCCTGAGTGAGGTAACTCAGACCCGAAAGGACATGCACGGTATGTATTCACTGATAAATCGATATTAGCTAAAAAAAAAAAAAAAAAAGTACAAAATACCAGGATACAACCACAGAACTCAAGGTTACCAAGATGAAAGGTCCAAGTGCAGATGCCTCAATCCCACTTGGGAGGGAGAAGAAAGTAAACAGAGGGGGCAGGGGACAGAATGAGGAAGGAATCTAGGTAGGAGATGGTTCAGGGAGGGGAAAAGGGGAACATGATCAAGTATTGTGGGAGAATCAGGAGTGAAGCCCTGAAAGCCAGCAGGAAGAATGGAAACAGGAAACATCAGGATGTAAAGAGTAGGGAGACCCTATAGAATGTAACAGAAACCTGGGAGGTGAGAGATGTGTGGAATTTAGAGATAGGGACCGTAGATGAAATGCCCAACAGTGGGAAGAGGGAACTTGTAGAGTCCACCTCCAGTAAAAGACAGGGGATCAAGTAGAGGGATAGCGTTGCCATCCCACAGTAAAAAACTCTGACCCAGAATTGTCCCTGTCTAAAAGAACTATAGGGACAAAGAAGGAAAAAAGTCTGAGGGAAAAGAGTTCCAGTGAATGGCCCAAATTGGGATCTAGCTCAACAGGAGGCTAGAAGGCCTGACACTATTACTGATGCTATAGAATAGTACTGATGCCTACAGACACTATCCTAGTATGGCTGCCTTTTTAGAGACCCAACAAGCAGGTGAATAGGTCAGATGTAGATTCTTACACACAACCAATGGACAGAAACTGGGTACCACTGTGGTTAAATTAAGGAAAGGCTGGAAGAAGTTGAGGAGGATGACCCCATAGAAAGACAAGCAATCTCCACTAATTTGGACCCCAGAGATCTCTCAGATATTGAGCCATCAACCAGGCAGTAAACACTATCTGAAGTGAGGCTCCCAGCACATATACAGCAAATATGTCTGGTCTGGCCACAGTGAGTGAAGAAGCATCTAACCCTGGAGAGATTTGAGGCCCCAGGGAAAGGGGAAGATCTTGTGAGGTTTGGAGGATGAGGACATACTCTTGGATATGGGGAGGAGGAATAGGATGAGGAACTGTGGGACGGTAGACCTGGAGAGGGATAAGGACTGGACTGTAAAAAGTGATTAAAGAATAATAATAAAAAAATAAAATCACAAAATTCATTAAAAATTAGGAAAAAATCCTAGATGCAGCGATCCAAACCCAGACAGATAATTATTACAGTGTGTATTCCCTTATATGTGGATGCTCCCTATTAAGCCAATGATAACCAAACTACAGGCCATTGAAACATAAAAATTAAGTTCAGAGTAAGGAATTGAGGAGACAAATAGTTTCCTCTGGGAAAGGGAACTAGACTAGTTATAGATAAGGGAAGGTCTTAAACTGGAAGATTACGTGGAGAAGGGTGTGGAAAAGAAGGATGAAGAAGGAAACTTTTAACTGCCTCTTTCTTTAAAGATCAGAGGGAAAGTTAGGGACCAGAAAGCAAGGTTCTCTGAATCAACAGGATTTACACACATGAACTTTCAGAGACTGGGGCAGAATGCACAGGTCTTTCATGAATCTTTATCAGATGGGGTCCTAGAACTGAAAGAAGTAGACATGTTTTCGTTCACCTTCTGAATCCTTTACCCAGAAGTTATCTCCAAGTAACAACAATTTGCAAATTAAAAGTTAATCTTTCTCCCAGGGAATGTCACTGGGAAAACAAGCAAGTCTTCAATGTAGGCTACATACCTAATAGTCAATGGCCAATGGAAAATGAATTCAATAGCATCTTTGGAGGTCCTGTGCATCACAATGTCATATGAGGGCTTTATATTTATTGTTTAATTTTATCTTGATTTTTTTACATTTAACTTAAGTTTTCATATACATTTTTCTCTTTTTACTCTACAGAACCTTTGAATATATATTATAGCTTTCTGTTATTCTTTTTTATGGAATTTCTCAGTGTGTTAAAGAGTAGTTTTCTGTGTCTATATCCATTTCTTATGTCTTTCTTTGACTTTTTTCTTCTGTATTTTTTTGTCTATTTCAAGGTGTTAGGTATTATTTATATTATTTTCTTTTATTATCCCTTAGAAGCCTGTGTATTTCCTTTTTCCATTTATTTATTCACTTTACATCCTAATCACAGACCCTCTCTCCTCCAATTTCCCACTCTCCTCATCCATATTCTCCATCTCCTCTGAGAGGAGGAAGGCCTCTCTGGGTACCAACCTACCCTGGCACATCAAGTCATTGCAGGGCTGAACACAATGTCTCTTCCACTGAGGCAAGACAATGCAGCCTAGTTAGTGGAACAGGTTCAACAGAGTCAGAGACAACACACCACGTCCCACTCCAGTTGTTGGGGGAACCACATTAAGGTCAAGCTACACATCTACTGCTTATGACCAGTAAGCAGTCTAGATCATGTATGCTGTTCCATAACACTTCAAGTTTCATCCAATGTTTTTCTGTGAGTCTTTGCATCTGTTTTCATAGTCTGCTGGATGGAGCCTCACAGAGGACAGTTGTGCTAGGCTCCTGTCTGCAAGCATAACAGAGTTTCACTAATAGTGTTATGGACTGGTTCTTGACCTAGGGATTGGCCTCAACATTTGATGGTCATTGGTTGGCCATTCACTCAGGTTCTGCTCCATCATTGTCCCTGCACTTCTTGGAGGCATAACAAATTTGGGGTCAAAGTTTTTATGGGCGTGTTGATATCCTTATCTTTCCACTGGGAGTCCTGTTTAGCTACAAGAAGGAAGGCACTTCTAGTTTGATGCCCTCCACTGCTAGGAGTCTTGGCTAGAGTCATAGAATTTCTGGAGCTTCCCCCATCCCAGGTCTCTATCATATCCTGAAGATACTCCCCTTCCCCAACCCTGCTGCTGCCGCCTGCTGCCCCTTTCATCCTAGAGAGTCACCAGCTTTCAGTCACCTGTCTGGCCCTCTGTCCCCACACCTAAACTCTCCCCATTCCCCTCCCACTCCCATTTCCATCTCAGTTCCCTCCATTCATTTAACTCTGACAACTCTTTTATTTTCCCTTCTGAGTAAGATTCAAGTATCCTCCTGGTGTCCTCCTTGTTTAGTTTCTTTGGATCTGTGGATTGTGACATGTGTATCCTGTACATTATGGTTAATATCTACTTATAAGTGAGTAAAATACCATGCATGTCCTTTTGGATGTAGGATTCCTAACATAGGATGATATTTTCTAATTCCAGTCATTTTCCTACAGATTTCATGGTAACCATGATTTGAATAGCTAAGTAGTATGTATGGACCACATTTCTGTATCCATTTTTTAGTTGAAGGACATCCGGGTTGTTTGCAATTTCTGGTTCATAAGAACAAAGCTGTCATGAATACAGGGAAACAAGTGTCTTTATAGTATGGAAGTGCATTTTGGGAATAGCTTTTGAATATAGAGTCCAGAAGTAGTATAGCTGACTCCTAAAGTAGAACTATTCCCAATTTTCTAGCTAGGGAAGAGTGCTCCCCTTGCTCCACATCCTTGCCTGCAGGTGCCATAGCTTGAGTTTTTCCTGTTAGCCATTCGGCTGGGTGTAAGGTGGAGTCTTAGAATCATTTTGATTTGCATTTCCATAATGACTAAGGATATTCAACATATCTTTAATAGCTTCTCGGCCATTGGAGGTCCCTCTGTTGAGAATTCTCTGTAAACATCTTTATCCCATTTTTATTGGGTTATTTGGTTTGTTAGTGTCTTACTTCTTGAATTCTTTATATAATTTAGATATTAGCTAATGTTGGATCTACTGTTTGTGAAGATCTTTTCCCATTCTGTAGACTGCCATTATTTTCTATTAACAGTGTCCTTTGCCTTACAGAAGGTTTTTAGTTTCATGAAATTCCACTTATTAATTGTTCCTCTTAATGCCAAAGCTATTGTTATACTCTTCAGGATATTGTCTCTTGTGCCTTCAAGACTATTCCCCAATTCCTCATTTATTAAATTTAGTTTATCTGGTTTTATGTTAATATCTTTGATCCTCTTTGACTTAAGTTTTGTGAATGGTGATAAATATTGATCTATTCCCATTTTTCTACAGGCAGCCATTCAGTGAGACCAGAATGTTTGTTGAAGATGCTTACCTTTTTCCATTGTATGGTTTTGGCTTCTTAGTTAAAAAAAAAAAATCAAGTGTCCGTAATATGTGGGTTTATTTCAGAGTATTCAATTCAATTCCATTGATCAACCTGTATGTTTCTATGCCAATAACATGCTGCTTTTATTATGATTATTCTGCATTACAGTTTGAAATTAGGGGTGAGGATACCTCCCAAAGTCAGGATGATACAAAACTGTTTTAGCTATCCTGTTTGCTTGTTTGTTTGTCTTATGTTTATTTGTTTTTTGTTTTGTTTTTGTCTTTATATATGAAGTTGCAAATTGTTATCTCATGGTCTGTAAAGAATTGTGTTGGAAGTTTGATGGTAATTGCATTGAATCTGTAGATTGGTTTTGGTAAAATGGCCATTTTTACTATTTTAATTCTACCAATCCATGAGCATGGGAGATCTTTCCATATTCTGATATCTTCTTCAATTTCTTTCTTCAGTGATTTGAAGTTCTTGGCATACAGGTTTTTCACTTTCTTGTTTAGAGTTACATCAAGATATTTTATATTATTTGTAGTTATTTGTGAATCGTAGTGTTTCCCTTATTTCTTTCCCAGCCAATTTATCATTTGTATAAAGAAGGGCTACTGATATTTTGAGTTAATTTTTTTTCCAGCCACATTGATGAAGGTGTTTATTAGCTGTAGGAGATCTCTGGCAGGATTTTGTTGTCATTTATATATACTACTATATCATCTGTTAATAGCAATATTATGACTTCTTCTTCTCCAATTTCTATCCACTTGATCTCCTTTAGTCATCTTATTACTCTAACTAGAACTTCAAGTACTATATTGAAAAGATATGGAAAGAGTAGTCATCTTTATCCTGTACCTAACTTTAGTGGAATTGATTCAAGTTTCTCTCCATTTTGTTTGATATTGACTTGCTGTATATTGTCTTCATTGTTTAGGTATGTGCCTTGTGTCACTGACATACCCAAAATTTTAACATCAAGGAGTGTTGGATTTTGTCAAAGGATTTTTCAGCATCTAATGTGAAATTCATGGAAAAATTCATGTGTTTTTTTTTCAGTTTGTTTACATGATGGATTATATTGATGGATTTTTTTCTTTTCCTTTTTTTCTTTTTTTCTTTTCTTTTTTTTTTTTTTTCATATTGAACCATGCCTGAATCCCTAATACGTAGTACACTTGATTATGGTAAACAATGTTTTTGATGTGGTCTTGGATTCAGTTTGTGATTATTTTATTGACTATTTCTGTATCAGTGTTGATAAAGGAAATTGGTCTAAAATTTTGTTTTCGTGTTTTTGTGTGGTTAAGGTATCAGTGTGACAGGCATCATAGAATGAGTTTGACAATGTTCCTTTTGTTTCTATTTTGTATAATACTTTGAGAAATGTTGATATTAGCTCTTCTTTGAAAGTATGATAGAATTCTGAATTCTGTGCTTAAATTATCTTGGTGTGGTGGTTTGTATATGTTCATCCCAGGGAGTGGCACTATTAGAAGGTGTGGCCTTGTTGGAGGAAGTGTGTCACTGTAGGGTTGGGCTTAGAGATCTTCCTCTTAGATGTCTGAAGATGCCCAGTCTATTCCTGGCTTCCTTTGGATAACGTCATAGAACCCTCAGCTCCTCCTACACCATGCCTGCCTAGATGCAGCCATGCTTCTGCCTTGATGACAATGGAATAAACTTTGGAACCTGTAAGCCAGCCCCAAGTAAATGTCTTTTATAAAACTTGCATTGGTCATTGGTGTCTGTTCTCAGCAGTAAAACACAAACTAATACAGAAGTTGGTACCAGGAGTGGGGTATTGCTGTGATAGGTCTGACCATGCTTTTTTTTTGGAAGAATGTGGGTTTTGGAACTTTGGATTTGGAAAGACATAGAATGTTTAAGTGGGGCTTAATGGGCCAGCCTAGTAGGAATATGGAAGACAGTGGTATTGAAGTTCATTTGAACTGTGTAGGCCTGATGGCCCAAAAGGTTTCAGTGGAGAAGAACTTTCATATGTGGTTGAGAGACTGTTTTTGTCATGTTTTGGTGAAGAACATGGTTACTTTTTGACGTTTCTGAAGAGATTGCCTAAGGCTAAGGAAAAGACATGTATATAGTAATTGCATTGACAAAGGAAATCTCAAAAAAGCCCAACAGAGACTTTGTTCTCTGGTTAAGTCTGATGAAGAGCATTTTGAACAAACACAGCAAGCTGAGAAAGGAAACATACAAAATATATAGTTTGAGTATTAAAGGGACACCAGGAAGTGAAATGGAGCTGAATTTAAGGATATTAAACTGAATTAAGGGAGTAGTGACTTTGAGGCAAATTCCTCCCAGCTAAATTTAGGTTCAGGCATGGTAGTATAAACCTTTAATCCCAGGAGACAAAGATGGGCAGATGTCTGAGTTCAAGGTCAGCCTAAAACAGAGCAAATTCTAGATGGAGAAAAATTTAAATCCATACTTGGTGGACCACACCTTTAATTCCAGTGCTTAGGAAACAGGAATGTAGATCTCTGAATTCAAAGTCAGTCTATGGAGCAAGATCCAGGACAGCCAAGCTTAGGCAGTGAAGGAGTTGGAATAAAGGAAGCTAGTGATAATGTAATAGAACAAGGGGGCCAATGTTCCAGCTCCTGCAAACAGCAGAACTCAGCAGCTTAGGCCATGTGTTACTGGATTTATATTCAAGAGGAGAAGAAGACTATTGGGACAATTGATGCTGGTTAGCTGGAGCTAAGAAATTAGTGGTGATTAAGAAAAGACCAGCATCACTTAGGTGATACCTTCTGGGAAGTGTTTACTGAGAGCATAAAGAAGCTGCCTTCCAGAGATAGCCAAAATTGTATCTCATGCTGCAGCTGTACTTGGTAATGTGTAAGAATAATCCAGGTGGTACTGGTTTTGAAGGCATGAAGGCATCATGAAGAACAGCTGAGGTTTGGCACTGTAAGAGGCCATGGAAGTCCATTGGTGAAAGTACAGCCTCAGTTGTAGTTGACAGCCAAGGACTGAAGGGGTCATGCAAATGTGTTGAGGCTTGGTACCATGAAGACAGCCTATGAGAGGCTTTGGTGAAACATAGTTGCAGTAGAAGACCCTAGCATATTGGAGATGTCAGTACCATGGGATGACCACCAAGAACTGCAGTGGCAGCGGAATGGATAAACTTGAACTTAGAGTGCTACAGAGGGCAGAGCTGAAGAATGCACAGAAGATCATGTGTGGAACTCAGACATTGGAACAAGAAGCTGTGAAGCTGAAGATGACTTGGAGACCCCAAGATGTTAAAGATGCCAGAGACACAGGATACCTGCCAGGAAAGCTGCTAACAAGGAGTAGAAACAGCCCAGGAGAAAGAACCTTGTGGCAGTCAACAAAGACGAAAAGGGAGTTGAAGATCTGAAGACTGCATTGCCATCAGACACGGAGATGCAGAGTTTGGAGACCGCCCAGCTGGTTTCCTGTCTTGCTTTTGGGATTACAGTTAAATGATTGGATGAATCTCAGAAGAGACTTTGAACTTTGGACTTTTAACACTGTTGAGAATACTATAGACTGTGGGGACTTTTAAAGTTGGACTAAATATATTTTGCATTATGCTATGTTTAGGTATGGCCCCCATAGACTCATGTTTGAACAAGCCTATGGGGGCCAGGGAGTGGAATGTGGTGGTTTGTATATGTTCATCCCAGGGAGTGGCACTATTAGAAGGTGTGGCCTTGTTGGAGGAAGTGTGTCACTGTAGGCTTGGGCTTAGAGATCTTCCTCTTAGATGTCTGAGGATGCCTAGTCTATTCCTGGCTTCCTTTGGATGTCATAGAACCCTCAGCTCCTCCTGCACCATGCCTGCCTAGATGCTGCCATGCTTCTACCTTGATGAATGACAATGGACTAAACCTCGGAACCTGTAAGCCAGCCCCAAGTAAATGTCTTTTATAAAACTTGCATTGGTCATTGGTGTCTGTTCTCAGCAGTAAAACCCAAACTAATACACTTGGCCTTGCTTATACATACATATATACATATACATTTACATATGTGTGTGTGTGCTCATGCATGCACCCGTGACTGGTTCTATTTCCTCAGGGATTATAAAATGGTTTTAAAATTATATCTGATATTGGTTTAACTTTGGTCATTCATATCATTTAGATTTTTTAATTTTGTGGAGTATAGATTTTTGAAATAAGATCATATGATTTTTTAATTGCCTCATTGTCTATTGTTATGTCTACTGTTTTGTTTCTGATTTTATTAATTTGGATAATGTCTCTCTGCTTTTTAGTTAGCTTGGTTAAGGATTTGTCTCTCTTTTTCTTTTTTTTTTTATTTGATTTTCTCAATGAGCCAGCTCTTGGTTTCATTGATTCTCTGTATTGTTTTCTTTGTCTTTTAATTTACTGATTTCTGCCCTTTGTTTATATCTTCCTATCTACTCCTACTGGATGTGTTTACTTATTTTTCTTCCAGAGATTTTGGGTATGCTGGTAAGTTGCTACTATGAGATTTCTCTATTTTTATTTTTTTATGAATGCCTTTATTCCCATGAACTTTCCTGTTAGCACAGCCTTGATCATGTGTCATAAATTTGGGTACGTTGTGGCTTCTTTATCTGTGAGTTTCAGAAAGTCTTTAATTTTTTCCCTGACTTGAGTAGAGAGTTCATTGAGCTCATTGAGTAGAGAGTTGATCCATTTCCATGAGTTTGTAGGCTTTCAGTTGTTTCTCTTGTTGTGGATTTTCAGCTTTAAAGCATGGTGACCTAATAAAATGCCAGTATTTATTTCATTCTATTAATATCTACTGAGGCTTGATTTGTGACCAAGTATATGGTCAAGTTTGGAGAAGGTTCTATAAGGTGTTGAGAGAAACACATATTCTTTTGTGTTTGGATGAATTGTTTTGTAGATATCTACTAAGCCTATTTGTTTCCTTCCCCCCTCTGTTTAGTTTTTGTCTCTATGATCTTTCCATTGGTGAGAGTGAGATCTTGAAATCTCTCTACTATTGTATAGGGTTCAATGTGTGATTCAAGCTTTATTAATATTTATTTTATGAATGAGAGTATCCTTGTACTTGGAATATATACATTCAGAAATGAGAAGTCATCTTCATGGAATTTCCTTTTCCTTTTCTTTTCTTTTCTTTTCTTTTTCTTTTTATTAAATATTTTCTTTATTTATATTTTGAATGTCATCTCCTTTCCTGGTTTCCCTTCTGAAAACCCTCTATTCCATCCCCTATCCCTACTCACCAACCCAAACACTTCCCTGTCCCCGCATTACCCTACACTGTGGCATCCAGATTTCACAGGACCAAGGGCCTCTCATTCCATTGAGGTCCAACAATGCCATCCTCTGCTACATATGTGGCTGAAGCCATTGTTCCTTCCATGTATACTCTTCGGTTGGTGGTTTAGTCCCTGTGAGAACTTGGGGGTCCGGATAGTTGATATTGTTTCTCCTATGGGGTTTCAAACTCCTTAAGCTCCTTCAGTCCTTTCTCTAGCTCCTAAATTAGGGACCCTGTGCTCAATTCCATGGTTGGCTGAGAGCATCCACCTCTGTACTTGTCAGGCAGTGGCAGAGCCTCTCAGGAGACAGCTATATCAGGCTCCTGTCAGCAAGCATTTGTTGGCATCCACTGCAGTGTCAGGGTTTGGTAATTGTATATGGGATGGATTGCCAGGTGGGGCAGTCTCTATATGTCTCCCATGGATATTTTGTTTGAGCATCTAAGAGAAAGAGAAGTATCCACACATTGGTCTTCCTTTTTTTGAGCTTCATGTGGTCTGTGAATTGTATCATAGGTATTCCTAGCTTCTGTGATAATATGAACTTATCAGTGAGCACATACCATGTGTGTTCTTTTGTGATTGGGTTACCTTTCACAGGAAGATATTTTCTAGTTGTATCCATTGGCCTCAGAATTTCATGAATGAATTTTTTTTAACAGCTGAGTAGTACTCCATTGTGTAAATGTACCACATTTCCTGTATCCATTCGTCTGTTGAAGGACATTTGGGTTCTCTCCAGCTTCTGGCTATTATAAATAAGGCTGCTATGAACATAGTGGAGCATGTATCCTGGTTACATGTTGGAGCATCTTCTGGGTATATGTCCAGGAGTAGTATAGCTGGATCCTCAGGTAATACTATGTTCAGTTCTCTGAGTAACCGCCAAACTGTTTTCTAGAGTGGTTTTACCAGCTTGAAATCCCACCAAAAATGGAGGAGTGTTCCTCTTTCTCCACATCCTCGCCAGAACCTGCTGTCACCTGAATTTTTGATATTAGCCATTCTTACTGGTGTGAGGTAGGATCTTAGGGTTATTTTGATTTCTATTTCCCTGATGACTAAGGATGCTGAACATTTCTTTAGGTGCTTCTCAGCCATTCCATATTCCTCAGTTGAGAATTTTATGTTCAGCTCTGTACCCCATTTTTAGTAGGGTTATTTGGTTCTCTGGAGTCTAACTTCTTGAGTTCTTTGTATATATTGAATATTAGCCCTCTATCAAATGTAGGGTTGATAAAGATCTTTTCCTAATCTGTTAGTTGCTGTTTTGTCCTATTGAGAGTGTCCTTTGCCTTACAGAGGCTTTGCAATTTTATGAGGTCACATTTGAAAATTCTTGATTTTAAAGCATTAGCTATTGGTTTACTGTTCAGAAAAATATTCCCTGTTCCCATGTGCTTGAAGATCTTCCCCACTTTCTTTTCTATCAGTTTCAGTGTATCTAGTTTTATGTGGGGTTCCTTGACCCACTTGGACTTGTGCTTTGTACAGGAGATAAGAATAGTTTGATTTTCATTTTGCTATATGCTATCTGCCAGTTGAACCAGAATTATTTGTTGAAAATGCTGTCCTCCTGAAGGAGCTGAAGGAGTTTACAACCCAATAAAAACAGTATCAATCAGTCAGACTCCCCAGTGCTCCCAGGGACTAAGTCACCAACCAATTAGTACACATGGTTCCTGGTGCATATGTAGCAGAGGATGACCATGTCAGGCATCAGTGAGAGGACAGGTCTTATGAATGCTTGATAGATGCTCTAGTGTAGGGGAATTGAGGGTAGGGAGACTGGAGTGGGTGGGTGGGTGAAGGAACACCCTCATAGTAGCAGGGAGAGGTGAGATGGTATAGGGAATTTCCTGGACAGCTGATAACATTTGAAATGCAAATAAAGGAAATATCCAATAAAAACAAAAAAGAAAAAGAAAAGAAGAAACCATCCATTGGATGGTTTTAGCTCCTTTGTCAAAGATCAAGTGACCATAGATATGTGGGTTCATTTCTGGGTCTTCAATTCTATTCCATTGATCTACCTGCCTGTCACTGTACCAATACCATGCAATTTTTGTCATGATTGCTCTGTAATCATGCTCATGTAATTACATGTTTACATGCTCATGTAATCATGAGGTCAGAGATGGTGATTCTACCAAAAGTTCATTTATTGTTAAGAATAATTTTCACTATCCTGGGTTTTTTGTTTTTCCAGATAAATTCAAGAATTGCTCTTTCTAAGTCTATTAAAAATTGTGTTGGAATTTTGGTAGGGATTGCATTGAAACTGTAGATTGCTTTTGGCAAAATGGCCACTTTTACTTTTTTAATCTTGCCAATCCATTAACATGGGATATCTTTCCATCTTCTGAAACCTTTAATTTCTTTCTTCAGAGATTTGATGAGTATGATTTGATATGTCCTCTAATTAGTTTTGACTCAAAGTCAATTTAATTAGATAATATATTAATATATAATTTATTATATAATAAATGCTGTCCTCCTGAAGGAGCTGAAGGAGTTTACAACCCAATAAAAACAGTATCAATCAGTCAGACTCCCCAGTGCTCCCAGGGACTAAGTCACCAACCAATTAGTACACATGGTTCCTGGTGCATATGTAGCAGAGGATGACCATGTCAGGCATCAGTGAGAGGACAGGTCTTATGAATGCTTGATAGATGCTCTAGTGTAGGGGAATTGAGGGTAGGGAGACTGGAGTGGGTGGGTGGGTGAAGGAACACCCTCATAGTAGCAGGGAGAGGTGAGAAATTAATATAATAATTATATTAGATAATATAATTGCTACTCTAGCTTCTTTCTCAGATTTTTAGCTTAGAAAAAAATTTTCTAGCTCTTATTCTAAGATTGCATCCATCTTTTTTACTGAGGTGCGTTTCTTGTCTGCAGTAGAATGCTGGATCCTGGTTACACATTCACTCTGTTACTCTGTAACATTTTATTGAGGAAATGAACCCATTGATGTTTAGAAATATTAATGATCAATAATTGCTAGTTGCTGTCATTATGATGGTGGTGGTGGTAGTATTTGCGTGTGTTTCTCTTCTTTTGGTTTTGCTGGTGTAAAATTAATTATTCATTTCTTGTAGAGTTTTTGTTAGTTTTTCTTTTTTGTTTGTGGGTTTTTTGGGGGTTTTTTGTTTTGTTTTGTTTTGTTTTTGTTACGTTGTTGCTATTTTGGTTGCTTTTATTTTTTTTTTTTATTTTGTTATTTTTTGGTGTAGTTACCCTCCTTTTGTTGGAATTTTCCTTCTCTGTTCAGCTGGATTAGTAGAAAGATAAAGTTTAAATTTTGTTGTGTCATGTAATATCTTGTTTTCTACATCTATGGTGATTGAGAGTTTTGCTGGGTATAGTATTCTGGGTGACATTTTTAATCTCTTAGGGACTGCAAAACATTTGCCCAGACCCTTTTGACTTTTAGAGTCCCTGTTTAGAAAGTGTGTATAGATCTATTAGATCTGCCATTTATGTTGCTTTACCTTTTTACCTTGCTGCTTTTAATATTCTTTGTTCTGTATATTTTGAGTTTTGATTATTATGTGACAGGAGTATTTTCTTTTCTGGTTCAATCTCTTTGGTGTTTTGTAAGCTTCTTAAACATTTACAGGCATTTGTTTCTTTAATTTAGGGAAATTCTCTTCTATAATAATGTTGAAGATCTCTTCTGGAGCTTTGAGCTGGAAATCTTCATCTATTCTTATTATTTTTAGGTTTGGTCTTTTCATAGTGTCCTAAATTTCCTGGTTGTTTGTATTAGAAACTTCTTAGATTCAGCATTTTTTTTTTGGACAAATATATCGATTTCTTCTATCATACCTTCTAATCCTGAGATTTTCTCTTCCATCTATGTATTCTGTTTGTGATGCTTTTGTCTGTAATTCCTGTTCTCTTTCCTTGGGTTTCCATCTCTACTCTATTTGTGTTTACTTTATTGCTTCTATTTCCATTTTCAGTTCTTCAACAGTTTTGTTCATTTCTTTCACCTGTTTGATTTTATTTGCCTTTGTTTTTATATTTACACATTTCCTCTTTAAAGGCCTCTGTGTTTGTTTTCTTGTATTTCTTTAAAGGGGTTTATTTTTTTAACTCTTTAAAGCCTTTACCATCACCATAAGATCTGAATTGATGCTATTTTCTTGTGCTTCAGGTATGTTAATTTATCCAGGGCTTTCTATAGTAAGGCATCTGGATTCTGGTGGTGCTACACTGCTTTGGTTTTGTTAATTTTATTCATATTCTGGCTTTAAGTACCTGATAACAGTAGGCATCTGGGACTGCAGATAGAGCTGTTTGTCCTAGGTTGCAGCAGGCTTCCAGGGTTGCTGAGAGTACTGGTGGTCCATGATGGCTGTAGAGGTCCAGGAGTGCAAGTAGAGGTGTGGACTGAATTTGAAGTGCAGAGGTGATAGGACAAGCCTCAAGGGCTGCTGGGCCTGAAAAGTATCTCAATATTATTAATCAGGGAAATCCAATCTGAACCCATACTGTGATGGCAATGTGTATAAACTAAAATATAAATATCTGATAAAGTCAAAATATCAAATTATTGGAAGTGTATGAGAGCAACAGTTTTTTTATATTTTATGGAATATAGTAAGATAAGCCCAGTGATGTAGAAATCCAAGCTCTAATTCCTGATAAACATAGGGAGGTCCAGTGTCATTGGTTTTGGAGGTTTTCTCATGTGAAATAAGAATTTATATAAAAACAAGAAGTAAATACCTGTTTGTGTGTGTGTGTGTGTGTGTGTGTATGTGTGTGTGTGTTTAAGCAATGTAATAGTATTTAGTAAGAGAAAAAAATAAATTGATAATTGATAAAGTAGCATAAATAAATCCCAAATGCAATTTGTAATTTATGTAAAGACAATCTCACAAATGATGTCAGAATAAATATTTTATGATCTGTTTACATGACTATCCTAAATCAAAGCTCAGAGGCCAAAATTAGTTTAAAGTTTTCTTAGAATTAACTATGAGATTTGGCCAATACCAATTGGGAATCAAGAAAAACGTTTTAGCAAGGTGCAAAACTCAATGTGCTTGTCAAAGCTCCCAAATTGTCTATGTATATTTAACTGTATGTCATTGAACACAATATTATAGGTAGCATTGCAAATGATAATATTTAACAGTTCTTTTGCCATCAACCATATCTAACATAAATGAATTAAGAAGTAAAACAACTCTCATACATAAATTTGAAAATTTTGTAGTATTGTATGAGCAAAGGATAACAGACTCTACAAAAATATTATGTTTACCAGATTCCTTTCTCCTAGGAGAGTAAATTAAAAATTCTAACAGCTTTGTGTATATGTGAGGGTTAAACAAAAGAGTGAAAATACTAAAGACTATAAGATACATATTTTTCTTAAGGAATAAAAAACTTTCTACTCAAAAAAGTTTAAAGTTAATACAATAATGATTGACAGTAGATTGATGTACTGGTATCACTAGGAACCTGTATTTATTTTAAATGTAAATATTAAAATATTTACATACTAACAGAGAAACAGACACACATGTTACCAAATGCTAGTATTATATGTATTTCCTATGTTGCCTAACAAAATTATCTACATGCAATGACATATTAGTGTCAAGTGAATGAGTACACTTGACATTTGGATATTGATATCTAAATACTAATATACTCACTCTAAAAGAGTAAGGTATCTGTGAATATACTATATATCCCCTGAAATATTTTTCATTTCAGAAGATAAAGAAGTACTCAAATCTTACTTATACATACATGTTATTATTTTTCCAATAATTAAACTTTAAAATAAAAATATTATTAAAATTAAAGAAATATTTCTGGTTTGGGAATCATAAGTCAAAAAATCAAGATATAGGACTGAGTTTAAATTAATCTTGGATTCTGCTTTAAACACAATAAAAATCTAAATATCATTATTTCATGTGCTTGAAAATTGTTTGTATTAACTAACAGTACTAAAATAGTACAGTATTTAAAATTTGACTATTGTGTTAGATTATGCATTAAAAGAAACTGGGTGATATTTGTGAAGTATTTCTACTTATTTAGTTTATTTATAATCTATTTAGATAATTATAAATTACTTATCGCAACGTAATTTCATGCTAGTCTTACTTTAAATGTTGGACACATAATTTATAATACAGCTAATAAGTATACTTGAGAGCAAGTTTGCTAATTTTTAAAAGAATGTATATCCCAAGGGGCTGGAGATATGGCTCAGCAGTTAAGAGCACTGAGTTCAATTCCCAGCAACCACATGGAAATCAATTTGGCTGTTTCTCAAAAAAAAAAAAAAAAAAAGTGAATAGTTCTACCTCAAGACCCAGCTATACCACTCCTGATCATATTCCCAAAAGATACACCAACATCTAACAAAGACATTTACTCAATTATGTTTACAGAAGCTTTATTCATACTAGCCAGAAACTAGAAACAACCTAGATTTCCCTCAACTGAAGAATGAATAAAGAAAATGTGGTAAATCTACACAATGGGATACTATTCAGCTATGAAAAACAAAGACATCATGATTTTTTTTGCAGGCAAATGGATGGAACTTGAGATCATGATACTGAGTTGACCCAGTCTCCAAAGGACATGTAGGGTATGAACTTACTTATAAGTGGCTATTAACCATAAAATACAGGTACCAGTTTACATTCCGCAGACTCAAAGAAGCTAAATAAGAAAAAAGGCCCAAGTGAGCAATCTTGAATCTAACTAAGAAGGGGGAATAAAATAATTATAAGAAACAGATGGAGGGAGGAAAGTAGGAAGGAGGGGGAGGAGGAGGGGAATGGGGATTCAGGATCAGGTGTGCAGAAGGAAAGGAGAGATGACTAGATAGCCATGGATATTAATGTAAATCTGAAACTGACAGGGATGAGGAGAATCCCCAGAAAGAGAGAGCGACCTGGGATAGGGGAGGCACCAAAAAACAGTTGAAGTGACCTTAGCAGTGACTTACTACATTGGGAATATGGAAGTTGAAGAGACCACCTCTTGTAGCCAGGCAGGAACCCCAGTGGAACTATACACCAACCCAACCACAAAAAATTTCAGTGGGGATGGAGCAGAGACTGAGGGAATGACCAACCAATAACTGACCCAAACTGAGACCCATCCCATGGGCAAGCACAAATCCCTAACACTGTTAATGGCATCCTATTATGCCTGCAGACAGGAGAAAGTTTTCCTCTGAGAGGTTCCACCTAGCAGCTGACTCAAACAGGTACAGACACCCATATCTAAATAGTGGATGGAGCTTGGGGACTCTTATGGAAGAATAGGAGGATGTTTTCAGGCTCTGAAGGAGATAGGAACTCTATAAGAAGACCAACAGGGTCAACTAACCTGGAACCTTGGGGCTCTCACCGTCTGAACCACCAACCAAAGAACATACATGAACTGGACCTAGGCCTCCCCACACATATGTATCAAATATGCAACTTGGTCTTTGTGTGGGTCCTGGAACAAGAGTTATGGAACAAGAGTTATCCCAAAAGCTGTCGCCTATATGTGTGATATGTTCTTCTAGCTGGGTTACCTTGTCTGGACTCAATTGGAGAGGAAGAGTCTAGTCTTGCATAGACTTGAAGTGCCAGAGTGGGGAGATACACAGGGGAATTCCGCCTCGCTCAGAAGAGAAGGGAATGGAGGATGGAGGAAGGATCATGGGTGGGGGTCACCAGGAACTGCGTAATGATTGGAATATAAAAAAATTAAACTATATTTAAATTTTTAATCATATTAAAATTATTGTAGGCTACATCACTGTCTAAATCTAAAAGTGCCTAGTTTAACTCCTTTGATTACACTATAGCAATTAGTACCTTGCAAATGCAAGCTGTACAACTTTCTAAATTTCAAAAGGATTTTACAGAAGAGGAAATATACACTGAAGAATTAAGTAGCCACAGCTATGATTGCAAGAGTCTTTCCAGCATCACTCAATCAAGAAAGTTCAATGCATTCCCCTCTTATTCATCAGAAGACAAGTCAGAATAAACTCTGTCAGAAGACAGTTTTAAACTGTCCACAGAATGCAGAATCAGTAGAACTTTTGACAGGGAGGGAAGAGCTTGGCATAGAACTTGAAGAGTATCTCAAGGGCAGAGTGACTTTTGGACTGTTAAACTACAAACAGAAAATGGGGAATGATATCTCTGCAAACACAAATATGAAAAATGGTCTGACTCTCCTCCCATTCTCTTTCTTTAAATCTATTCCCTTTACTCTCTCCATCTTACACTCCCCTTTGCTATTACAACAATCCTTAAATTGTTCTCATGAGTAGCACTTAGGATACCTTTAAGGAAACTGTCTCTCTAATCCCTCCAATAACTGTCACAGTGCCCTCATCTAATGCCTGCTGTTCACATGCATCCAAATCACCACATGAATGATGATAAGCAAATATCTCCTTCAAAACAAGATAAACTCATGCAGTTTTTGTCTCAAAATATAATTATATTTTGAAAATTTAAGTTTCTCAGAGGTTAAAATTCAGAATACGTAAGAAAATTACGACAAATTTAGAGTTGTGAATATTTGATAACCACACCTACACATTTTTTTCATAATCTGGAAGATGTGTTAGACACAAATACGCAATTTTCAAATTTATTTGTCAATTTCAATCTAAGAATATCCACTGACATAGTAAATCCCCTTTAATCCTTATGATTCAAATATCACCCCAAAATAAGTTTATGTTGCTCATACAGAAAGGGACAAGAGATTCTCAGTAAATTCTGTTGTAACACCTTATATTTACAGCATTATTTTCTTAGACCTCATGAGTTACAACCGTAATGGAACAACAAAGGAAAATAATATGATATGAATTTCTTGGTGTATTTTTCTAAAATTTAATTTTCAAAGCAAAAGCAAGATATAACAGGAATGGCTCCTCTACACAGGTCTTACTACAGAAAAACTGAAAAAGAGTTACCTATAATTCAGATATTAAAATACAATGAAATACAACATATTTCTTTTTTATATAAGATATATTCCTTATTTACATTTCAAATGTTGTCCCCTTCATGGTATCCCACCAAATGGCAAAACATACCCCCCTTCATCAATCCACCCACTCCCTCTTCCCTGTCCTGGCAGTCCCCTATGCTGGGGCTTATAGATTTCTCAGGACCAAGGGTCTCTCCTCCCGTTGAAGTCCAACAAGGCCGTCCTCTGCTGCAAATGCATCTGCAGCCATTAATTCCTCCATGTGTACTCTTTGGTTGGTGGTTTAGTTCCTGGGAGCACTCGGTGGTTCAAACTGTTGTTCCTCCTATGGTTGTGCAAACCCCTTTGACTCCTTGGGTCCTTTCTGTAGCTCCTCCATTGGGGACCATGTGCTCAGTTCAATGGATGGCTGAGAGTATCCCCCTCTCTATCAGTCATGCACTGGCAGTGCCTCCCAGGTGAGAGCTATATCAGGCTCCTTTGAGCAAGCACTTGTTGGCATTTGGGTTTTGTAACTGTATATGGGATGGATCATTAGGTGGGGTAGTCTCTGGATGGTCTTTCCCTAAGTCTCTCCTCCACACTTTGTCTCTGTATCTCCTCCTGTGAGTTTTCAGTTCCCCCTTCTAAGAAAGACCAGAGTACCAATACTTCGAAGTTCTTCCTTCTAATTGAGCCTCATTTGGTCTATGAATTGTATCTTGGGTATTCCAAGCTTCTGGGCTAATATCCACTGTACAGTGAGTGCATACCATGTGTTCTTTTGTGACTGGATTACCTCACTTAGGATGATATTGTCTAGTTCCATCCATTTGGCTAAGAATTTCATGAATTAATTATTTTTAATAGCTGAGTAGTATTCCATTGTGTAAATATATCACACTTTTTGTATCCATTCCTCTGTTGAGGCACATCTGGGTTCTTTCCAGCTTCTGGCTATTATAAATAAGGCTGCTATGAACATAGTAGAGCATGTGTCCTTATTACATGCTGGAGATGTGCCCAGGAGTGGTATAGCTGGGTCCTCAGGTACTATTATGACCAATTTTCTGAAGAAATACCAAACTGATTTCCAGAGTGGTTGTAGTAGCTTGCAATCCCACCAGCAGTGGAGAAGTGTTCCTCATTCTACACCTCCTCACCAGCACCTGCTGTCTCCTGAGATTTTGATATTAGCAATTCTGAGTGGTGTGAGGTGAAATCTCAGGGTTGTTTTGATTTGCATTTCCCTGATGACTAAGAATGTTGAATATTTCTTTAGGTACTTCTCAGCCATTTGATATTCCTTAGTTGAAAATTCTTTGTTTAACACTGTCCCCATTTTAAATGGAGTTATTTGTTTCTCTGGAGTCTAACTTCTTGAGATCTTTGTATATGTTGTATATTAGCCCTCTGTTGGATGTAGGGTTGTTAAAGATGGTTTCCCAATTTGTTGGTTGCCATTTTGTCACATTGACAATGTCCTTTCCCTTTCAGAAATGTTGTAATTTTATGAGGTCCCATTTGTCAATTCTTGATCTCAGAGCATAAGTGATTGGTGTTCTGTTCAGGAAATTTTCCACTGTGCCCATTGTGCTTGAGGCTATTTCCCTGTTTCTTTTCTATTAGTTTCAGTGTGTCTGGTTTTATGTGGAGATCTTTGATCCACTTGAACTTGAGTTTTGTACAAGGAGATAAGAATGGATCGATTTTCCAGTTCCGACCATTTGCCTAGGAATTTCGTGAATTCATTGTTTTTAATTGCGGAGTAGTATTCCATTGTGTAAATACCAATCACAAAATAGCACACATGGTATGCAGTCACTGATAAGGGGATATTAACCCAGAATCTCGGAATACCCTAGTCACAATTCGCATATCAATAGATTTCCAAGAAGATGGAAGTCTTTCCCTGGTCCTGGAAAGACTGGATGTAGGGGAATGCCAGGACAGAGAAGCGAGAGGGGGTTGAATGGGGAACAGGGGTAGAGAAGGGGGCTTATGGGACTTTCAGCGAAGGAGGAAACGGAAAAGGGGAAATCATTTGGAATGTAAATAAAAAAACTTAGGAAAAAAAAGGAATAGATCGATTTGCATTGTTCTGCATGCTAATTGCCAGTTGAACCAGCACCATTTGTTGAAAAAGCTATCTTATTTCCATTGGATGGTTTTAGCTCCTTTGTCAAAGATTAGTGACAATGGGTACATGGGTTAATTTCTGGATCTTCAATTCTGTTCCATTGATCTACCTGCCTGTCCCTGTACCAATACCACGCAGTTTTTATCACTGCTTGGTATTGCTGAGTGGATTGGTAGTACTGCTTGAGGTGAGCGATACAGATTTCCCAAGAAGTTCTTTTATTGTTGGGAATAATTTTTGCTATTCTGGGTTTTTTGTTATTCCAGATGAATTTGAGAATTGTTCTTTCTAACTCTGTGAAGAATTGAGTTGGAATTTTGATGGGGATTGCATTGACTCTGTAGATTGCTTGTGGCAAGATGGCCATTTTTAATATATTAATCCTGCCAATCCACGAGCCTGGGAGATCTTTACATCTTCTGAGGTCTAATTCAATTTCTTTCTTCAGAGACTTGAAGTTCTTGTCATACAGATCTTTCACTTGCTTGGTTAGTGCCACACCAAGATACTTTATATGGTCCGTGACTATTATGAAAGGTGTCCTTTCCCTAATTTCTTTCTCAAGCCATTTATCCTTTGAGTATAGGAAGGCTCCTGATTTGTTTGAGCTAATTTTATATCAAACCACTTTGTTGAAGTTGTTTATCAGCTGTAGGATTTCTCTGGTTGAGTTTTTGGGGTCTCTTGAGTATACTATCATGTCATCTGCAAATAGTGATAGCTTGACTATTTCCTTTTCAATTTGTATCCCTTTGACCTCCTTTTGTTGTTTAATTGCTCTAGCTAGAATTTCAAGTACTATATGGAATAGATATGGAGAGAAAAGTAAGCCTTGTCCAGTCCCTGATTTTAGTGAGATTGCTTCATGTTTCTCTCCATTTAGTTTGATGTTGTCTAGTGGTTGGCAATATATGTCCTTTACTATGTTTAGATATGGGCCTTGAATTCCTGATCTTTACAAGACTTTTAACAGGAAAAGATGCTGATTTTTTTCAATGATTTTTCAGCATTTAATGAAAAGAACATGTGTTTTTTTTTCTTTAAGTTTGTTTATGAAATGGATTACATTGATGGATTTCCATATAGTGAACCATCCCTGCATCACTGGGTTGAAGCCTACTTGACCATAGTGAATGATCGTTTGTTTTGATGTGTTCTTGGATTCATTTAGCAAGAATGTTATTGATTATTTTTGGATTGCTATTCATAAGTGAAATTGTTCTGAGCTCTTTCTTTGTTTGATCTTTGTTTGGTTTTGGTATCAGTATAATTGTGACTTCACATAACTAGTTGGGTAGTGTTCCTTCTATTTCTGTTTTGTAGAATAGTTTGAAGAGTATTGGTGCTATGTCTTCTTTGAAGGTCTAATAGAATTCTGCACTAAAATCTTTGAGTTCTGTGGGTTTTTTGGTTGGGAGACTTTCAATGTCTGCTTCTATTTCTTTAGGGGTTATGGGACTTTTTAAAAGGTCTATCTAATCCTTATTTAACTTTGGTATTTGGTATCTGTCTAGAAAATTGTCCATTTCATCCAGATTTTCCAGTTGTGTTGAGTATAGACTTTTATAGTGGGATCTGATGAATTTTTGAATTTCCTCAGTGTCTTTTGTTATATCTCTCTTTTCATTTCTAATTTTGTTAATTTGGATACTGTCTCTGTGTTCTCTGGTTATTCTGGCTAAAAGTTTATCTATCTTGTTGATGTGCTCAAAGAACCAGCTAATGGTTTTGTTGATTCTTTGTATAGTTCTTTTTGTTTCTACTTGGTTGATTTCAGCCCAAAATTTAATGATTTCCTGCTGTCTACTCCTCTTGGGTGTATTAGCTTCTTTCTGTTCTAGAGCTTTCAGGTGTGCTGTTAAGCTGCTAGTGTATGCTCTCTCCAGTTTATTTCTGGAGGAACTCAGAGCTATGTGTTTTCTTCTTAGCAGTGCTTTCATTGTACTCCCTAAATTTGGGTATGTTGTACCTTCATTTTCATTAAATTCTAAAAAGTCTTTGACTTCTTTCCTTATTTGATCCTTGACCAAGGTATCATTGAGTAGAGCACTGGTCAGCTTTCAAGTGTATGTGGGCTTTCTGTTGTTTTTGTTGCTATTGAAGGACATCTTTAATCCATGGTGATCTGATAGGAGGCATGGAATTATTTCAATCTTCTTATATCTCTTTAGATCTGTTTTGTTATCAATTATATTGTCAGTTTTGGAGAAGGTACCATGAGATGCTGAGAAGAAGGTATATTCTTTTGATTTAGGTTGAAATGTTCTATAGATATCTGTTAAATCCATTTGGTCCAAAACTTTTGTTAGTTTCACTGTGTCTCTGTTTAGTTTGTGTTTCCCTGATCTGTCCATTGATGAGAATGTGGTGTTGAAGTCACTCCCAATTATTGTGTGATGTGCAATGTGTGCTTTGAACTTTAATAAAATTTCTTTTATGAATGTGGGTGCCCTTGCATTTGGAACACAGATGTATAGAATTGAGAGTTCTTCTTGGTAATTTTTCCCTTAATGAGTGTGAAATGTTCTTCCATGTCTTTTTTGATGATTTTTGGTAGAAAGCAATTTTTATCCGAAATTAGAATGATTACTCCAGCTTGTTTCCTGGGACTATTTTCTAGAAAAATTGATTTACAGCCTTTCTCTGATGTAATGTCTGTCTTTGACACTAAGGTATGTTTCCTGTATGCAGCAAAATGCTGTCATGTTTATATATCCAGTCTGTTAGTCTATGTCTTTTTACTGGGGAATTCAGTCAATTGATGTTAAGTGATATTAAGGAATGGTGATTGTTGCTTCCTGTTATTTTTGATGTTATTTTATATTTGTGTGATTACCTTTTTTTTGGGTTTATTGAAAGATTGCTTTCTTGGTTTTTCTAAGGTGTAGTTTCCCTACTTGTGTTTGTGTTTTTCAACTATTATCCTTTGCAGGGCTGGATTTGCTGAAAGATATTGTATAAATTTGGTTTTATGATGGAATATCTTGATTTCTCCATCTATAGTGAATAAGAGTTTTTCCGGGTATAGCAGTTTGTGTGGACATTTGTGTTCTCTTAGGGTCTGTATGAGATCTGCCTAGAATCTTCTAGCTTTTATGGTCTCTGGTGAGGAGTCTGGTGTAATTCTGATAGGTCTGCCTTTTTATGTTACTTGACCTTTTTACCTTACTGCTTTTAATATTCTTTCTTTGTTTAGTGCATTTGGTGTTTTGATTATTATGTGACAGGAGGAATTTCTGTTCTGGTCCAGTCTATTTGGTGTTCTGTAGACTTCTTGTATATTCATGGACATCTCTTTCTTTAGAATAAGAAAGTTTTCTTCTATACTTATGTTGAAGATATTTACTGGCCCTTTAAGTTGTAAATCTTCACTTTCTTCTATACCTATAATCCTTAGGTTTGGCTTTCTCATTGTGTCCTGGATTTACTGGATGTTTGGGGTTAGAAGATTTTTGCATTTTGCATTTTATTTGACTGGTGAGTCAAGGTTTTCTATGGTATCTTCAGCACCTGAGATTCACTTTTCTATCTTATATATTCTGTTTTTGTATTTTGTTGTCTTTGACTCCTGATTTCTTTCCTATGTGTTCTATCTCCAGAGTTGTCTCCCTTTGTGATTTTTTTTATTGTTTCTTCTTCCATTTTTAGAACTGAGATAGTTTTGTTCAGTTCCTTCACTTGCTTGTTTGTGTTTTCCTGAAATTCTTTCAGGGATTTTTGTGTTTCCTCTTTAAGAGCTTCTACCTGATTAACCATGTTCTCATGTATTTCCTTAAGGGAGTTATTTATGTCCTTCTTACAGTCCTCTATCATTATCTGAAGATGTGATTTTAGATCCAAATCTTGCTTTTCCAGTGAGTTGGAGTAACAAAGGCTCACTGTTGTGGGAGAACTGGGTTCGGATGATGCCATGTCACTTTGGTTTCTGTTGGTAATGTTCTTGCGTTTGCCTTTTGCCATCTGGTTATCTCTGGTGTTAGCTGGTCTTGCTGTCTCTGACTGTGGCTTATCTGTCCTGCAAGTCTGTGTATCTGTACTCCTGGAAGATCTGTTCTCTCTGTGCACACAGATATGTAAGCACTCTTGGGAGACCATCTCTCTTTTGGTGGTATTTGTGTATGTAGCTCTTTGTCACCGGATCAGTTGGGGGTGCAGACTGAAATTGGAAGATTCTTGTCTCAGGCTGCTCCTGGACTCTCATGCCTTCAGGATTTCAGGCTGGTTCCTCTTAGCAGCAGGGTTTGTTCTACTTGTGCTCTCAGGGCTCTCTGCACTCCTGGAAGTTTAGCTGTCTCCCTGTGCCACCTGGATACGGTGCTCTATGGTAGAGGATGGTCCCCAGCTGGAGACAGAAACCTGAGAGCTTCAGCCTGTGGGTTCTGGACAGGTTCTTCTGAGCAGCAGCGGTGGTCCTACCTGTGTTCTCAGGCATCTCAGCACTCCTGGGTGGTTAGCTATCTCCCTGTGCCACATGGATATGGTGCTCTGTGGCTGAGGATGGTACCCAGCCAGAGACAGAAACCGGAAGATTCAACATATTTCTTTTTTTATTTTATTTTCTAAGTTTTTTTTTAATTTACATTCAAAATCATTTCCCCTTTCCCATTTCCTCCCTCCCTGAAAGTCCCATAAGCCCCCTTCCCTCCCTCTTTTCCCCCATTCAACCCCCTCTCGCTTCTCTGTCTTGGCATTCCCCTACATCCAGTCTTTCCAGGACCAGGGGTCTCTCCTTCCATCTTCTTGGAAATCTATTGATATGCGTATTGTGTCTAGGGTATTCCGAGATTCTGGGTTAATATCCCCTTATCAGTGACTGCATGTGTGTTCTTTTGTGATTGGGTTACCTCACTAAGGATGATATTTTCAAGTTCTGACCATTTGCCTAGGAATTTCATGAATTGTTTTTAATTGCAGAGTAGGAAATTCAAAAAATCATCAGATCCTACAACATATTTCTTATTAGTAAAACTTATATGGAAGGCTCAGGGTACAGACTACAAGTAGCCATGAGCTTCGGTGGAATCTTTTAGGTCAGATGGCCTTCTGTAGCTTATTAAATCGAATCAATAGTGGGCCATCTTTGAAACTGCTTCCTAAGTTTTGGAAGCGTAGTTTCAAAACCAGAAAGAAAAAGAAATCTCTTGGTGGATTTACACTGCTTTCTCTTTAACCCTTAGAAAACAAATACACTTTTATAAAGATTTATTACTAAAGACAAAATTGTAATGCAAAATAGCAATAATATGTCATGAGATAGAGAAGAAAAGAACACTTGCCCCATTATTTTCTTAAACCTCATATATAACAACTTTCAAACTTGCATAAATATTCTGCTAGATGTAAAATTGTAACTTGAAGAAATGATAAATATCATTTATTCACCTCACTATATTAGTTATTCTATAGCTTCAGGGAAAGCATCCAACTATAATCTTTAAGATTTTCCTCTTCTTTTTCATTCTCTTTTTGATTATTAAAACACAAACAGAAGCAGAAATATAATTTGAATTATATGTATACTCTACAGATGATCTGAAATCTTGTGTTAATGCAAATCTTTGTCTAAAATCCTAAGAAACAGAAAAGTCATATCAATGTAGGATTTGCTTCATTTATATTCCATTGTTCCATCCTTTTGCCTAAAGCAATCATTTGTGAATGTTTTTAACACTGCAAGCAGAAAACTGACTTGTATCTTGAGAGTATTTAAGTACAAATATCAAAGGTCTTTTGGGCAAATTTGCATAATCCACTAATAAACATCTACTGTTTTATCAAAGTTTTTCATTTTTTGTTAATCAGAATAATTGGAATGGTAGTTGTCTCAAGCCATCTTATTTAATAAACAATAATTATATCTAATAAGTTTAGTAAAAGTAGTAAATATCTCAATTATCTTGTCTAATAAAAATCATATCTACTAAAATTCTAACTTGAATATTGCTAGCATGAAATTTTTATCTTTTGGTTTTTAAATAATGATGCTGTTGTCTATTAGACCAATTAGGCAATGATCCTGGATTTAATAGCTGCAGAACAGATAAAAATGCCAAAGGTGAGCATATGCTATTACACATTCATTACCTTGAAATCATGACTACAAGACCCTGCTAGAAAGCAAGATATATTCATTTGTGTGGGCATCACTGTGTAGTCGAATTGTTTCACACGGGCTCTTTAGGTCCCTGAGGCTACCCCGAAGAGACAGAAAATATAGATTCATCTACTCAAAAAGGAATTTATAGGTATTCTTTATATTCATCGCAAAACAAATTGCTTGCTGTGAACAATCATTTCCTTAAAATATGCTGATCAAAGTACTCAGAGTTTCTATGTCCCTGAAAAATATCTAGTAATAACTGCTTCTGCAGATGTAGGAAGCTTGATTTGAATGAGCATTGCTCAATGTATTCTAGTATTGAAATATCACATGAGACTGCCCAAGTATGTACAATTGTGTCTGGTCAAAACAAACTTATCCTTAAAAACTCAATGATGTCCTGCAATAATTATAATCTAGCCACAGTCTTTAGACTTTTCCATAAGTACATAAATATAATAAAATGTTTCTTGATAATTTCTGAAGCTTCTATCTTTTGTTTTCATTGAATTTTAGGTAGCTTCTTAGAGTCAATTCTACAGATTGTGTGTGTGTGTGTGTGTGTGTGTGTGCGTGTATTTCAAACACTATTTTATGTTTTAGATTTGGATTTTTTGCTATATCTTGAATGAATTTTGTTCTGGTTGGTTTTGTGTGTCAACTTGACACAGGCTGGAGTTATCACAGAGAAAGGAGCTTCATTTGGGGGAGTGCTTCCATAAGATCCAGCTGTGGGGCATTTTCTCAATTAGTGATCAAGGAGGGAGGGTCTCTTGTGGGTGGTACCACCTCTGGGCTGGTATTCTTGGGTTCTGTAAGAGAGCAGGCTGAGCTAGCCTGGGGAAGCAAGTCAATAAGTAACATCCCTCCATGGCCTCTGCATCAGCTCCTGCTTCCTGACCTGCTTGAATTCTAGTCCTAACCTCCTTTGGTGATGAAAAACAATTTGGAATTATAAGCTGAATAAACCCATTCCTCCACAACATGCTTGTCTTGATGTTTGTACAGGAATAGAAGCCCTGACTAAGACAAACTTAAAAGATGATTCTGATCACCATTCAATTCTCTACTCAAATATTATTCATATTTCATCTCTCTGAATTGACTTCTCAGACCAGTTCACCACAATAGCACCCACTATTTCTACTGAATATATATTTTAATTGCAATATCTTTATTTTTCTTATAGCACTTACGACTAAGATGATGAAATTTGTTCAACCACTTCATTATATGTTTTCATCCTTCTACGTATAAGAATATGCTTTGCTATTAAACATACCAAGTCTGACCACAGAACCTGGAGGTGCTTGTAACTATTCTTTGAAACTGATAAACTTCCTTGCATTCAGAAACCAATTACTTGCTTATACCAGAAATATATCACCTTCATATTTTCATAAGATTAAATGGTCTTAAAATCCTGGTGAGTGAGAACCTTGTGTTAACCCTGATCCTGCAGTACTTCAGAAATTCATAGAGGGGTTCTGCTTTTCCAGACTGAATAGGCTCAGTTTTCAGCTTACCTTTCTTAATAGTTTTATTTTAATGATCTTTGTTATTGGAGAAAAATAAATGACTGGTATTTATAACTTGGAATGGGGTAATCTGTAATTATTTGAACTGTATTTTTAATATCTGTGCTAATATCCAAAGCTACAGGCCATAAGACACTTTGCAGACTCAAAAATACACTTTGGAACACTTTTAAAACAGAAGTCAAAGATACTCCATTGGCAAATAATCTTATTTAAAATTTGTGTGATTGGTGATAACCTTGACATATACTCACTTTAATACCATATACATAGCACTAAAACAACATACTTGGTCACACCATGAAGGTGTAATTGTTATTATGGGGTTGGGATCCTTGGAAGTACAAGAGAGCCTTTATGCACCTAGGGATGTGTCGCAAAGCTTAGTCTTCATCCATTTTCTGAATATCATCCTCAAGTAAAGCCATTTATATGTGCTTGTATTCAGTTAGCTAGCTATTGAGAATGCATACTAACAAAATGAACTAGAGCCCATCAGAGCATGCATCCAAATTAGTCATCCTAATTTATTGATAACTACCAACTAGAATTTCAAAAAGCACAAAAAAATTGACCTCATTATTAAGATTATGGGAGCATTCATTTTGTAAAATATATGTGGGTTTGATTTTGGAGGATAGGATCCTACCCAATGTTTATATATTTTGTGCATAGACATAAAGGTACTTTTGACAATCAGTTTTACTGGATAGTAAGATGATGAACAAATGAATTTTGTTGTCTTTTACTTTTCTTTCTCTATCTTCAACCCCTCCTTCCTTTCTTCCTTTCTGTTTATCTTTCTATCTATCTATCTATCTATCTATCTATCTATCTATCTATCTATCGATCCATCTAATTTTTTGGGTAAGAAAGACATAAAATTTCAATTTGATTCTTCCAGACAGGGAAATACTATTGACTTCATGTTTAGAAATTCTTCATAGTTGACTAGTCAGTCTCCATTAATAACTTCTTTTCTGGTCATTTCATCCACTTCTTCATCTATTAGTTTTCCTTTTAAGTGCATCAGGATGTAGCAGTTCATGGATGTAAAACTTTCATTCTTGTTGAAGATTCAAAATCCTCAGATTTCTCATCTCGTTCTGCAACTTTCATTTTCTTAGCCATTTTAGACAAGAAATATGGAAAGTCAATGGTGCCAGTTATATCAGTATCCATTCTGTTGATAATATACTGCAATTCAGCTACTTTGGGGTTCTGACCAAGTGACCACAAGACAGTCCCAAGTTGCTTTGCAGTGATAGAACCTTCATTATCTTTATTAAATAGAGAAAAAAAACTTCCTTGAATTCAGTACTCTGTTCTTTAGTCAGCTGATAAATCACAGTGCTATCAAAGGGAGGAAGAAAGAAGTAGGCACTTTGAGGATTGTGACTGCTGGGGTGTCCTTGCTGCAGTTGCAGCAAACTTTCTGTTTCTTCTATGGCCTGAATCTCAGTTCTTATCAGACTGTGAATAACAAGTAAGCTAAGCACACAGTACACAGGAGATGCCCAGCACCACTGCCACTTTATATTTTGTAAGGGGATCATTTCGCTGCACACTTAATGGAAATATATTCTCTCTGTTATTGGAAATGTGGATACCCAATGAACTTCCTGTATGAATTTTCTTCTGATCTCACTACTTTATTATGAACATCTAAGATTCTTATTTTCATATTGATCACTTCTTGATAACACGGTTGGCCTTGGACATATCATTGATCAGTTTCTACATTCAACAAAAAAAGGTCATGTATTTCAAGCAAATAGTGGAAATTACAACTTACATTTACAAAAAGTGCTTTTGCTTCCCTCTGACGATAGTCAGAGATCTTTTCTGACATTGTATACCTATCAGAATTCAAAAGAAGTAGAAGAAAGTAAGAAAAGAAGAAAGAAGATGGATATTGTTTGAGTATTCCAGAGTGTAAATCATTCTTAATTCAATTTTCCACACCAAATAACCCAATACATTCAAGCTTGTTTCATTTTTTCTCTTCCTGAATCCATGCAATTAAAAATGTTCACTATTATAACCTTTAGTATATTTTGGGTATACATTGTCCTCCAGACTGGTAAATACACGTAAGCAGATATTTTTCTATATGGCTTTATGCTTTTTAATTTTTTAAATATATTTTATACTTATTCACTTTACACCCTCCTCCTCACTGCCCCCTTCCTGGTCACCAATTCTCAATGATTTTCCCATTCCGTCGCTCAGTGGGTAAGCTCCCTCCTGGGTATCATCCTACACTTGCAATTCAGATCCCTGTGAGGGTAGGTGATTCCTTTCCCACTGAGGCCAGACAAGGCAGCTCAGCTAGAAGAACATATATATACCCAAGGCAAAAGCTTTTGGGATAGCCCACTTGTGTTGTTTGGGACCCATATGAAGACCAAGCCGAACATGTGATACATAAGTATGGCAGGCCTAGGTCCTTCCTGTGTATGCTTTTTGGTTGGTGTTTCAGTCTTTGAGAAAACCAAGTTTCCAGGATAGTTGATGCTGTTGAACTTCCTACGGGATTTATATCTTCTTAGGGGCTGCAACCCTTTCTACTATTCATGAATAATAATCTCCTAGCTCCATCCACTTTTTGGCCAACCACAGATCGTGTATGGGACTGACATAGTTCATTTTCTGCTCATTTGTAACAGTTGTGTAGCTAGGTCTTCATACGAGACTCCTAAAAGAAGGAACAGGGACTGTCTCTTACTCTGTTGCCTGCATTTTGAATCCCTTTGCCTTAACTGGGCTACCTAGTCTCAGTAGGAGAGTGCCTCATCTTACTGTAACCTGATAAGGCAAAGATGGTTCATAGCCATGAGAAGCCTTCCCTTTTCTGAAGAGATAATGAGATGAAAAGGATGGGGGTGAGGTAGGAGGAAAGACTGAAAGCATAGGAGGGAGTGGATAAAGCATAGGTCAGAATGTTAATTAAATAAATTCTAATTAAAAATCTATTTTTAATATTAAAAATATTAATAAATATTAAAAACTAAAATATTTTTAAAATAAGTAACATTGTTAAAGAGATTTTCATTTCTTAGAATAAGAAAATACTCTATAGAATAAAGGAATTCTCAAACTAAAAGAGAAGAAAGACAATCTACAAAACACCTTTTTTCCCTTTAAAACCTTCAGAAAATTTTCACAGCCCTATTTCACGATATAAACATTCCCTCAGGGGGAGAAGTAGATTCTTTTTATACTATGTGGCAGTAACAAAAAAAAAAAAAAAACACAACCATATCACAATGAATATTAATAAGTTAAAGTCATCTTTAATCTTCATTTCAATTCTTGAATATTAAGTGTAGGTTTTGCATATTAGTTTGAAATAGCTGAGAGCCCTAGACTCAAAAGCATTTTGCGATTGATGTCTGTATATTTCCAACAATTCCTCTCAAGATACCTACCAGAAATATTATGATTAGGAGTGGTCTGGAGAAATTGCTCGTTGTTATAACCATGGAGGGTATGAGCAGATGCTTCTAGAATTTGGGGATAAAGCTTGAAATGCTCCTTTGGATTCTGCTCACAGGAGTAAAAATAAAGTGCTGAATTAATGACAAATCATTTAATCCTTAAACTCATATAAACTATCATTTTGGTAGAGAAAGATGAACAAAATTAACTTCATATGTGAGAAATCCATAGTAGAGTCACTATCCTTACTTCCTGAGGAATGGTAAAACAATTTCCATACTTGGAACAAGAATATGTCAATAATCAACTATTTGATGCTTATTAAGTGGAACATCTCACCTATCTCCATCTACCAATCACAGGTAGAAGACAGTACTTGACCATGATGAAGAAATAGAATGGAGTTTAAAGGAGTCAGTACCTAACACTTGTTATTCAGGTATGCAAAGCTTTCCCTAAAACTTAATGAGAAACAGTATATTAAAAGCACTTGGTGGCATACATGAATCCATGAAGGAGGTAAAAGCTCTCTGTCACTTGGAATCCCTGATGCAATTTTTCTATCCTGTGAATTCTCCATAACGAGATGATCTTAGAGTGATACAGCTATTAGGGATCACCCCTGTTTCTAAACCAAATTAAACCAGGGAAGGAAGGAGATGATGAACAACACATAAGGATGTTATTCTAGAGTCTCCAGGGAATATCAAGGGAAAGCTAGGTAATATCTATGAGAAGGACTCGAATCCTGGATATCTATAATCCTTAAAACCTATGTTTATTCTTATTATTTCTAATTATGCTTTATTTGCATTTCCTTTGTAGGAATGCATGTAATTGTGTACAAGAGATTGTGGAGGGCAACTATATCAAATCTTCTAGAGAGTTAGAAGTGAGTTTGAATTGCCTGATGTGGGTGTTGAAAAATGAATTCCAGTTCTCTTGAAGAAGAGTGCACTCCCAACTGCTGAGCTACCCCTGAATCCCCCCTAGTTATAGCTTTAATAGCAAGGTAAAATAAGGAATTTTACAAACTGGAAAAGAAAACCACAAGTCTTATATACGGAGGGATTGGCTTGTTTAAGGGCCTCTCCCTTTCCAAGGAGAAAATGTACCAATGAAAGACGACAAGAGCCATGGTTAAAACAGAGATTTAGAAAATCTGCTCCATAACTTTGTAAATGAACAGTTGAAAAGACAGAAGCTCAGGGAAAAGTCAGGCAAAAGGTCTACTGCAGCATCACTGGCAGCAAGGAGAGATGCCAGGGAAACCCTCAGTTCTCAGCACTGAACAATGAGAGAAGCTACTGCCTGGACACCATTTGAAAAAGACCCCACTGAGTCAACAGTTTGGCTGCCAGAGATTCTCTGTGAACCAAGCTCTTGGGAAATTCACAAAAAGTATTTTGGGATTCTATGCTGAATCCTGGCTAGCAGAATACTGTTAGTCTGTGAAAAAGAAATTTAGAAACAGAACTCTGTTTATTCTGGGAGGTAGTGAGCTCACCAAAGCCAGAGTGTCTCTAAGGGAATGTAAGTTGAACCTACAAGCAGTATAGTGGGCATCTGCAAGAAATAGCCCAGAGGGAACAATCCAAAAGGACCCCTGAAAATTGGATATCCCTATGTGTAAAAATGAAACTAGACACTTATTTCCAATCTACATAAAAGTCAGCTCTACATGGATCATACACCTTAGTACATAACGTGAAACTCAGACTAATTAGAGTAAACAAAGTAATCAAACAATCAATGAATAACCAGGCAGTTCTTAAAAGATGAGTACAAGTGAAAAATAGATATATAAAATAAAGTCATCCTAACTGTCAGAGGAATGTAAATCAAAGCTGCATAGGGATCCCATGTTACTCTATTTAAAATGATAGTCATCAACTAGCAACAAATGTTGTTGAGGGTATGGAAAAGAGAAAATCTTATATACTGCTTGTGAGACTGTGAACCAGGCCAGCTACCATGAAAGTTAGTATGTACCTTTCTGAAAAAAAATGTAAATTAAAAGTAAGTCTACTATATGACACAGTTGTACCACCCCTGAGTATTTACCCAAGTATTCCCATTCAAATTACTTCAGATATATTAGCACATAGATGTTCACTGAACCACTATTCACAATAGGTAAGCTATAGAATCAACATGGGTCCCAAAATCCAAGGGGTGAATAATGAAAATGTGCTGTGTTATACATATATACATACATGCATACATTTGTACATATGCATATATAGACGTACATACACGTACCTATTTAGATACATGTATCTATGTTCAAATGAATTTTTTCAGGAATGAATAAGAAAAAAAATTTACATCATTTGTAGGAAAACAAATGTTCAATTGGAGACAAACATCCTCAGTTAAATAAGGCAGTCTCAGAAAAACAAAATTATATATACTTCCATCATTTGTTGTTCATAAATTTATATATATATGCATTAATATCATTTCTGTTTATGTTGTCTGAAAGTAAAATAAGATTGTAAGTATACAGAAGAGACTAACAATACAAGTGAGAGATAGAATAAGAATAAAACCAAACAAAAATAACACCAACCAGTCAAATAATGCCATAGGATAATATATGGAAAACATGCTCAACATTTAAAATATATTTGTGAAAAACTGTATGTAAATAAATCTTAACTAATAAACAAGTAAATATAACAAAAGAAAAAGGGAAATGGAGGAAATCAATGGGAGGAGGTTTCTGAGGCAAAAGAAGAAAATGAGGTACACATTTAACTGAAGTAAATGCATATATGGAAATATCAGAATGAAATTACTTACTCTACATAATTAAATACTGAAATGATTTGAAGCAAGGAAAGACAATTATCACAAAACTAAGTCTAATAACTAAAGAGAGTGCTAAATATTTAGAGAGACAAGGTTTGTAAAATTATATAAAAACTGAAGCTCGCTTGCTATTCGATTCAGCATTATATCTGAGGAAGGAACTCATTCTCAGCTAAGGACCACGAGAAA